>OX421501.1:10308998-10908998 GCA_949126835.1 Anisus vortex
AAGACAAAGAAAGTCAGAGAGAGAGAAAGAGAGAGAGAGAGAGATAAAGAGAAAGAAAGAGAGAGAATAAAAACTACATCGAGAGAGTTATAGAGATATATAAAATATAGCCTTTATTTATTTCGAGAGTTAGAGTGTATGAGAATGACTAAGTATAAGCTCTGTATAAGCCACTGATACTGAGAATTCCAGACACAATGTATAGTGTAGAGCTAAAATCAAAAACTATAATAAGATGGACCGCTTGCTTTGATATTTTTGCTATTTGATAACACTAAGTCCTCTAGACTTCCTGATTCGCAATTCGTAAAGATTTTATCAATGAAAAATTAAGATTAAAATCGAAAGTTGTATACATCGGAAACCTTTAATGCAATCATAGGAGCGTAGAAGTCATTCAAGACAGCCTTATTGGTTGCACACGGAAAAAAACACCACATAAATGCTCTAAAAATAGAGCAAGTGGTCCATCTTATTATAGTCTTTGCTAAAACCTTTAGATTCATTTTAGACGTCCCGAATGATTACAGTGCATCATGTTTTATAACGTACTTTAAAAAAATAATTAATCTGAACATTTAAAATAGTATTATTTATTAATTTCAGAATTTTAACACAAAAAATATGTTTTTAAGATGTTATTAAAAATGGAGCACATGAAAATACGGTCGTAAATAGCCATTTCCCGGCTTAGACTAAAATGACACTAGTGTATTGTTGTTGAGCAAAATATGTTTATCTTTTGAGTAGTCTATTTGCAAGAAAAACTGATTCTACAGAAACTGATTTTTTCATATTGCAGTTCAGCATCTTTTGAAAGGCCTTCATATTTTCTATTAAATTAATATATTAAAATAGTTATATAAGATTAAGTACACATTACATCATTTATAGAGCGTTATTCATAACAATTAGTCTTCGCATGCACTTTACATTGACCCTAATGTTTGTCAAATAAAACACAAGGACAAAAACACTTTTCCTAAGTACTCTTTCTTCCCGAGTGGCATTCGGGCATGGAATGGGTTGCCTTAACAAACCTGGAAAACCAGTAACTTAACATAATTTAAAACATTAATAAAGATACAAGATACAAGACTAGACTCGGATCATTGATGAGCGTAGGACGCAATAATCTTATTTATAGAAGGTGCATCTGTAAAATGTAAGATAAGATAAATCTTTGTTTTTTCAATGTTGTTTTAAAAATGTCAATATTATCTGCTTGTTTAATTGTGTTGAAGATCAGCACAAAAAAATTAAATAGATACAGAGAGAGAGAGAGAGAGAGAGAGAAGGATAAATAGACAGGTAGGAAAGTAAGTTGGTATGTAGGTAAGTAGGTGAAAAGGTATGTAAATAAATAGGTGTGTATAATTTACAATCTGGATAGGCATGTAGACTAACACGTATACTTTATAGATAGTAGATTTGGTAAGTACGCATGTAGTTATGTTGGAATGCAGGTATAAGGTAGGTACATCGATGGATAGCTAGGTAAGTAAGTAAGTCGATCTGTAGCTCGGTAGCTAGGTAGGTCGGTCGGTCGCTTTGAGGATAGATAGATGATAAGAATATATAGGTAGAAATGCTGTAACCAAAATTCTATGACCTTGAAGAAATTGCAGTCTCACCCTCTTTACATTACTATACTACTGTATTATTATCTTTTCTATTACAGTTGCCCCTTCTATAAAGAAGATTATTGCGTCCTACGCTCATCCGTGGTCTGCGTCTAGTTTAACATAGTTAAACATTGACACACCCCCCCCAACACAAACATTATAAGATCAGCCTTCATGAAAACAACAATTTTTGTAATGCCATTTTTTTACTGGTCAATACTGTCACGTGTTAAAGAACAGTTCAAACTTTCCATTCATTTTCTTAGCACATGTCTCCCGCCAAAAAGGAAAAACAAAACGTGTCGTGTTTATGCATTATCATCATTTCGCTCATTAAGCTTCTGAGATTCTTCATTTATAAACAAAAAACTGTTGTCATGGCAATATGCCTAGTGCCACGCGGTGAATGATGACAGTTTGTTGTAATGGAAGAAATATTAAGAATCGAAAAAGAAATTATTAACCTAAAAAAACAAAATATGAGGGAAATGTTCGGAAATTTGTGATACTCTAGAAAAACAATCGAAATAATGAATTTTATTTTGCACAAAAGAAAACTGGAGAAACAACTGTCATTACCATTTTTATGCAATTTGTTTTGTTTCGCTATTTCGTTCATGTTTGAGATTTTGTTTTCTTATTTTATTCCGGAACAGGAAAGCATTTTAATAAAACATTAACCTCAAAAACACTTTAAAAAAAATTATCTTTGTAAAATGTAAAATTTAGTGGTTTACGATTATTGTTTTCTTAGAGCAGTGGTTTTCAAGTTACGGTCGGCGGGCCAGTTCTTGCCTAAAAGCGTTGACGGTACGATTTTTGTTTTGGTAGTGTATTATGGAATCAGCAGGGGCGAAGCCAAAGGATGGGGGGAGGGATACTGAGGGGCGCTAATACACCCTGGAACTTTTTGAAAGATATTTTGTTCAACAGTTTTTTGTTTAAATATGTTCTAAATTCGATAAAACATTGGTAAATGTTTGTCAAGCAAACGTTCAGCCCCCCCCCCCCCCTCCCTGGAAAAAATTTCTAGTTCGCCCTTGGGAATCTAAATCAAATGCTAAAGTTTGAGTACGGCCCCTAAAACTGGCTCTGTGACAGTAGACTGACTCCCTTTAAACAAGTTTTAGAACAACTCTAACCCCCCCCCCCCCTCCCGCCACCCTTCCCCTTTCTCAATCTCACCGAATTCTCGCCAAGTAAGAATTTTAAAAATGATTCTGCCTTCACAATTTTCCCACTTTTTCATTAATGTATGGAGCTCTACACCCAGTCCCGCCCACTTCGTTCGGCTTCTGACGCGCTTACTCTGCGGATCCCTCGTGTGAGGCTAGTGTCCGCTGGCGAACGTTCATTTTCCTACGCAGGACCGTCCGCTTGGAATCACCTCCCACTACAGCTTCGCCAGAGCCCTAGCTATGACACCTTCAGGAGCCGGCTGAAGACTCACCTATTTCGTCAGCAGAATTAGCGTATTATTACATATTTCGTTGTCTGCCTGTATTATGTAACTGTCGTCTGCGCATAGAACTGTCACCAACGGGATATGCGCTATATAAGCACCGTTATTATTATTATTATTATTAATGGAGGTGGTCTGGCGCAAACGCCCATAGTACAGCTATTCTGTAGGCTTATTGTTCAAATTCAGGTGATAACGCCTAGTACTTTATATAGCTGACAATTATAAAGGTATTAGTTAACTTATAGATTATATAATTCTTTGTATAAATAGATGGATAAATGTCTATACATTTCTCTTGCCATGACGTTCACCTTTCTGATGGCACAAGCCCTTCAATCTTTGAAACTAATATATTAAGCCAATGGTAACTATCACATTTTCATAATAATTCGTCATTACAAAGCAGTTGTGTCAAACTGACCTTAGGCCTATTCTAGGTCGATCAATGTCGCTCTGACATATTCATGGGGTCGCTTTGATTAAATAGGTAATTACGCCCGATTTTTTCGTTGTCGGTAAATGGATACACCACTAGACGTTGAAGGGTTTAAATTAAATTATGACTCATCGTAGTAAGTCCTATAATCTGAAGCTAAACTAAATGGTATACAATTTAAATGTTAAATTCTGACTTGACTTAGACTATGCATAGTCTGTAGGCTTTGACCCCGAACATGCTCCCCATTGTTAAAGTCAGCTCAAAGAAAGAAAAGAAAATTAATTTGTTTTTAACATTTATTCGCCAATACGTACCAGGCGTCTTTTGGTAATTCCGAGCAAACAAATGTGTAATAAAGAGATAAGTTATCTTTTCTTTGTATGTGTTTTTATCTTAGATGGTAGAGATGCTCCTTCTATACAGAAGATTATTGCGTCATACGCTTGTTCGTGTTTTGAGTCTAGTATTGCATTATTAGTGTTTTTAGTGATGTTAAGTTACTGGTTTTCCTGGTAATTTCAGACAACCAATTCCATGCCCGGAAGCCACTTGGGAAGAAAGAATACTTTTATGCACTTGTTCTTGCATCTGGGATAAGAAAAGCGTTTTTGTCCTTATGTTTATCTGAGCATTGTACTAGATTGTTATAGTGGTGTATTTCATCGTTCAAGAAAAATCCACATTTAAAAAAAAGAAGTGGTACCGTTTGGATGACAAACTATTATTTTATTATCTTGAAAGGATGGGGTGGGTGCAAAAAAACATACAAGATGTTAGCTTGATAACAATTCATGTCATGATATCCATTACGCATGCGCGTGATCATGAGCTTCCGGCATGGCTGATGAGAATTGAAATAATTACCAGGGGGAGGTAAGACCAAAACAAACAAACAAACAACCCTTCCATTGGTTGCGTGACGTGTGTTTTGTGTTTGTCGAAAGAAAACCCGCGCTTTTATTAGCCCGTAGCATCACGTCGTTATCGCCAGGAATTTTTTATCCGAGTCACGCGACCATAACGTGTTGCTAATGACGCCATTACCAGTAACGAGAGTATTCATCTGTGTTTTAGTGTGTGTGCCCGTTGTGTGATTGTGTTGTAAGTTTGTGTTTATGTGAATTTGTTGCCACATTGCATGTGTTGTTTGATTGCTTCTATGATGCGTCTTGTTTGCTGGTGTGCAAGTTTGCTTCCACCCCAACTCCGTCTATATAAATTTGTTAGAGATTCGTCCAGCAGTGTGACAGGGGTAGGACACTTCTCTGTACTCCTGCTTTTAGCATTTTGCATTACCAAACAGGGTTAGGACACTTCTCTGTACTCCTGCTTTTAGCATTTTGCATTACCAAACAGGGTTAGGACACTTCTCTGTACTCCTGCTTTTAGCATTTTGCATTACCAAACAGGGTTAGGACACTTCTCTGTACTCCTGCTTTTAGCATTTTGCATTACCAAACAGGGGTAGGACACTTCTCTGTACTCCTGCTTTTAGCATTTTGCATTACCAAACAGGGTTAGGACACTTCTCTGTACTCCTGCTTTTAGCATTTTGCATTACCAAACAGGGGTAGGACACTTCTCTGTACTCCTGCTTTTAGCATTTTGCATTACCAAACAGGGTTAGGACACTTCTCTGTACTCCTGCTTTTAGCATTTTGCATTACCAAACAGGGGTAGGACACTTCTCTGTACTCCTGCTTTTAGCATTTTGCATTACCAAACAGGGGTAGGACACTTCTCTGTTCTCCTGCTTTTAGCATTTTGCATTACCAAACAGGAGTAGGACACTTCTCTGCACTCCTGCTTTTAGCATTTTGTATTACCAAACAGGGGTAGGACACTTCTCTGCACTCCTGCTTTTAGCATTTTGTATTACCAAACAGGGTTAGGACACTTCTCTGCACTCCTGCTTTTAGCATTTTGCATTACCAAACAGGGTTAGAACACTTCTCTGCACTCCTGCTTTTAGCATTTTGTATTACCAAACAGGGTTAGGACACTTCTCTGCACTCCTGCTTTTAGCATTTTGTATTACCAAACAGGGGTAGGACACTTCTCTGCACTCCTGCTTTTAGCATTTTGTATTACCAAACAGGGTTAGGACACTTCTCTGCACTCCTGCTTTTAGCATTTTGTATTCCCGAGCAGGGGTAGGACACTTCTCTGCACTTCTGCTTTTAGCATTTTGTATTACCAAACAGGGTTAGGACACTTCTCTGCACTCCTCCTTTTAGCGTTTTGTATTACCAAACAGGGCTAGGACACTTCTATGCACTCCTGCTTTTAGCATTTTGTATTACCAAACAGGGGTAGGACACTTCTCTGCACTCCTGCTTTTAGCATTTTGTATTACCGAACAGGGGTAGGACACTTCTCTGCACTCCTGCTTTTAGCATTTTGTATTACCAAACAGGGGTAGGACACTTCTCTGCACTCCTGCTTTTAGCATTTTGTATTACCAAACAGGGGTAGGATACTTCTCTGCACTCCTGCTTTTAGCATTTTGCATTACCAAGCAGGGGTAGGACACTTCTCTGCACTCCTGCTTTTAGCATTTTGCATTACCAAACAGGGGTAGGACACTTCTCTGCACTCCTGCTTTTAGCATTTTGCATTACCAAACAGGGTTAGGACACTTCTCTGCACTCCTGCTTTTAACATTTTGCATTACCAAACAGGGGTAGGACACTTCTCTGCACTCCTGCTTTTAGCATTTTGCATTACCAAACAGGGTTAGGACACTTCTCTGCACTCCTGCTTTTAGCATTTTGCATTACCAAACAGGGTTAGGACACTTCTCTGCACTCCTGCTTTTAGCATTTTGCATGACCAAACAGGGGTAGGACACTTCTCTGCACTCCTGCTTTTAGCATTTTGCATTACCAAACAGGGTTAGGACACTTCTCTGCACTCCTGCTTTTAGCATTTTGCATTACCAAACAGGGGTAGGACACTTCTCTGCACTCCTGCTTTTAGCATTTTGCATTACCAAACAGGGGTAGGACACTTCTCTGCACTCCTGCTTTTAGCATTTTGCATTACCAAACAGGGTTAGGACACTTCTCTGCACTCCTGCTTTTAGCATTTTGCATTACCAAGCAGGGGTAGGACACTTCTCTGCACTCCTGCTTTTAGCATTTTGCATTACCAAACAGGGTTAGGGCACTTCTCTGCACTCCTGCTTTTAGCATTTTGCATTACCAAACAGGGTTAGGACACTTCTCTGCACTCCTGCTTTTAGCATTTTGCATTACCAAACAGGGGTAGGACACTTCTCTGCACTCCTGCTTTTAGCATTTTGCATTACCAAACAGGGGTAGGACACTTCTCTGCACTCCTGCTTTTAGAATTTTGTATTCCCAAACAGGGGTAGGACACTTCTTTGCACTCCTGCTTTTAGAATTTTGTATTCCCAAACAGGGGTAGGACACTTCTCTGCACTCCTGCTTATAGAATTTTGTATTCCCAAACAGGGGTAGGACACTTCTCTGCACTCCTGCTTTTAGAATTTTGTATTCCCAAACAGGGTTAGGACACTTCTCTGCACTCCTGCTTTTAGCATTTTGCATTACCAAACAGGGGTAGGACACTTCTCTGCACTCCTGCTTTTAGAATTTTGCATTACCAAACAGGGTTAGGACACTTCTCTGCACTCCTGCTTTTAGCATTTTGCATTACCAAACAGGGTTAGGACACTTCTCTGCACTCCTGCTTTTAGCATTTTGCATTACCAAACAGGGGTAGGACACTTCTCTGCACTCCTGCTTTTAGCATTTTGCATTACCAAACAGGGTTAGGACACTTCTCTGCATTCCTGCTTTTAGCATTTTGCATTACCAAACAGGGGTAGGACACTTCTCTGCACTCCTGCTTTTAGAATTTTGCATTCCCAAACAGGGGTAGGACACTTTTCTGCACTCCTGCTTTTAGCATTTTGCATTAACAAATAGGGTTAGGACACTTCTCTGCACTCCTGCTTTTAGCATTTTGCATTACCAAACAGGGGTAGGACACTTCTCTGCACTCCTGCTTTTAGAATTTTGTATTCCCAAACAGGGGTAGGACACTTTTCTGCACTCCTGCTTTTAGCATTTTGTATTCCCAAACAGGGGTAGGACACTTCTCTGCACTCCTGCTTTTAGCATTTTGCATTACCAAACAGGGGTAGGACACTTCTCTGCACTCCTGCTTTTAGCATTTTGCATTACCAAACAGGGTTAGGACACTTCTCTGCACTCCTGCTTTTAGCATTTTGCATTACCAAACAGGAGTAGGACACTTCTCTGCACTCCTGCTTTTAGAATTTTGTATTCTCTAACAGGGGTAGGACACTTTTCTGCACTCCTGCTTTTAGCATTTTGTATTCCCAAACAGGGGTAGGACACTTCTCTGCACTCCTGCTTTTAGAATTTTGTGTTTCCAAACAGGGGTAGGACACTTCTCTGCACTCCTGCTTTTAGAATTTTGTATTCCCAAACAGGGTTAGGACACTTCTCTGCACTCCTGCTTTTAGCATTTTGCATTACCAAACAGGGGTAGGACACTTCTCTGCACTCCTGCTTTTAGAATTTTGCATTACCAAACAGGGGTAGGACACTTCTCTGCACTCTTGCTTTTAGCATTTTGCATTACCAAACAGGGGTAGGACACTTCTCTGCACTCCTGCTTTTAGCATTTTGCATTACCAAACAGGGTTAGGACACTTCTCTGCACTCCTGCTTTTAGCATTTTGCATTACCAAACAGGGTTAGGACACTTCTCTGCACTCCTGCTTTTAGCATTTTGCATTACCAAACAGGGGTAGGACACTTCTCTGCACTCCTGCTTTTAGCATTTTGCATTACCAAACAGGGTTAGGACACTTCTCTGCACTCCTGCTTTTAGAATTTTGTATTCCCAAACAGGGGTAGGACACTTTTCTGCACTCCTGCTTTTAGCATTTTGTATTCCCAAACAGGGGTAGGACACTTCTCTGCACTACTGCTTTTAGCATTTTGCATTACCAAACAGGGTTAGGACACTTCTCTGCACTCCTGCTTTTAGCATTTTGCATTACCAAACAGGGTTAGGACACTTCTCTGCACTCCTGCTTTTAGCATTTTGCATTACCAAACAGGGGTAGGACACTTCTCTGCAATCCTGCTTTTAGCATTTTGCATTACCAAACAGGGTTAGGACACTTCTCTGCACTCCTGCTTTTAGCATTTTGCATTACCAAACAGGGGTAAGACACTTCTCTGCACTCCTGCTTTTAGCATTTTGCATTACCAAACAGGCGTAGGACACTTCTCTGCACTCCTGCTTTTAGCATTTTGCATTACCAAACAGGGATAGGACACTTCTCTGCACTCCTGCTTTTAGCATTTGGCATTACCAAACAGGGGTAGGACACTTCTCTGCACTCCTGCTTTTAGAATTTTGTATTCCCAAACAGGGGTAGGACACTTTTCTGCACTCCTGCTTTTAGCATTTTGTATTCCCAAACAGGGGTAGGACACTTCTCTGCACTCCTGCTTTTAACATTTTGCATTACCAAACAGGGTTAGGACACTTCTCTGCACTCCTGCTTTTAGCATTTTGCATTACCAAACAGGGGTAGGACACTTCACTGCACTCCTGCTTTTAGCATTTTGCATTACCAAACAGGGGTAGGACACTTCTCTGCACTCATGCTTTTAGAATTTTGTATTCCCAAACAGGGGTAGGACACTTCTCTGCACTCCTGCTTTTAGAATATTGTATTCCCAAACAGGGGTAGGACACTTCTCTGCACTCCTGCTTTTAGAATTTTGTATTCCCAAACAGGGGTAGGACACTTCTCTGCACTCCTGCTTTTAGCATTTTGTATTCCCAAACAGGGTTAGGACACTTCTCTGCACTCCTGCTTTTAGCATTTTGCATTACCAAACAGGGGTAGGACACTTCTCTTCACTCCTGCTTTTAGAATTTTGCATTACCAAACAGGGGTAGGACACTTCTCTGCACTCCTGCTTTTAGCATTTTGCATTACCAAACAGGGTTAGGACACTTCTCTGCACTCCTGCTTTTAGCATTTTGCATTACCAAACAGGGGTAGGACACTTCTCTGCACTCCTGCTTTTAGCATTTTGCATTACCAAACAGGGTTAGGACACTTCTCTGCACTCCTGCTTTTAGCATTTTGCATTAACAAACAGGGGTAGGACACTTCTCTGCACTCCTGCTTTTAGAATTTTGCATTACCAAACAGGGGTAGGACACTTCTCTGCACTCCTGCTTTTTGCATTTTGCATTACCAAACAGGGTTAGGACACTTCTCTGCACTCCTGCTTTTAGCATTTTGAATTACCAAACAGGAGTAGGACACTTCTATGCACTCCTGCTTTTAGAATTTTGTATTCCCAAACAGGGGTAGGACACTTTTCTGCACTCCTGCTTTTAGTATTTTGTATTCCCAAACAGGGGTAGGACACTTCTCTTCACTCCTGCTTTTAGCATTTTGCATTACCAAACAGGGTTAGGACACTTCTCTGCACTCCTGCTTTTAGCATTTTGCATTACCAAACAGGGGTAGGACACTTCTCTGCACTCCTGCTTTTAGCATTTTGCATTACCAAACAGGGTTAGGACACTTCTTTGCACTCCTGCTTTTAGCATTTTGCATTACCAAACAGGGGTAGGACACTTCTCTGCACTCCTGCTTTTAGAATTTTGCATTCCCAAACAGGGGTAGGACATATTTCTGCACTCCTGCTTTTAGCATTTTGCATTAACAAACAGGGTTAGGACACTTCTCTGCACTCCTGCTTTTAGCATTTTGCATTACCAAACAGGGATAGGACACTTCTCTGCACTCCTGCTTTTAGAATTTTGTATTCCCAAACAGGGGTAGGACACTTTTCTGCACTCCTGGTTTTAGCATTTTGTATTACCAAACAGGGGTAGGACACTTCTCTGCACTCCTGCTTTTAGCATTTTGCATTACCAAACAGGGGTAGGACACTTCTCTGCACTCCTGCTTTTAGCATTTTGCATTACCAAACAGGGTTAGGACACTTCTCTGCAGTCCTGCTTTTAGCATTTTGCATTACTAAACAGGGGTAGGACACTTCTCTGCACTCCTGCTTTTAGAATTTTGTATTCCCTAACAGGGGTAGGACACTTTTCTGCACTCCTGCTTTTAGCATTTTGTATTCCCAAACAGGGGTAGGACACTTCTCTGCACTCCTGCTTTTAGCATTTTGCATTACCAAACAGGGTTAGGACACTTCTCTGCACTCCTGCTTTTAGCATTTTGCATTACCAAACAGGGGTAGGACACTTCTCTGCAATCCTGCTTTTAGCATTTTGCATTACCAAACAGGGTTAGGACACTTCTCTGCACTCCTGCTTTTAGCATTTTGCATTACCAAACAGGGGTAAGACACTTCTCTGCACTCCTGCTTTTAGCATTTTGCATTACCAAACAGGCGTAGGACACTTTTCTGCACTCCTGCTTTTAGCATTTTGCATTACCAAACAGGGTTAGGACACTTCTCTGCACTCCTGCTTTTAGCATTTGGCATTACCAAACAGGGGTAGGACACTTCTCTGCACTCCTGCTTTTAGAATTTTGTATTCCCAAACAGGGGTAGGACACTTTTCTGCACTCCTGCTTTTAGCATTTTGTATTCCCAAACAGGGGTAGGACACTTCTCTGCACTCCTGCTTTTAACATTTTGCATTACCAAACAGGGTTAGGACACTTCTCTGCACTCCTGCTTTTAGCATTTTGCATTACCAAACAGGGGTAGGACACTTCACTGCACTCCTGCTTTTAGCATTTTGCATTACCAAACAGGGGTAGGACACTTCTCTGCACTCATGCTTTTAGAATTTTGTATTCCCAAACAGGGGTAGGACACTTCTCTGCACTCCTGCTTTTAGAATATTGTATTCCCAAACAGGGGTAGGACACTTCTCTGCACTCCTGCTTTTAGAATTTTGTATTCCCAAACAGGGGTAGGACACTTCTCTGCACTCCTGCTTTTAGCATTTTGCATTACCAAACAGGGGTAGGACACTTCTCTGCACTCCTGCTTTTAGCATTTTGCATTACCAGACAGGGGTAGGACACTTCTCTGTACTCCTGCTTTTAGAATTTTGTATTCCCAAACAGGGGTAGGACACTTCTCTGCACTCCTGCTTTTAGAATTTTGTATTCCCAAACAGGGGTAGGACACTTCTCTGCACTCCTGCTTTTAGAATTGTGTATTCCCAAACAGGGGTAGGACACTTCTCTGCACTCCTGCTTTTAGAATTTTGTATTCCCAAACAGGGTTAGGACACTTCTCTGCACTCCTGATTTTAGCATTTTGCATTACCAAACAGGGGTAGGACACTTCTCTGCACTCCTGCTTTTAGAATTTTGCATTACCAAACAGGGGTAGGACACTTCTCTGCACTCCTGCTTTTAGCATTTTGCATTACCAAACAGGGTTAGGACACTTCTCTGCACTCCTGCTTTTAGCATTTTGCATTACCAAACAGGGTTAGGACACTTCTCTGCACTCCTGCTTTTAGCATTTTGCATTACTAAACAGGGGTAGGACACTTCTCTGCACTCCTGCTTTTAGCATTTTGCATTACCAAACAGGGTTAGGACACTTCTCTGCACTCCTGCTTTTAGCATTTTGCATTAACAAACAGGGGTAGGACACTTCTCTGCACTCCTGCTTTTAGCATTTTGCATTACCAAACAGGGGTAGGACACTTCTCTGCACTCCTGCTTTTTGCATTTTGCATTTTGCATTACCAAACAGGGTTAGGACACTTCTCTGCACTCCTGCTTTTAGCATTTTGAATTACCAAACAGGAGTAGGACACTTCTATGCACTCCTGCTTTTAGAATTTTGTATTCCCAAACAGGGGTAGGACACTTTTCTGCACTCCTGCTTTTAGCATTTTGTATTCCCAAACAGGGGTAGGACACTTCTCTGCACTCCTGCTTTTAGCATTTTGCATTACCAAACAGGGTTAGGACACTTCTCTGCACTCCTGCTTTTAGCATTTTGCATTACCAAACAGGGGTAGGACACTTCTCTGCACTCCTGCTTTTAGCATTTTGCATTACCAAACAGGGTTAGGACACTTCTTTGCACTCCTGCTTTTAGCATTTTGCATTACCAAACAGGGGTAGGACACTTCTCTGCACTCCTGCTTTTAGAATTTTGCATTCCCAAACAGGGGTAGGACATATTTCTGCACTCCTGCTTTTAGCATTTTGCATTAACAAACAGGGTTAGGACACTTCTCTGCACTCCTGCTTTTAGCATTTTGCATTACCAAACAGGGGTAGGACACTTCTCTGCACTCCTGCTTTTAGAATTTTGTATTCCCAAACAGGGGTAGGACACTTTTCTGCACTCCTGCTTTTAGCATTTTGTATTACCAAACAGGGGTAGGACACTTCTCTGCACTCCTGCTTTTAGCATTTTGCATTACCAAACAGGGGTAGGACACTTCTCTGCACTCCTGCTTTTAGCATTTTGCATTACCAAACAGGGGTAGGACACTTCTCTGCACTCCTGCTTTTAGCATTTTGCATTACCAAACAGGGTTAGGACACTTCTCTGCAGTCCTGCTTTTAGCATTTTGCATTACCAAACAGGGGTAGGACACTTCTCTGCACTCCTGCTTTTAGAATTTTGTATTCCCTAACAGGGGTAGGACACTTTTCTGCACTCCTGCTTTTAGAATTTTGTATTTCCAAACAGGGGTAGGACACTTCTCTGCACTCCTGCTTTTAGAATTTTGTATTCCTAAACAGGGTTAGGACACTTCTCTGCACTCCTGCTTTTAGCATTTTGCATTACCAAACAGGGGTAGGACACTTCTCTGCACTCCTGCTTTTAGAATTTTAAATTACCAAACAGGGGTAGGACACTTCTCTTCACTCCTGCTTTTAGCATTTTGCATTACCAAACCGGGTTTAGGACACTTCTCTGCACTCCTGCTTTTAGCATTTTGCATTACCAAACAGGGGTAGGACACTTCTCTGCACTCCTGCTTTTAGCATTTTGCATTACCAAACAGGGGTAGGACACTTCTCTGCACTCCTGCTTTTAGCATTTTACATTACCAAACAGGGTTAGGACACTTCTCTGCACTCCTGCTTTTAGCATTTTGCATTACCAAACAGGGTTAGGACACTTCTCTGCACTCCTGCTTTTAGCATTTTGCATTACCAAACAGGGGTAGGACACTTCTCTGCACTCCGTTTTAAAATTTTGGTTTGCTACATAACGGTGGCCGTGTGGCAGCGCGTTCGACTGGCGTAACGAAGGTCCTGGGTTCTAATCCTGGTGCAGGCTAGGATTTTTTTCCCAGGTCTGGGGGGTGTTCCTGAGTCTACCCTGCTCTGATGGGTACCTGACCTTAGTTGGGGTAAAGTAAAGGCGGCTGTGCATAGTGCTGACCACACAATCACCTAGTAAGCCGTGGCCACAGAAACCGGTGACCGCTGCTTCACCGAATACTATGGATCAGTCTAGAAATGTATGCTTCATTTTTCACCTTTTATTTCACTTTGTTTATTAACCCATTCCTTACAACGTTATTGGAATTAGCTAACATTAAGTTGTTTTCTTTATAAAAACGCGCCGGAAAATGAAAGAGTGAAAATTCCACCGGAAGTGAGTCCATTAAGGAGTTATGGCCGAGACTTCAAGATTACTTCAACAAAAAGACTTTGATTCTCGAAAGAAAAAAAAAAGGATCGAAAAATAAAAGAGCAAGAAAAGGAAATTTCAGTTCCCAAGACCCCTCCCCCCCCCCCCCCCCAATTCCCCATTCCCCATTCATACTTCGTCACACGCAATCACAATCTTTTCACTTTCATATTAACTCCCCTGCAGATTACCGTAAAATGTCTATTTTTCGTGTCCCGTGTAGATTACAAGAAACTACAAACACAAATATAGGTTTAGGCCGAAACAGTTTGTGTGTGTGTGTATACAGTAGTAAATCAATAGATCAGGAGCAGGGACCTGTTTAAGCATTGGACATAATGGTGCTTTTAACGAAGGTCTAGAAAGAAGAAGAGAAAATGGCCGAGCGTACATTATAAAATTTATGCTTGTCACGTTGTGGTCTGCAGTTGCAAAAATGCCTTTTTTTTTGTAAGCCCCTTCAAGACCAAGACTAGTAAAGGACGTAAGTAAAGTACCCTTCGGACCTAAATGATCATAGGGCGTACGAGTGGATGTGTGACCAGAACAACGCGCTGCTGCCTTTACACAAGCCTATCTAGCGCCCCAGGGCAAATGTTTCAGCGACGTCCACTTACATACTGTAACTGCTTTGTTTAGTGCTATATTTAGACTATATCAGCCGCACCTAGAACTGTCACCCCCGGGCATATATTCCCTCTGCCCCCCCCCCCCCCACATCCTTTGTGAGGGCACTGCAGATATCGCGGGAATATTTTCCACATAATAAAATACTCCTCATATATTGTCTTCTCTAACGGCAGACTCCACACACTGATAATAATATTTAATAATACATTTTCATTATATTAAAAAAATCTCTCGATGGAATCGACAAGACGTGCTATTCTAAATCCTGACATATAAAAAAATAACGTTCAACCTGTCAGACTTGTCATAACGAGTGACACGAATAATATACAGCGTAGCTTGGTTTCAATTTAAAATAAACCAAGAAAAAGACACACAAGAAGTGTCCTATATCACATATTTTAAAATTTTGTAACAAGTAACATATTCCTGTTTTGAGGAATTACAAGTGGACCGGTAATCCCAGTTTTTAAAAACCCATAAGTAGTCTCGATCTCCCTGTATAGAAGCCAAATGTATGGGGGCCTGTATTACACATTATGGACAATACAAAAGTAGCCTTGATAGCCCAAAATGGACAATCCACAATTAGCCTTGATATCCCAGTATGGACAATCTACACTTAGCCTCTATATGTTAGTATGGACAATCCACAATAATCCACGAAATCCCAGTATGGAGAATCCCACTAGTGAGTCTTGATATTCCAGTCTGAAGAATCCCACAGGCTTAATATTCCAGTATGGAGAATCCCACAATTAACTTTGATATTCCAGTATGGAGAATCTTGCAGGAAGCCTCGATATTCCAGTATAGACAATTCACAACTAGACTCGAAATCTCAGTATAGAGAATATTATCTTATATATTACAGACGCTATTTCTAAAAAGAAGATTATTGCGTCCTACACTCATCCGTGGTCCGAGTCTAATCTTGCATCTTTATTAATGTTTTGAATGATGTTAAGTTACTGGTTTTCCTGGTTTGTTCAGGCAACCCATTCCATGCCAGAATGCCACTCGGGCAAGAAGCCTCGATATTCCAGAATGGTGAACCCACATGATGTCTACGTTTCCCAGTTTGATAAAGACAGCTGGACACTACTCAGTGTAAGAATCGATCTAATCTAATCCTATTGTCATCAGAACAAGTCTCATTAAGGCAATGTCCACATTACACAACATTATTGCATTCTTCAAGGCAAGCCTTCTATTTTCCTTTTACATTCTTCATTTGTGATTCTTTAGACTTATTTCATCATTCATTCCTTTTTCCAATTTTCTTTTATTCTTATTTTGTTTTTGATTTATCTATCCCTTTCATTCTATTTAAGTTTTCCAGTGAGCCCATATCTATTGTTAATTTTTTATCTTCTTTGCTATATATTGTTTCATTCTCCTATTAGAAAAACCTTTCTTTTTCTAATTATTTCTTATATTTGTTGTTGTTTGATATTTGTTTCGTTTAATGAATCTAATTTTTGTTCTCTAAATTACAATACTAATAAAGATGTGTATATATGTCTTTAAAAACTAGAAACAATGGCCATGTGCCTGGTGTTCTTTGAATGCCATTGATCTATCATTTCTATGCAACTATTGTAACGTGTTAATGTAAAAGAATATTGTTTGAAGTATGGAGCACGAGTGGCAGCGCTTTCGACTGGTGATCCGAAGGTTCTAGGTTCGAAACCTGGTGCCGGCGAGGATGATTTTTTTCCCGGCACTTGAGGGTGTCCCTGAGTCTATCCAGCTCTGATGGGTACCTAACTCTAGTTGGGGTAAAGAAAAGATGGCTGGGCATTGTGCTTAACACACATCCCTTAGTATGCCGTGGCCACAGAAAGTGGTCAACGCTGCTTCACCAAGCCTATGATCAGTTTGGTCCGAAGGATACTTTACTTACTTTTTAAAGTAAGAAATTATTTTCTACAGACCATAGCACAAACTAGACACGTCGTATTTTGTCTGATACGGAACTAAAACACATTGCAGACATGACTTTAGAATATTCATATTTATGAGACATGTTTGAACTGAAATATCATAGACTATTGAAAAAAAAAAAAAGGAAAGCATGCATTTTTTTTAAATAGTTTTTTTATTCTTTGATTTGATTCCGCTACTTCGTGTGCGGACATGTATGCACCGTTGTACTATAAGGAACTTAAGGAGCATCAGAACCAAAATAACCATAAGAACAATGAGGACCATAAGAATCATAGGGCCATCAGAACCATAAATACAATGAGGACCATAAGAACCATAGGGCCATCAGAACCATAAATACATTGAGGACCATAAGAACCATAGGGCCATCAGAACCATAAATACATTGAGGACCATAAGAACCATAGGGCCATCAGAACCATAAATACATTGAGGACCATAAGAAACATAGGGCCATCAGAATCATAAATACAATAAGGAAGGTCCATAAGTGCAATAATGTTAATTGGTTTGTCACACTATCATTAAAAAACCTCTTTGACAATTATATTGCACTCAACTGTCATAATGCCTTTTTATACAGTTTTTTAAATACTCTTCTGTTCGCTGTGTTAACTTGTTCAAACGAAAGGGTTTCTATTAAATGTCTGAGAGCCATTTTCCTTTCTCGTTAGTCTAGTTATATTTTCTTTTTAAGGGTTGACCGTCAAATGTTCTATCTCCCGCATAAAACCATTTTTCAATGTATTGTTGCAGTCAAAAAGTGAACAGCACTGCATGCCTTGACTAGAATTCAATTATTACGACATAGGCGAACGTCACGTCACGCTTTAAAACACTACATTATTTATTATAGAAGATTTCACAATCACTTGGCAATATTATCATGGCTCAAGACTTAAAACTTCTCCAGATCACTTGCACTATTACTCCCTCCACACTCTCTCTCTCTCTTTTTCTCTCTTTCTCTCTCTTTCTCTCTCTTTCTATCTTTCTCTCAGTCTCCATGTCTCTATATTTTGTGCACACCAACTTGAATTTATGTAAATATTGTAGTTTATTCGAAAGTGTTGAATACATAATAATATATATAAATATCAACCAACATCTCCTCTTGTTACAACATATGTGGGGGGGGGGTGGGAGTGAGGCAGGGAGGAGGAGAGAGGGGGTTTGCTTTCTCAGAAATCCCCATAATGGCATTCAATATCCCAGCAGACGATACAGACTTACTGACGAGCACAATTTTCTAGAATCATTCAAATGTCTGCTGCACGAGCTCTATGCCGAGAGAAAAAAAAGTTTTTTTTGTTTTGTTTTTATATGTTGATTTATTTTTCTTCTAATTTTTCGATTACTTTTTTCTTGTCTATGTTGAGTGATCATGGATATTTCTAATAGAACAATAGAATTGGGGGGGGGGGGATAAATTGCAGAATGTTTAAAAAAAAAAGAATGAAAAGAAACAGACAAATGTAATGGAACAGTTTTTTTCGTGTGAATGTTATGTTTACAATCTAATGTTATGTTTTGTTATGTATAACAATGTAAATAACATTAACTAAGGCCACATAGAATTTGTTAACATCTAAAGTAAGAATCTAATACACAATTTGGCTTGAAATCAATAAAAGATTATTTCTATTTTTAAAATAAACAAACCCTTAAAAAATTTTTTTATACTTATACACGTAGATAACATTTTTCAGATTACTCTGGTTAATAGGACTAGATAAGCAGCCCTTAAAATGTTTTCTTTGAATCGGACATATAATGGAATTGTGTAGCCAGTACAATGCTTTGACTTTCACCAAATAACATCAGAGCTTTATTAGACTTTTAAGGATGTTAATATGTCGGGCTATTCTCACAAGTTCAAGAAACACTTATCCTAGTGTTAATAATGCTACAGTTGAATACAATAAGCTATAAATATTTATTGTTAGCTTTATATCATAATAATAATACAATGAATCTTACACTTTAGAAAATTGGTTGTAAATGAAATCCATTGCTTGATATTTTCAAAAGTTTAAAGATAATTCAATACACAAAGCAAAATTATTAGTTACACATAAAATATATTATCTTATCTTAGTACAGTCGCTCCTTCTATAAAGAAGATTATTTCGTCCTACGCACATTCGTGGTCCGAGTCTAGTCTTGCATCTTTATTATTGTTTTAAAAGATGTTAAGTCAAGTAACTGATTTTTCTGGTTTGTTTAGGTAACCCATTCCATGGCCGGATGCCACCAGGGAAGAAAGAGTACTTATATGCATTTGTTCTCGCATAATAGATATGTAAAGTGTTAGTGTCGTAATCAGCATTGGTGTTGTAGTAAAGCATTAGTGTTGTTTTAATGTAGTAATAAGTGTTCGTGCTGTAATACAATTAAAGTGCCTTACATCTTTAAAAGCGTTTCATTGTCGTAATACAATTTTAGTGTTGTAACACTTTTTTTTTGTCGCAATACAGTTTTAGATTTTAGTGTCGTAAAATGTATTTGTGTAGTAATACAAGTTTTAGTTATGTATAACGGTGGAAGGTGGGCGTAGCAGAGGCCGTCAGCGGAGATGCTGGTTCTACAATGTAAAGAATTGGACAGGGCTGCAGTTGACTCAACTATTGACAAGCGCTCAAGACAGGCAAAAGTGGAGAAAGTTGACCGCCGAAGTGTCAATTCGCTCAACCCAACGACCACAACGGTGATGGGATTGATGATGATGATAACGTTTCAGTGTCGTAATGTAATTTTCTAGTCGTAAAATGTTGTTTTCTGTCTCAATGCAATTAGTGTGTCCTGTAACATGTATATGGCCTATAACCTGTATGTGGCCTATAACCTGTATATGGCCTATAATCGGTATTTGGCCTATAACATGTATGTGGCCTATATATAACCTGTATGTGGCCTATAACCTGTATATGGCCTATAATCGGTATTTGGCCTATAACCTGTATGTGGCCTATATATAACCTGTATGTGGCCTATAACCTGTATATGGCCTATAATCGGTATTTGGCCTATAACCTGTATATGGCCTATAACTTGTTTGTGCCCCAATTACAACTTAAATGTCGTCATACATTTTGTTAATTTTTGAGACGTCACTTTAAAAAAAAGAAGAAATTTCACCCGCACATTAAGCGGAAGCGTCTGTTGCTATAATAGTTCAATACTCCTAATTAGGTCAGACTCCAAACAAAAAAACATTTTTAAAAGAGACACAATACAACGGGGGAATTAAAGAATTCAAGTCTGTAAAGAAAGATAACTCTGAAATACGGTCACATTGAAATGTGAGGACTTATAGGGTACTTATTAAAACGTTGACGGTGGGGGATGGGGGTCGGGGTTTGGGTGGAGGTACTCAAAACTCTTATTGAGAAGTTTTGAAAAAAGTAAGCTAACGACAAGATAATGGTGTCCTTTACAATATGGATTTTGTTTAACGACTCAAGTCTTGTATAAGGTTTTTTATTTTCTCCTCATAAGGAACATTTTAACTAAGGTTTGTTGTTTATTTCTTTTAACACGAGTTCTGACAGTAATCTATCTATCTATCTATCTATCTATCTATCTATCTATCTATCTATCTATCTATCTATCTATCTATCTATCTATCTATCTATCTATCTATCAATCTATCTATATTTATCTCTATATATATAAAAAGTAGTTTGTGTGTTTTTAACCAATGAAATTGGTTTATTTAAAGACACGTGATATTATTATCTTATATCTTACTTTTGTGATCCCTAATTGACAAATAATTAGAAAAGAAAACATAGAAAACATAATAACTGGAAAACTAGAGGGAAAGAAACGCTGAGGTAGACAGAGAAAGAAGATACTAGATGATCTAACGGATTGGCATGGAATGGCAGGAACAACGGAATGTTGGAGTTTGCCTGAATAAAAGAAACGTGGATCACTCACGCTATCCGGCATGGCATCTTATGATCAATGGACATGAGGTTTCCCTAGCGTAGTGGTAAGCGTCTTCGACTGCCATGAGGGCGACCTGGGTTCGATTCCCCATTGATTGCTTTATTTTGTTCTAATTTTAAAAACAAATTCCATTAATATTACTTTTTTTTTAAAGATCGTAAAGATCTCTTATCTATCTATATAGTCATAATTAAAGTCGCTCCAAGCAGTTACTATAATGTAGCCATGCTACAGGGCGAGGGAGACGAAAGAGTCAGAGAGTCAGAGAGAGAGAGAGCAAGAATGGGAGGCAATGGGGGGGGGAGGGGTAAGTTTGAAAGAGTGAGAGAGAAAAACACTGGATAAGAGAAGAAGGAACAAATGGAAGCTCGAAACATGCATTACAAGGAAGTGAAAGAAATTAAAAGATAATATGAAAGAGATGTATTGAAAGCCTGACATGCATAGGAACAGAGAAGAGACAGTTAGAGAGAGAGAGAGAGAGAAAGAGAAAGAGAGAGAGAAAGAGAGAAGAGAGACAATAAAACAGAGAGAAAGAGAAAAGAAACAATGAGAGAGAGAGAGAGAGAGAGGCCAATAGCTGAAATATTAGAAGAACTATTGAGAATCGAAGAGTTTCGTCTAACATTGCTACCTCAATATGGAAGAGAAAGGTTGACCCCTGGGCAGCTGGGTGACGTGAGGCTGACCATTGTCCGAGTCATTTCGCTAGTAATTAACTCACGCCGCACGGGCTCCGCTAAACCTTAAAGAATGATCCGGATCCGTCTGCGCAGGACAATAAAACCTGACGGCATAATCTGCGAGCTGTTTGACTATGTGTGTGTCTGGGTGTGTCTGGGTGTGTCTGTGTGTGTCTGTGTGTGTGGGTCTGGGTGTGTGGGTCTGTGGGTGTGTCTGGGTGTGTCTGTGTGTGCCTGTGAGTGCCTGTGTGTGTCTGTGTGTGTCTGTGTGTGTCTGGGTGTGTCTGGGTGGGTCTGTGTGTGTGTGTGTGTGCCTGTGTGTGTCTGTGTGTGTCTGTGTGTGTCTGGGTGTGTCTGTGTGTGTCTGGGTGTGTCTGTGTGTGTCTGGGTGTGTCTGTGTGTGTCTGTGTGTGTCTGGGTGTGTCTGGGTGTGTCTGTGTGTGTCTGGGTGTGTCTGTGTGTGTCTGGGTGTGTCTGTGTGTGTCTGTGTGTGTCTGGGTGTGTCTGGGTGTGTCTGTGTGTGTCTGTGTGTGTCTGGGTGTGTCTGTGTGGGTCTGTGTGTGTCTGTGTGGGTCTGTGTGTGTCTGTGTGTGTCTGTGTGTGTCTGGGTGGGTCTGTGTGTGTCTGTGTGTGTCTGTGTGTGTCTGGGTGTGTCTGTGTGTGTCTGTGTGTGTCTGGGTGTGTCTGTGTGTGTCTGTGTGTGTCTGTGTGTGTCTGGGTGGGTCTGTGTGTACTTGTGTGTGTGTGTGTCTGTGTGTGTCTGTGTGTGTCTGTGTGGGTCTGTGTGGGCGATTGTTTCTCAGTGTGTGCATGTTTTTCTCCATGTGCTTCTGGTTGTGTCTGTGTGCGTCTCTCTCTGTTAGTACGTTGTTGTCCCTGGGCGTGTCTCTATTTGTCTCTTATGTGTCTCTGTGTGTCTCTGTATGTGTCTTTGTGTGTCTCTGTATGTGTCTCTGTGTGTCTTTGTATGTGCCACTGTACTTTTCTCTGTATTTGCTCTAATTTTCTTTGTGTGTGTATCACTATGTAACTCAATGTGTCTCTATGTGCGTCTTTATATACGTCTCAATGTGTCTCCGTTTATGGCTATTTGTGTGTATGTGCTTTTCTGTGTGTCACTGTGTGTCTATGAGTGTGTCTCTGTGTGTCTCAGTGTGTCACTATGCGTGTCTATATGTGTCTGAGAATGTGTGTGTAAGTAAATAACTTTGTATGGACGTATCTCTGAGAATCATTGCGTCTGTGTGAGTACTCGTGTGTGTGTGTGTGTGTTTTCAAAGAGCTGATTTGAGTGTGTGTCTGCGTGTGTGTGTGTGTCTGAGTGTATGTGTGTTAACGACATACGGCGCCCTAGGGGAGGTGTGAATAATGGCTTACGGGGCACCATTAGATGTCAGTTTCTAGGATACAAACCTAATGGTAAATGTACAATATAATGAGATACATCAATGAACTACTGCATCACACAGAGAGAGGGGGTGGCGGGGTTGTGGGGCAGGATGGTCTGCAATTTCATATAGGGTTAGGGAGCGAGACAGAAGCGAATGATGAAGTCAGAAGCTTAGGGGATTGTAGGGGCAATACGATGCGGTAAATATGGATTAAGGATTAAGTAATTGCAGACCGGTTCAGATAAGCTAACTGATACATAACCTTCAGAGTTTATATGTATATATGTCTGTATTGACTCTGTATGTATGCGCGTGTTTGTGTGGGTGGGGGGGGGGGTTCGATCTGTGTAAGGGAACAAAGGTTCAAAGGGTGTGTGGGGCGTGGGGGCAACCAGGGTTGGTAAGCGGAGAAGAAGCAGCAGACGCTAATTAGGGCTTGGAGGGTTAAGCAAACGACCAGACTTGAGAAGATGGTGGATAATTGATCGGTGGGGAAAATGGTGGGGGTCAAACATGCAATAAAGGCAGACAAAGAATGATCTAGAGAGAGAGAGAGGGTGGGATGAGACCGGAGAGATAGATGGGGAAGACGCAGAGAGAGAGAGAGAGAAAGAGAGATAATGAATAAGAAAGAAGAAGACGTTGGAAATAATAAAAGACAGTGAGAGTAGATGACAAGGATACGATCGTGACAGAGAGAGAGATGGAGAAAGTCAAGGTGTAAGAAAAAAGCATGGGTGTATTATTATATTTTTGATAGACAGAAAGTAGAGAAGAGACAGAGAGAAAGAAACAGATAGACAGAGATGGGAGAAATGTATGAGAAAGACAGACAAAAATATTCTGAGATGAAAAGAGATATGGTGAATGAGCACACAAAAAGAGATATGGTGAATGAGCACACAAAAAGAGATATGGTGAATGAGCACACAAAAAGAGATATGGTGAATGAGCACACAAAAAGAGATATGGTGAATGAGCACACAAAAAGAGATATGAATGAAAGTCTAAGGGTCAAAAACGCATGAGAGTAAAAATCAATGAGAGAAAGAGAGGGAGAGAGAGAGAGAGAGAGGGAGAGAGAGAGAGAGAGAGAGAGAGGGAGAGAGAGAGAGAGGGAGAGAGAGAGAGAGGGGGAGAGAGGGAGAGAGAGAGGAAGAATGTCTGAGAGAAATATCGAGTAATCATGTATGAAATAGAAAGAGTTAGAAGGATAAGTAGAGAGAGAGAGAGAGAGAGAGAGAGAGAGAGAGAGAGAGAGGAAAATAAAATAGTATGCATTATATGAAAGAGACCATTGGAAGAGCGTATCAATAATGCACCCGTTTCCTCAGAACATCACTAGCATGCATTTAAAATGAAAGAACAACTTCACTCCATCGATTGGTTGACAACTTCTACTGTCACTGGCACACAGCGCACTGTCACATCTTATTGACACACATCAACTTGACGCATCCTTCTGACGCACATCAACTTGACGCATCCTTCTTACGCACATCAACTTGACGCATCCTTCTGACGCACATCAACTTGACGCATCCTTCTGACGCACATTAACTTGACGCATCCTTCTGACGCACATCAACTTGAGGCATCCTTCTGACGCACATTGACCTGGCACATCCTACTGACAGATTGCGCAATGGTACATCCTTTGACAAGGTTGATGGGAATGCGTGTTATAGATGCAAAGATGTGATAGATAGATAGATAAATACGTAGATAGATTATTAGATAGAGAAAGAGAGTGAGGGGGCAGGGAGATAAATGCGAGTGCCCCAATTGAACGCATACAAATATGGGTGTAGCAGGTAGGGGGACATAGAAGAATTGAAATGTAAAAAAAAAGGCCCATGACTACAGGCTTGACGCTTTCCCAACTTCCGGTCTACGATTTGTCAAAACGAGTGTGGATTTAATTTTTTTTAGAAAAGAAGAGAAGATAACCGACTCTGAAAATTAACATTATCGTTTTCTGGAAATTGAAAGATTTCGGCCTAGAGTACATACAAGTTTCTCCACCTAGATCTCGGTTTTTTTATATGCTGTTTTCTATATAGGCGTAACACTTCTAGTTCACCGGATTGCCACACAATTAGCAAGACTCCAGACGACTAGGAATGCAAAATAAATTTAAAAAAATAGAAAAGATGACAAAAAGGATAAAAATAATCTGAAATGTAGCTGACAAATAGAACTAAGGAAAGCTGAAATACTTAGAGAAGATTATAACAGTGTGTGAGTTTTTAAATATATTTTTTTTTGCCCTTAACGCACGTGGCGGAAATGACGCCAGATCCATGACAAATAAGCTCTAGCAATTGCAATCACGTGACAAAAAGCACTTATTGTTTGTTTACTATGTCTAGTGCTGACAAAGGGCAGCCGTATAATAATAGAAACTAGAAGTCATTTTTTTTAAATATCATCATTTCAACAATAGGACGTAAAAATATATGAAACAATTTACATGCGATGAAATTTAGTAATCAAAGCATATATTTAAACCACTAAAGATCACTGGAAATGGTTCAGTAAGTGCAGACTATTTAATTGAAGATGTCGGTTGTCGAAAGGTAGCTTAAATTACTATCTAAAAGTAAAGCATAAGACAAGTTGTGCAATGTTTTTGTTTTATAACAGCTATTGAAAAACTATAAAAACCTCAAGGCTTGTTTACTTCATGGACGGACTACAACGGACTAGTATCACTGTTAAATATCAATATTTATTGGAAACAAATTCCTTATATTTTCAGTGTAAAATAGACACGGTAAAAAACAATTTTATTCCGCCATGTCTCCTTCATGGCTTCTTTTTACATAGTTACGTGACCTAGAAATCTAAGCCACGCTTATTGCAAATCTCTACACAAATTAGAAATGGGTAACGATCCCACTTTTAAAAGTTCGGGTTCAATACGGTGAGACTATACGTTTGGGTTCTGTTTGGTCCGGTAGAACCCTAAGTTTGGGTTTGATGGGACTGGTATGACCCGCGGTTCAGGTTCGGTAAGAATCAACGTTCGTGTTCGGTTCGTTGGTAAGAAGAGTTCAAGTTCGGTGTGTTTGGTTTGCGTTCGGTTCAATTCCCATCTATTATACGTCTGTAAATTAATTAAATATAGTTAAGATATATTTTTGCTAAAAGCTTTTAAAAATTCTATTAAAATTGATACTTCCTTCAAAGTCATTCAGCTTGGATAATTTGTGTATGTGTGTATTTATTTCCCCCGTTGTTACCTAATGTTATTTTCTAAAATGTTTTTTCCGGTAACAAATTTACTGGTTCGTGCTATTTAGCCATTAAGGCCGTTCTAAATGAGATTACTGATATCGATATCGCTTTAGCCTGATGGCTAAAATACATTTACATTTATATATATTTAAAACAAACAAAAACACTTCATCAATACTCTGATAATCGAATAATTTTTTTTTATAAATTGTTTTAACGATATTTTGTTTTAGCTGATTATTTAAAAAGAACATTATGCACGCAAAGAAAAGTTTATAAGAGAGATTCTATATCCGTCACGTGATTTTTTTTTTGAAGATTCATTTCTAATGATGGAAGAAGAACAAAGTTGTTTCGCTGGCAGAGCGTCACATTTCCACCGTTAAGGTTTTGTGTTCAATTCTTCAGTTAAAAACAAAAAAAAAAAAACAACTGGTGTGGAGGTAATGGTAATGGCTTAACGGACACTTAGTTGAAAGTGAAGGGGGGGGGGGAGAACTAAATGGCGGCCTGGCATTGTGTTGACCTCACAAACCCTTCGTTTGACATTGCCACGGAAACCATGGCGAACATTGCTTTACTAGACCTGCAAACCAAGGTTGCTCCGAATGAGATGCTCGACTTTTGTTTTTGAAAGCAGTAAAACGGTACGTAAAGTGAAGCCCAAGATCATGATCTGTTTGAGAATGGACACGATAGCCGAGAGGAAGAGCTAGATCATGATCTGTTTGAGAATGGACACGATAGCCGAGAGGAAGAGCAAGATCATGATCTGTTTGAGAATGGACACGGTAGCCGAGAGGAAGAGCAAGATCATGATCTGTTTGAGAATGGACACGATAGCCGAGAGGAAGAGCAAGATCATGATCTGTTTGAGAATGGACACGGTAGCCGAGAGGAAGAGCAAGATCATGATCTGTTTGAGAATGGACACGGTAGCCGAGAGGAAGAGCAAGATCATGATCTGTTTGAGAATGGACACGGTAGCCGAGAGGAAGAGCAAGATCATGATCTGTTTGAGAATGGACACGGTAGCCGAGAGGAAGAGCAAGATCATGATCTGTTTGAGTATGGACACGGTAGCCGAGAGGAAGAGCTAGATCATGATCTGTTTGAGAATGGACACGGTAGCCGAGAGGAAGAGCAAGATCATGATCTGTTTGAGAATGGACACGGTAGCCGAGAGGAAGAGCTAGATCATGATCTGTTTGAGAATGGACACGGTAGCCGAGAGGAAGAGCAAGATCATGATCTGTTTGAGAATGGACACGGTAGCCGAGAGGAAGAGCTAGATCATGATCTGTTTGAGGATGGACACGATAGCCGAGAGGCAGCGCGTTCGACCGGCGATCCGAAGGTCCTGGGTTCGAATCCTGACTAAGATTCGCACGACCACCGTGACCCCGTGTGATTAAGTACTGATCGATTTAAAAAAGAACTTTCAAATTGTGTGTGTGATTATGTTTCAATATCTAAAATGAATTATATTATGACATTATTATGGTCATCTAATATATATATATATATATAATAATCCCTTAAATCCCTAATACAGAAGCAGCTTAATATTATCTTGAAGCAGCAGTATTGAATAATAATTTTAAAAAAAGAGACATTATAAACAGCTATAACGATAAAGGAAAAATTGGATAATAAGCATCAGTTACATTTCCATGAGGAATAACAATTGATAGGACAATAATTTTTCGCTTGCTGTTTTTATCTTTTTATAGATAGGTAGGCTAGATCGGCGATACATTTGCAGCTTAATAAGAAAATAGCAATAACACAATTTTCGGATGAAAGACAAAAGCATCTATAAAATTGGATTAGGAATTGTAGAACTGTTTTATTACATCTCTTGTCTGACATGTGGGGTATTGTTTGTTAGGGAGGACGGGGAGGGAAATGGGGGAAGGCTGGGGGTCCTACGTAAGCTTCCCCTATAGGGAATAAGATATGGTCGGGAATAAAAGAATGTAAAATCCAATTTGTGCATGTTGTCAGAGGTTGTGGAGGGGGGGGGGGGGGGGTTAGAGCCGTTAGATTGAAAATTAGAATTTGTAGTTAAAACATACTCTTATTTCCTTTGAAATAAAACATATTTGTAAAGAAAGGGAGTGTGAGGCCAGCACAACGGCCAGCCGCATACCTATCCACAACTAATTTCAATGATCCATCACACTTCAGACCCAGTAATGAATGCCACCCTTTCACAAAGATTCGAGCCCGGGACCTTTCGATACGCCAATTCAGCGCACTTTCACCAGGTCACGGTACCGCATTGTAATGTAAATTATATATTATATTTTCTGAGTTATTAGCTAATATAAACTGTGTGCTTATTTATGCTTTCATCTTCTGTTATTTATTTCAGATAATTCTATGTTGTTGGTTATTATTTTATTTGATAAGAAAGGAAAATACAATTAGAGTGTCCGCCCCTGATTCTGGAACCATTCCACCAAGAACGTTGAAGGAAAAATAAAAGCATCCGGTGGAACTTCGTGTTAGAAGATAAGCAGGGGTGAAGCGGGGAGGGGGCTGGGGACAGGGAGGTGGGGGTGGGGCGGTCAGGATTGTATGACGGACGGAAGTAGAGGGGGCGCAAAGTAAAACAAGGAATAGTTGGGTGGGAGGTAGAGGCCACGGAATCAATCAATTGAAAAGGTTTAGACTGTTCAGCCCGATGAACGTGATCGGAAGAAATGTCTGCCTTTTTATACTCTGTGTGTGTGTGGACTGACTTGACCAAGTAGGGGGAGTGGGGTGGGGGCAGTTTCTGAGATGGACATAGGGCCTTAGATCTACAGGAGTCTCATAGCAGTTGCTTTGGTATTCAAGATCGTACTCTTCACCGAATCTTCACTCCCCTTCCTCTTCTTTTGTCTTTCATTTTATTCTCTTCTCATTTTTTTTCTTTCCATCAAATAAATCGATTTTTGTATATGTGTGTATGCTCAATATTGACCGGTCATTTCAACTTGGCCTTGAACTATTCTTAGCTTTCGCTAGTCTTTTTTTAATGTCGTTGTTTATTCATCTTTTGCGAGCCAATGTTTGCTTTAAAATGTGGCGGACTGGTTTTCCAAGAAAAGAAGGTCAAAGTTGAAGAAAACTAACCTACTCCACTTAATCGCCCTGGACTATAACACTAGGGTTAGGCGTAAAAGGTGAGAGAATTATCAAACACTGAATGTAAAGTATACAAATACGCTGAACAGAAAGTTGAAACCTATTTTTCCCTGAAATATGAAATAATCTTTGATTATTTAACCCTCCACGAATGAGTCGCTTTGTGCCTAGAGCTTTTTTTAACTAGATCCATAAATATGTCGTAGGGATGTAAAATATGGATTTTTGTATTTTGATAATTTCTAATTTTTATTTATATCTGTTCATATCTGTGGTAAGTTTTATTCTACAAATAATTACACATTTTATTTAAAAAAATATATCTATTTTTAAAGTAACACGTTGTATTGTTTCATGTAAAAAAGCAAATATAGTGAATTTGAAAGTTCTCAAAATCAGTTTTCTGACAAGAGCTACAGTTTTTCACAATTGAATTCAGCATTCGAATTACTCTAAGGATAACTAAATAATACAAAATGAACATAAGGCGCGATGCGACTTATTACGTGCAGGATGGTCACTATTTAATTTTTTTCCAACATAAGAAAATTGATGTGTGAATTTATATTATAACATTAAGTCATTTCTTTGTTTATCTACGTTTTATGCATATTTAGATTAATATGGACTAAGTTTTGATCATTCCTAAAGCTAACTTACATAGTTTTTACATTCCGATGCCGCCATTACTGTTATGTGCCGAAGACTATAATAAGATGGACCGCTTGCTCTACGTTTAGAGCCCAATTGTTGTTTTTTTCCGTGGCGCAGACGATAACGTTGTCCTAAATAACTCATAAACTTGCCTATAGACTTTCGCTGTATACAAACTTTCGATTTTAATCTAAATTTTCAATTGAGTTAATAATAGAGAACTACTAAACCGGAAGTTTAGAGTACAGGGAAATTCCAAAACAGAGTGTTTCAAGTTATCGAAAAGCAGAAATATTAAAGCAAGCGTCCATGTTATTATAGTCTTTGGTAAAACAATAACGTAGTGGAAACCACCTGTTAGTTAGGCATGTCTAAAAAAAAGTTTCGTGCCATACAATTTGACGAAATAAAAAAAAAGAGTTTTTAAATTGTGTATTGTGAAGGATTAAAAAAATCTACAAAAATACGATTTGTGTACAACAGGCTCTAGATCTATATAAAAAATGAACCGTATGGTAAATATGCTATTGTTTAATTGCATTTTGCATTGTTTTTTTCAATAAAAATCATGGATCCTACAAAATGAGCCATTCCTACAACAAAGAGCCATTCCTACAAAACCGCCATTCCTACAAAATCAGTTAATCCTAAAAAAATAATTCTTTAATAACCGCCATTGCTACAAAAAAATATTCCTACAAAAAAAAAAGCCATTCCTACAAAAACCAGTCATTCCTACAAAATTAGTCATTCCTAAAGAGCTATTACTACAAAAATCAGTCATTCCTACAAAATCAATCATTCCTTAAAAATCAGTCATTCCTAAAGATCAATCATTCCTAAAAAAAAATCAGTCATTCCTAAAAGAAAGCTATTCCTACAAAAATCAGTCATTCCTACAAAATCAGTCATTACTAAAAAAAAAAAAAACAGCCATTCCTACAAAAACACAAGTATCTCAAGAGCCAACACTAGAAAACCATCCAGTTCCAACAAACATCTTCCAACTTTTGCTGGTCATCAAAATGAAGTTATAGACAAGCTAGTTAGATTCCACGCCCCCACACACCAAATTACGTCCATCAGCCTATAAGAGGAGCTAACCGTGACTTCAGCTAGCTACCACACCTCTGTGCACAGCATTACATCACACTGCTCAGTGCTCTCCCCCAATGTTCCTCTTCCATTCCATTCTGCCTCCAAAATTTGCTGCGCAATTTCCTTACACAATCGGTTGACACTTTCTATTTGTTCAAATTTTATAACGTATTATAATATTCCTTTTTGTATCATTACTAAAACTGTTTTAATTACAAATATGAGCCAAATGTAGCAGACTAAATGATGAATAAACTGAAGAAAAAAAATTAATTTTAAGACGTTTGGATATTAATATGTAGGCATATTATCTCGCCGGGTAGACAGAATTTCCGAAATCGAATTGTGTATCGTGACATTGACGTAGCTTGAAACGCTTTACTATTAATAGATCTCTGGTGACACGGATATAGAATTGTCACATGACCAATTGTTTATTATTGCTTTTGTTTTTATTGTTGTTTTTATTACAGAGAAGAACTACCATGAAAGATTTCTTTTATTGATCGATCCACAGTATTTATTAGACAGAATACATGAATAAAACAAAAGAGAAGTAAAATATTCTTCTTCTTATGTGTTACAGACGACCCTTCTATAAAGAAGTTTATTGCGACGTAAGCTCATCCGTGGTCTTAGTCTAGTCTTGCATTGTGATTAGATTTAGTGTTTTAAATGATGTTGGCTTAATGCTTTTCCTTGTTTATTTGGGCAACCCATTCAATCCCCGAATGCCACTCGGGAAGAAATTGTACTTATATGCATTTGCTCTCGCAAAAGGGATAAGGAAAGTGTTTTTTTCCTTATGTTTATCTGAGCATTGTAACAGACAGTTATTCTATTGTATTTCTAAGTTAAATTTTAATGCCTTATGTATTATTACTCTTTGCCTTTCTCTGATGTTTCTAAGTTTATCGATATCGAGTTAACTATTTAACTTTTCTTGTAAGTAAAACCAGGTTCAAATATCACACTATGCACGTCTTGGCGAAATATGCTATTATAAGTTTATCAATACTAAGCCTTTCTCACTATATCTGATGTATATTTCGAACGTCGCCCCCCCCCCCCCCCCCCCCATTTTCTTTTATGAGACCCGGTAGTTATTCTTTCCAGGCTCTGACCTGGGTCGTGACCCCGCAGCAAGAAAATTCTGCAAATATATTAATATTGTGTGGAGAAATGTAGTGCAGACTAGTTTACTAAACACGGTCAGAGAAATATGACATTTCTGATAGATCCCAAAGATAGTTAGCGAAGAGAGAAAATAAAATGCATTCCCATATCTTTTGGCTTGTCGATGCGTCTGAAGAGATAGAAAATGTCCACTGCTGCACTGAGATCTAGATATCTAGCATGCAACGGATGTGATTTGTGAGATAATATTTTTGGCTGGGCAGGAAACGAGATTTTCTAAAAGTGGATGTCACTTCATTTTACATAGCGTTTTGAGTTACCGTGACTTGATGAGTGCAGCTATAGAGTAAGTTGTTACTTGATGGTAACAATTGTGTAATGTGTTACTGATGCATACAGTTGCTATGTAGGTTGTTACTTGGTGATAACAGTTCTTGTGAAAAGCTGTTAGTTGCAGTTTTTAAGAAGTCGCAGCGCTGGAGTTTGTTCATCTAGTGTTGGTAAATTTGATAGGTAAAAATAACTAGATTTTTCTAAGAAAACCTTTTGGTCATTCTTCATTCACGTCAGCAGAAATTAAACAGTGAAACTGCAAATGAGATGCCCCTAACGAAAACATGAACTTACGATAGAAAAACATTACAAAAACCTCTCTTAACATTATACTATGTTATCAACAATCTCGCCCTAGCACGAAGTATAACCCATACAATTACTAATTACAGACAATTGCAATAATAATATTGACAAACCAACACACACACACAACACTAAAGATACTCAAAACCAAAGGACTGACTGACCTCATAGTCGAATGATCTGCAGACGAAGGACGTCTCTTCGAGGCAGGCCTGTGCACACCTCTCTGGGGACACTCTCTCCATGGTCTTATCATTCTCACCTGGCACGATGCTGTAAGGTGTGGCAATAAACCGGTCCAGGTTGACACCTGTTGGGGAATAGAAAAAAGAAAGTAACAATAAATAACTTAATGACCGAAACAAACGTCTTCAGCATTTCCGGAACAGAGATATTAACACAGTCTTTAGTACTCTATCCATAAAACGAAATACAAACAAAACTATAAAAGTCTGCAATTTCTTCACCGTAACTCCATGCCAATGGGGAAAGTGCCCAGATGGCTGCTGGATCGGACGGATGATGCTAAAAGACTTGTTATGACCATATGTCCAGCAAACGAAATGTTTTAGTGCATTTAATAAATCTCCAAGTCGGATATAACAGTAAACGTGTCACAAATAACAATAAGCATGTCACAATTGTTATTGGTATAATTATTTATAAATTAGTTGGACAAGTACGTTATAAAACACGAAATGGTAACGTAATAAATGTGATATTGGTCTGAATAATTTTTCTCTTATCGATGGCGTTTATTGAATGTAATAATGACTATAAAAATGTGACAATTTTATGACATAACTTTATTGGCAGTCATTTTATTGATTTTTTTCTTTCCCTAGTGTTAATACGTATTTATTAACCCTTACAGTCCCGGGCGCGTATATAGCGGAACTGAAGGCAGCATAGATAGAAGTAGGTCGGTACGGGAAGGGTTAAGGAAGCATTCGTTATTCAGATTTCAACCCTATTCAGTCAGTTAATGCTGCCCAAATCCACCCCCCAAATCACCAGAAACATCACAATAACAATAAAACATTCAGATCCAATGTTTAAGACTAGGATGAATGACAAGATGAAGTTTGACATAAATAAACCGAATATCTATAAGAGTCAGAGATATCGTCCTTATCATCTCCCTTTACTTTTGGTACCATACTGTTTTGCTATGGAGGTATGGAACAGCTTGTGAAGAATATTTGAAAAAAAAACCAACTGTTTCGACAGGTGGCATATTAATAAAACCACTCATGATGTGTTTATTTAAGTTTTTTTTGTTCAATTTAAACTGCCCAAAGCTTCACTGAAAAAGTGGTGTACCAAAAGCGCTTTCGATCGTCCTATCCGAATTCGCAGGTTTAAAACAATGTCCTTTCTTCAAATAGCAGTGATCATTTCAGGGATATTACAGTCCAGAGGTAGGCAGCGAACGAGGATTTCGATGATAGATAATAATGAACCACACCGCAAAAAACACACACTCTATTGGCCTAATAGTATATCTAAACTAAAATTCTATACAAGAATAAATTATGTGTCACAGAATACAAACTAGAATGTCTGACAATTTAAATGTTATTTAATTTCTAACTAAAAGTATGTACTGATACATATTTAATGGTATACTTCTAAGTATGAAAATGTATAACTGTCATATTGGCTCCCCTTATTTCTAATTAGTTTTTATAAACGATACAAATGCTAGTTGGTCACAATGTAGAACATATTTATTATAAGCACCCGGGTAATTCATATAACGCTGCCATAATCTATAAACATTTACAGCTAAACATGGACAAAGTCAATAACGCAAACGTCTATTTAGCCCTTCACCTTTGGAACAAAAGCCACACCCACCACAAATATTCAGGGACAGTAGCTTTACAACTAAATTACAACAAAAATATAACGAAAATACGCTACAGTAATTGACTTTAAAAGGAAACTAACAAGTAGGTTATGGAAGTGAAGTATTTTAGTACATCTGTAGGGAAGGGTGATGGCGTGTGATAGGTACAACTTGAAAGTCTTTCTGACAGACTTGTGACGCTAGGGAAAACAAGACTCTCACTAATGAGATACTGACGCAGTCATGCACCGTTTTGTCTTGGTGACGTTAGTGTGTGACATTTTTTCAAACAGTTCGAAGGAAGAGCGAGGGCAGTATTGCATCTCGTTTTTTTTTTGGAGCAAACGTACTGTACTAGATTGGATTGGACCAGAAAAAAAAAATAGGACCAGGTTGGTTTGGGCTGATGTATAAGGCCAGTTGGACTGGGCCTACAGTCTTGGACCAGATGTGTTGGATAAAATGGATTTGGGCAAGATGGATTGAGACGATAGCACCAGGTGAATGAGTCTAGCAGGAGAGGACCAGATTTATTGCACCAGATGAATAGGATCAGATGAGTTAGACACCATGTATTGGATCAAATAAAAAGGATGCATACATTATATCTCTCTCTAAATCTATCTATATATCTATCTATTTATCTATCTATCTATCTATCTATCTATCTATCTATCTATCTATCTATCATTCACTCTCTCTCTCTCTCTCTCTCTCTCTCTATATATATATATATATATATATATATATATATATATATATATATATATATATATATAATAATAATAATAATACTAATAATTATAATGACATTTGTATAGCGCTGCCAACAAGCATAATGCAAGCTCAGGGCGCATTTAACATACAACTCAGAACACGGATACAATCTATAGGCTAAGAGATAAAAAAAACTAAATGATGATCCAAAACTTTACAGACATAGACAAAAACAAACAACTAAAACAAAATAACCGACCTAACATATAAGTAAGACAGTAGGGGACTAAAGCATGTTAATTAAGATAAATATTGAAATAATGAGTTTTTAAGTTATTTTTGAAGGTATCAATGGAGCTTGTATGCCTGAGTTGAATGGGAAGTAGATTCCACACCTTCAAACCGGATACTGAGAAGGCTCAGTTGGACTGGGTTAATCGAACCAATTGAATCGGAACATCTGGATTAGACTAGATAGATTTAGACCTAATGGCTTAGACGACATGGATTGGATCAGAAGCAATAGGAAAAGATGGAATAAACCGATGCGGCGGAAAGCATTGGAGCAAACGTATAAGAACTACAGTACTGGAACAAGATTAATGAACTAGTATTATTGGATAAAATTATACAATAAAGTATAGACACCAATAATTAGAGAACTGTTCAGATGAAAGTATAGATCTAAATATTATGGTACAGGTGTACTAGAGATTTCAAACATAAGTCATATTATAATACTCAATTTTTTTGTACGTTAAAATCTGTCAATAAAAAAAAAAAAAACTAGAAAAATCTAAGTAATTATTTCAGCTAAAACTAGTTCATCCCTTTTGTTTTTTTGTAGTAATATAGATCTAGGGGAGAAAAAACCCAACTACATAAAAAGTGTAAACAGGTAAATTAACCAAGTTTGAGTGTGTGTTTGTATTTGTGTTTGTCTGTGTATCTGTGTTTCACTCTGTATGTGTGTGAGTGTATCTGTGCTGTTTCTATGTGTGTGTGTAAGTGGGAAAGAGAATGTGTAACTGTGCTGTTCCATTCTGTAAACTAATCATTCTGTTTCAATTTAATTTTCTCATGACAGTGTGTGCAACATCAGATCTCTTTCTTTTTGTTGCTTTTAATTAAATCCGTACAGAAGACTCTTGTCATTGTCTTGTCGGTTGATGATGGTAGTAATTGTCTTATTTACTTTCGCTTTTTTTTTGTTCTCTTTAATTTTCCATCATTCAGGTTTTTTTTTTTATTTTGTTGGGTCTAGCCCGCAAAAATAAAATGTAATTACGTTAATTAAGTCTTTTTTGCACACGTTAATGAAAGAAAAGGGAAGATAACTCCAAAGAACGAAAGTAAAATCGACAAGAAGAGGTTGGAGAGTTGATTTACTTATCTTTCGATTAATTTTTAAAGAAAGAACACAGTTCTACAGAGTATGTAAGACCAAACAACTACAACATGACAGAGAGCTTTCCGAAAAATTTTCTAATATAAGTTTAATAGTGTGATAAATAAAAGACGGGTGTTGGCTCTTGCCAACTCTCTTCAACAACTTTTTGGAGAGAATCATGTCGGGTGCATTGGAAGGGACAATCAGCATTGGTGGTAGAACGATCAACACATTTTGATTTGCTTATGATATAGATGGACTAGACGGGAGTGGGGGAAGATTTTGACAATCTAGTAAAGCGACTAGACAAAACTTCCTCATCTTATGACATGCAAGTCAGTGCTTGAAAAATCAAAATTAATGAAATTAGGACATTTTAGGTCCTACTTTTCTTAACAACCAAATCACATCCAACTCTGTAACGAATCAGTGTCACAATTATAACCCCCCCCCCCCACACACACACACATATACACACTTAAAGCACGAAATTGACAGGCATGAATGAGAGTGAAACCAACGTTGTCCAACAAAGAAATTGACAAACATTTCTCGGTTATGATTACCTCCCCATGCGTCAATTCTCTCCCCCTGAATGATTTAACGACAACATAAAGTAAGGGGGCGTTAATTCCATTATTTAATTATCCTAATTAAAAGATGACAATATGTAAACCAAAAAAATAATTTAAACAAAAAATAAAACAAAATTAGCAAATCTTTGACGTCATCATCTTTAGGAGAGGAAATACTGTCATTGACAGTTAAAAAAACAACATCAACCTTACAAATAAAATGAAGTAATATCTTAGTACATGAGTGTTAGAGAAATAGAGAGAGTATAAGAGACAGAAAGAGAACGTATATAAGTGACAGAAAGACAATATATATAAATCACAGAAAGAGAGAGTATAATAGATAAGAGACAGAAACAAAGAGCATAGGCGACATAAAGAGAGAATATAAAAGACAGAAAAAGAGAGTATAAGAGACATAAAGAGAGAGTATAAGAGACATAAAGAGAGAGTATAAGAGACAGAAAGAGAGTGTTTTAGAGAAGAGAGAGTATAAGAGACATAAAGAGAGAGTATAAGAGACATAAAGAGAGAGTATAAGAGACAGAAGGAGAGTGTTTTAGAGAAAGAGAGAGTATAAGAGACATAAAGAGAGAGTATAAGAGACAGAAAGAGAGAGTATAAGAGACATAAAGAGAGTATAAGAGACAGAAAGAAAGAGTATAAGAGACATAAAGAGAGAGTATAAGAGACAGAAAGAGAGAGTATAAGAGACAGAAAGAGAGGGTATAAGAGACAGAAAGAGAGGGTATAAGAGAAAGAGAGAGTATAAGAGACATAAAGAGAGAGTATAAATGACAGAAAGAGAGAGTATAAGAGACAGAAAGAGAGAGTATAAGAGACATAAAGAGAGAGTATAAGAGACATAAAGAGAGAGTATAAGAGACAGAAAGAGAGAGTATAAGAGACAAAAAGAAAGTGTTTTAGAGAAAGAGAGAGTATAAGAGACATAAAGAGAGAGTATAAGAGACAGAAAGAGAGAGTATAAGAGACAGAAAGAGAGTGTTTTAGAGAAAGAGAGAGTATAAGAGACATAAAGAGAGAGTATAAGAGACATAAAGAGAGAGTATAAGAGACAGAAAGAGAGTGTTTTAGAGAAAGAGAGAGTATAAGAGACATAAAGAGAGAGTATAAGAGACAGAAAGAGAGAGTATAAGAGACATAAAGAGAGTATAAGAGACAGAAAGAGAGAGTATAAGAGACATAAAGAGAGAGTATAAGAGACAGAAAGAGAGAGTATAAGAGACAGAAAGAGAGGGTATAAGAGACATAAAGAGAGGGTATAATAGAAAGAGAGAGTATCAGAGACATAAAGAGAGAGTATAAGAGACAGAAAGAGAGAGTATAAGAGACAGAAAGAGAGAGTATAAGAGACAGAAAGAGAGAGTATAAGAGACATAAAGCAAGAGTATAAGAGACATAAAGAGAGAGTATAAGAGACAGAAAGAGAGAGTATAAGAGACAAAGAGAGAGTATAAGAGACATAAAGAGAGAGAGTATAAGAGACAGAAAGAGAGTGTTTTAGAGAAAGAGAGAGTATAAGAGACATAAAGAGAGAGTATAAGAGACAGAAAGAGAAAGTATATAAATGACAGAAAGAGAGAGTATAAGAGACATAAAGAGAGAGTATAAGAGACATAAAGAGAGAGTATAAGAGACATAAAGAGAGAGTATAAGAGACATAAAGAGAGAGTATAAGAGACATAAAGAGAGAGTATAAGAGACAGAAAGAGAGAGTATAAGAGACATAAAGAGAGAGTATAAGAGGCATAAAGAGAGAGTATAAGAGACAGAAAGAGAGAGTATAAGAGACAGAAAGAAAGTGTTTTAGAGAAAGAGAGAGTATAAGAGACATAAAGAGAGAGTATAAGAGAAATAAAGAGAGAGTATAAGAGACAGAAAGAGAGTGTTTTAGAGAAAGAGAGAGTATAAGAGACATAAAGAGAGAGTATAAGAGACATAAAGAGAGAGTATAAGAGACAGAAAGAGAGAGTATAAGAGACAGAAAGAGAGAGTATAAGAGACAGAAAGAGAGAGTATAAGAGACATAAAGAGAGAGTATAAGAGACATAAAGAGAGAGTATAAGAGACATACAGAGAGAGTATAAGAGACAGAAAGAGAGAGTATAAGAGACATAAAGAGAGAGTATAAGAGACATACAGAGAGAGTATAAGAGACAGAAAGAGAGAGTATAAGAGACATAAAGAGAGAGAGAATATAAGAGACAGAAAGAAAGCGTATAAGAGACAGAAAGAGAGAGAATCAGACATAAAGAGAGAGTATAAGAGACATAAAGAGAGAGTATAAGAGACATAAAGAGAGAGTATAAGAGACATACAGAGAGAGTATAAGAGACAGAAAGAGAGAGTATAAGAGATATAAAGAGAGAGTATAAGAGACATACAGAGAGAGTATAAGAGACAGAAAGAGAGAGTATAAGAGACATAAAGAGAGAGCATAAGAGACATACAGAGAGAGTATAAGAGACAGAAAGAGAGAGTATAAGAGACATAAAGAGAGAGTATAAGAGACATAAAGAGAGAGTAAAAGAGACATAAAGAGAGATTATAAGAGACATAAAGAGAGATTATAAGAGACAGAAAGAGAGAGTATAAGAGACAGAAAGAGAGAGTATAAGAGACATAAGGAGAGAGTATAAGAGACATAAAGAGAGAGTATAAGAGACATAAAGAGAGAGTATAAGAGACAGAAAGAGAGAGTATAAGAGACATAAAGAGAGAGTATAAGAGACAGAAAAAGAGAGTATAAGAGACATAAAGAGAGATTATAAGAGACAGAAAGAGAGAGTATAAGAGACATAAAGAGAGAGTATAAGAGACATAAAGAGAGAGTATAAGAGACATAAAGAGAGAGTATAAGAGACAGAAAGAGAGAGTATAAGAGACGGAAAGAGAGAGTATAAGAGACAGAAAGAGAGATTATAAGAGACATAAAGAGAGAGTATAAGAGACATAAAGAGAGAGTATAAGAGACAGAAAGAGAGTGTTTTAGAGAAAGAGAGAGTATAAGAGACATAAAGAGAGAGTATAAGAGACAGAAAGAGAAAGTATATAAATGACAGAAAGAGAGAGTATAAGAGACATAAAGAGAGAGTATAAGAGACATAAAGAGAGAGTATAAGAGACATAAAGAGAGAGTATAAGAGACATAAAGAGAGAGTATAAGAGACATAAAGAGAGAGTATAAGAGACAGAAAGAGAGAGTATAAAAGACATAAAGAGAGAGTATAAGAGACATAAAGAGAGAGTATAAGAGACATAAAGAGAGAGTATAAGAGACAGAAAGAGAGTGTTTTAGAGAAAGAGAGAGTATAAGAGACATAAAGAGAGATTATAAGAGACATAAAGAGAGAGTATAAGAGACAGAAAGAGAGTGTTTTAGAGAAAGAGAGAGTATAAGAGACATAAAGAGAGAGTATAAGAGACAGAAAGAGAGAGTATAAGAGACATAAAGAGAGTATAAGAGACAGAAAGAGAGAGTATAAGAGACATAAAGAGAGAGTATAAGAGACAGAAAGAGAGAGTATAAGAGACAGAAAGAGAGGGTATAAGAGACAGAAAGAGAGGGTATAAGAGAAAGAGAGAGTATAAGAGACATAAAGAGAGAGTATAAATGACAGAAAGAGAGAGTATAAGAGACATAAAGAGAGAGTATAAGAGACATAAAGAGAGAGTATAAGAGACATAAAGAGAGAGTATAAGAGACAGAAAGAGAGAGTATAAGAGACAAAAAGAAAGTGTTTTAGAGAAAGAGAGAGTATAAGAGACATAATGTATAAGAGAGTATAAGAGACATAAAGAGAGAGTATAAGAGACATAAAGAGAGAGTATAAGAGACAGAAAGAGAGTGTTTTAGAGAAAGAGAGAGTATAAGAGACATAAAGAGAGAGTATAAGAGACATAAAGAGAGAGTATAAGAGACAGAAAGAGAGTGTTTTAGAGAAAGAGAGAGTATAAGAGACATAAAGAGAGAGTATAAGAGACATAAAGAGAGAGTATAAGAGACATAAAGAGAGTATAAGAGACAGAAAGAGAGAGTATAAGAGACATAAAGAGAGAGTATAAGAGACAGAAAGAGAGAGTATAAGAGACAGAAAGAGAGGGTATAAGAGACATAAAGAGAGGGTATAATAGAATAAGAGAGTATAAGAGACATAAAGAGAGAGTATAAGAGACATAAAGAGAGAGTATAAGAGACATAAAGAGAGAGAATTAGAGACTAAAAGAGAGAGTATAAGAGACAGAAAGAGAGAGTATAAGAGACAGAAAGAGAGAGTATAAGAGACAGAAAGAGAGAGTATAAGAGACATAAAGCAAGAGTATAAGAGACATAAAGAGAGAGTATAAGAGACAGAAAGAGAGAGTATAAGAGACAAAGAGAGAGTATAAGAGACATAAAGAGAGAGAGTATAAGAGACAGAAAGAGAGTGTTTTAGAGAAAGAGAGAGTATAAGAGACATAAAGAGAGAGTATAAGAGACAGAAAGAGAAAGTATATAAATGACAGAAAGAGAGAGTATAAGAGACATAAAGAGAGAGTATAAGAGACATAAAGAGAGAGTATAAGAGACATAAAGAGAGAGTATAAGAGACATAAAGAGAGAGTATAAGAGACATAAAGAGAGAGTATAAGAGACAGAAAGAGAGAGTATAAGAGACATAAAGAGAGAGTATAAGAGGCATAAAGAGAGAGTATAAGAGACAGAAAGTGAGAGTAAAAGAGACAGAAAGAAAGTGTTTTAGAGAAAAAGAGAGTATAAGAGACATAAAGAGAGAGTATAAGAGACATAAAGAGAGAGTATAAGAGACAGAAAGAGAGTGTTTTAGAGAAAGAGAGAGTATAAGAGACATAAAGAGAGAGTATAAGAGACATAAAGAGAGAGTATAAGAGACAGAAAGAGAGAGTATAAGAGACATAAAGAGAGAGTATAAGAGACAGAAAGAGAGAGTATAAGAGACATAAAGAGAGAGTATAAGAGACAGAAAGAGAGAGTATAAGAGACAGAAAGAGAGGGTATAAGAGACAGAAAGAGAGGGTATAAGAGAAAGAGAGAGTATAAGAGACATAAAGAGAGAGTATAAGAGACAGAAAGAGAGGGTATAAGAGACAGAAAGAGAGGGTATAAGAGAAAGAGAGAGTATAAGAGACATAAAGAGAGATTTGGCCTATGATATAGTAAAGTACCCTTAGGAACACATTGATCATCGGGCTGGTCAAGCAGCGTTCACCAGTTTATGTGGCCACGGCATAATAATGGATGTTCGGCAAGCACAATGCCTAGCCGCCTTTACTTTATCCCGACTAGTGTCATGGCTAGGCAGACTCAGGGGCACCCACAAGTTCCGGGGACAAACCCTAGCCTGCACCAGGATTCGAGCCGAGAACTTTCGGATCGCCAGTCGAAACTGCAACAAAAGTTTATAAGAAGTCAATGGAGCAGTTGGCTTTTAGCTTGTCTCTGTTTATTAGTCTAAAATGTATACGTAGGCTAATTGTCTATTTTAACGTTTATTACAATAAAATATTCATGTAGTCAAAATGAATTAACGAATTTCAAGATGATCGGTTTAATCAAAAGTTTTCTTTTAAAATCTCTTATCTTGGATAGCAAAGTCGACAGTGACCTTGACCTACAAGCTCGACATCGCGGGTTAGATCCACGATGCAGACAATCAGAAATGAACAATCCACCGCTGATTTGGAGAGGAGATAGGCGCCGCCAAGTCTACCAAGCCCATTGAAAGGACAAATGGACACGCCATGTCCATTGGCTGCCCCCAACGACCGTTAAGGTAAAGGGTTTAAAAAAAAACAACTTGAACTCAATAAACCAAAGTCGCAAAATGTTCAAATATTGCCTGCATTTTTTTTTCAGGGAACTATACATGTTTTTTTCAATGAGAAATATTATATGAATATGCTTTATGTTTTGAATTTATGTGTATGCGCAGATGTCAAAAGTTTGTACATGGATAATAATAATACCATACAAAACAAAAAAAATAATTTGCAGAGATTTATGTAAATCTTATGCTAATAATATGTGAATAATATTAGTTTGAGATTTATATGTTTACGTGTCTAAGTTTAAAAAAAATAATTTAAAACATAGCATTGAGCAAAAAAAAAAACACATTAAAAAGAACAACAAATAATATTTCTGAAAAGAGAGTCGCTCCCCTTTGTCAACATTTCAATGAACTTACATTTCCATAACTATCTTGGAAATTTTACTTTTGTTATCTTAGTGTTGTTTTCTGTCTTTCTTAATATTGAAAATGTGTTTTCCTTTTTCATTTTTATTTTCGTGTATGTATCATTACGAGTCTTCAGTGCCGTCGTAGTTCAACCGCCCTGTACGCGAGTGAAACTTGGCGGAAGACAGTGGTTAGCGACCGGAAACTCAACACCTTATACCAAAGATGCGTTAGACGCATACATTAAGATCACTTATAGAGACCTGGTTACAAATGAAGAAGTTTATCGGTTAACGAAAACGCGCCCACTATCTACCTCAGTCACCGAACGTCGCCTCAAATTGTCTAGGCCACATAATCCGCCAGCCTGAACATCGGCTACCCTGCACGGCAACCAGATGACGTTCGCCCAACGGACGGCGCTGACAGGGGCGACCTAAAACAACATGGCGTACAACGATCGTCGATGACTTCCGCTCCGTTGACATCAACGTCGTTACAGCAGCGGCTATGTACAGAACCCACTGGAGAACGACGCGAAAAGATCTAGTCTAAAAATGTATCAATATTTATGTATAGGCCTATACATAAGTTTCCACAATATATCATCACTATTTCTTCCCCATGTTCCATTTAGTGAATCATCTAAAACTCTATGTGAATTTTGTGATGGGTTAAGAGTTGTGTTTTTTACATTTAATTTGTGGCTGTCGCGGCTGTCAATATCTAGGGCGTTGTAGAATCTGCAAACATTGATGAAAGCATTACCCGCTGCTTTCTGGAGATTTAGATAATGATGCCAGCCACGCGTTTCTAACGAGATAATGGAATAATGGGAAATAGTTTGCTGCATATCGAGAGTTGTGAAAAAAGCGACATCATTTATATATATATATATATATATATATATATGTGTGTGTGTATGTGTGTGTGTGTGTGCGTGTGTGTTGTGGCTCTTCCCTCATTGCCGAGGATGTCTACGTCGCCCAATCGCATTGTGGCCTCCTTGGTGGCCTATTAGTCCTATGTGGGCCCTGAAAGTTTTTTTTTCATGTATTGCACACAAAGGATGCGGCTGTTGGGTTTGGTAGCGCCTTGCCGGTTTGCTTGGATTTTATCTTTGTACGTTTTTGTTCAGTCCTGGAGGTTCTGTTACATTCTGCAAATTGTGTCTCGGACTATATAACATTTCGCCACCTGCGTCTGTCGGCCGTCAGTGCCTCCCATCCGTTGGAGGCCACGTGTAGTTCTTTCAAGGTTGTTTTCAGACTATCTTTGAATTTGTATTTTTGCCGCCGGTTCTTCTTTTACCAAGTGCTAGCTCGCCAAAAAGAAGCTTCTTCGGCAATCTATAATCCGGAATTATCGATAAATGACCATCCCATCGCACTTGAGATTACAGAAGCTGAGTGGTGTGAATGCTAGACAAGCCTGCCCTTAGGAGCACTTCCGTGTCTGGGACATTATCTTGTCATCGTAATTTTTTTTAGTATTTTCCGAAGACAGCCGGCATGGAAGTGGTTGAGTTGTTTTGCCTGCCTGCTATACACTGTCGATGTTTCGTTCGCATACAGCAATGTTTGCAGTGTCGTAGCACTGTATAGTTTTAGCTCTGTGTGTAAACGGAGTCATTTTGTGTCCTAAACGTTTTCCCGAAGGCGCCCAAAAGGTGATGCTTTCTTTTGCTATTCTATTGCAGACCTCATCGTCTATATTGGCAGTGCATGCTATTGTGCTGCCAAGGTAGGTGAATTTGTTGACAACTTTGTGTTTTTGGATATGATTGTAATATCCCTGTGCGGGCTGATGCAGGACCTCTGCATTCTTTGTGTCTTTATATATGTTTATATATATATATATATATATATATATATATATATATATATATATATATAATCTATGCGTGTATGTAAACATATAATTTACGCCTTATTTTGTGTTGTGGTGTATTTTGGTTTTCTCCATATTCCTACGAGCTTGCGTGTCTTGGCCATGACCCGCAGAATTAGAAAGGAAGTACATTTTTTTAAAGTATATATAGATCAGTGACTCAGATGAACGATTTCACATTCTTGATTATATAGATCAGTGAAGTCGAAAACTGCAAAATCAAATTTATATAGATCTGTGGAGTCAAACCCAAGTTTATATAGCTCAGAGAAGTCAAAAGACATTACATATTATATTCTTTGCTACACAAATTGCACACACAAACTAAAAGCTAGAATCAGTTTGCTATAAAAATGAAAACTTGACACTAAATATGTTTCTTCAAAAATAAAAATTTCGAATAAATGAAATTCAAATAATGACATCTTGGAGCAGTCAATTTTAATTATATTCTGTATTTTTTCTTTGTCTAATAAAAAAAGTGAGATTAAGATTTTGAAGTTATTAATCTAATTAGACACAATGTTTGTTTTCGTAACTCAGAAAATATTTATTTCTGGCGGCCATGATGCTCTTTTGTTTTGTTTTTGAGCATCCGGAAAAATGCAGGTTGCCATGACAACTTCTGTGGCGATAGATGCTCTGTCCGTGACGTGGTTAATGAGATCCGGTTTTACAGTTGTAGTGTCATACAGGTCAAAGGTCACAGTATAAGTAAAGGTTGTCCTCACGTGACTTTATACTAATGTTTTATAATGACCATCTAATTGAAGAGAGAGAGAGAGAGAGAGTGAAAGAAAGACAGAAAGAAAGAGAGATTATTAGTGTGGTAGATGGCAGACGACAGGAAGTTGCCAGGGGAACGTAAGAATGATTTGTCCACATTCGCAAATAAAAATAGTGGCAGTAGTAAGTAAAATATGTGTTCAATCTAAGAGAGTTAGAAAGAGACAAGGAGCAGAGAGAGAGAGAGAGAGAGAGAGAGAGAAAGAGAGAGAGAGAGACAGAGAGAGAGAGAGAGACAGAGAGAGAGAGAGAGTAAGAGAGAGAGAGAGAGAAAGAGAGAGATAAGTGGGATAAGGAAGAGAAATTAACTTATATACATACACTTGAATAACAGATATATATACTGACAGAAATGAACGACAGACTAACATACAAACACAGACATACATGTAAACAGACAGACAGACAGATAAAAAGATAGAAGAAATAGAAATATGAAAGATAAAGTTAGATACATAGTTTTGACAGGTTTGTAAGAGATCCTTTTGATGAATGATACATAGATAGAAGAATAGATAAATAAATAGATAGATATACAGATAAAAAGATAAATAGATGGAAAGATAGATGGATAAATAAATAGAAAATTACTGATTGTTAAGGTAAAATGCCTTTTTGTTTCAAATAAATAAACAGACAAAAGAAATCTTAACATTGGCAACATGATATTTCACAACTCCTCATCATTTAAAACACACAGTTACAAAAAATATTTCAGCAACGAGTATTACGTCAGTGTTTTTAAAATATGAGATATTTTTACAACAACAACTAATGCTTTAGTTTAAAAACCAATGTGGGCGTGTCCTGACGTCTAAAAACAAAGACGTCATGAACGTCATAATGTTCCATTCAACATTTGTGTATTCTCAGTATTCCCATCATGGACGCAAAGTTTGTTCTAGTTTCTTCTTCCCACGCTATTCATGAAACCACAGACAAATATTTGAGACAGCTATTCTTCACAAACCTTGATTCCCCCCACTTCCACTATTGTCCTGTCTCGTCTTAAAAAAAATATCTATAAATTTTGTTTTGAATAAATAAAACTTGGAGTGAGAATCAGATAGTGGCATCCATTATTTATGTTTCTCGAACTGGGTAAGAGAGTAGAGTTGGAAAACAAGTCCATTGGACTGTTGGACTAAGCGGAGTTAACACTTTTTTTTTATTGCGATTAGCCTTAATGGATCAGGAGAACACATTAGAAACTGTGGGCCGATTATACTGTAGCAAGTTCTGTTTGAACTTTTAGGCAAAGTAACTGAATCGCTCGACAACGTTTATTTTTATTTCAGGGTGAGAAGTTTTAATATCATTGGATTGCACGAGCCAAAACTGAAAGAACAAAAACGAATATCTAACACAAGAACTATGAAATGGAAGAAAACAGGAAGACAATAAAGAAAACAAAAGAAACACACAGTTTAAAGAAACAAGCAAAATGAAAAATAAAATAAAGAAAAGGAAAAAAGGAATAACAAAAGAATAATAAAAACAAATAGTAACCAAAATAGTTTTGAAATCTTCGTGTTGAAAATGGAATACAAACGTTATGTCAAATCTATTGTTAAGTTCGAATTAGAAGCGTGTGTTCTATATTCTTTGGCTACATTTTGAAAGATTTCTTGCCTTAAGGACTACCATGAACAGTTGGGCAATGTCTGATGAAGCCGCAAGATATAATTAGATATACAATGTCTGATGAAGCCGCAAGATATACTTAGATATACAATGTCTGATGAAGCCGCAAGATATACTTAGATATACAATGTCTGATGAAGCCGCAAGATATACTTAGATACACAATGTCTGATGAAGCCGCAAGATATACTTAGATATACAATGTCTGATGAAGCCGCAAGATATACTTAGATATACAATGTCTGATGAAGCCGCAATATATACTTAGATACACAATGTCTGATGAAGCCGCAAGATATACTTAGATATACAATGTCTGATGAAGCCGCAAGATATACTTAGATATACAATGTCTGATGAAGCCGCAAGATATACTTAGATATACAATGTCTGATGAAGCCGCAAGATATACTTAGATACACAATGTCTGATGAAGCCGCAAGATATACTTAGATATACAATGTCTGATGAAGCCGCAAGATATACTTAGATATACAATGTCTGATGAAGCCGCAAGATATACTTAGATACACAATGTCTGATGAAGCCGCAAGATATACTTAGATATACAATGTCTGATGAAGCCGCAAGATATACTTAGATATACAATGTCTGATGAAGCCGCAATATATACTTAGATACACAATGTCTGATGAAGCCGCAAGATATACTTAGATATACAATGTCTGATGAAGCCGCAAGATATACTTAGATATACAATGTCTGATGAAGCCGCAAGATATACTTAGATATACAATGTCTGATGAAGCCGCAAGATATACTTAGATACACAATGTCTGATGAAGCCGCAAGATATACTTAGATATACAATGTCTGATGAAGCCGCAAGATATACTTAGATATACAATATCTGATGAAGCCGCAAGATATACTTAGATATGCAATGTCTGATGAAGCCGCAACATATACTTAGATACACAATGTCTGATGAAGCCGCAAGATATACTTAGATATACAATGTCTGATGAAGCCGCAAGATATACTTAGATATACAATGTCTGATGAAGCCGCAAGATATACTTAGATATACAATGTCTGATGAAGCCGCAATATATACTTAGATATACAATGTCTGATGAAGCCGCAAGATATACTTAGATATACAATGTCTGATGAAGCCGCAAGATATACTTAGATATACAATGTCTGATGAAGCCGCAATATATACTTAGATATACAATGTCTGATGAAGCCGCAAGATATACTTAGATATACAATGTCTGATGAAGCCGCAAGATATACTTAGATATACAATGTCTGATGAAGCCGCAAGATATACTTAGATATATTTATCTGTGTGGTGCACTCAGTGGCAGAGCGTCAGTGCGTTCATCTGGCGTAACAAAGGTCCTGGGTTCGAATCCTGGTGAAAGTTAGGATTTCATTCAGGGATTCGAGGGTGACCCTGGATTTACTAAGCTCTGATGGGAACATTAAGTTTGGTAAAGTAAAGGCGGGTGGGCATTGAGCTGGCCACACATCTCCTTGTATGCCGTGGCCACAGAAACAAGTCAACGCTGCTTCACCGGCCCTATGGTCAATTTGGTCCGACGGGTACTTTTGAGTCCGAATAGAAACAGTACTACGGATACGACTTCTCGTTACCCCCCCCCCCCACACACACACACATACACATACACCTGTCAACCAAATCCATCTGACAAAGAATAGCTCTATTAGAATACCATTTCGACGTCACTCCGGACATGGCACCGTCGGTCCTGATGTCATGTTCATATGACACCAAGAGGTTCAAAAGGTCAATCAGTTCGCTCGCATCAAGAATAGTGCCGGAAAAAGCCTTTAGACATTTCAAGAAGTTGTCAAAATACTCCCACCGCCCTCCCCCTTTTCTTATCTCTTTCTGTTCGTTGCCCCCCGTACCCAAAAAAAAAAGTTTGTTTTTTTTCTCCATCATTTAGGTCACGTGCTACGGCTAAGAATAACAGGTATCGCGTGCTGACGGCTTAAGCTGATTGGTCAGATTTCTTAATGGGCTCCAGTAAACGGATCCTGATTGGCTATTTCTTATGAAGACTTTAGGAAATTGAAAGACATGGGGGTCTCCGAAGAGGAATTTTTGTAAATTGATACCAATGAAGCTTTGAGTTCAAAGGTCATAGAGTACATTACACAATCTTTTAGTTTAATTTCTTTTAAATAACATATTCATTCAGAAACTATGTTAATATAACGATGACATTAGATTCAGTATTTTTTTGTAGTTAAAGGAACTAGGGGTTTGTGTGGCAAGATCAACACATAACCGTTAATAAAACAAGAGTTGTTATTAAGTTTGCCCCTACCATATTTTTCCCTACTTGAGGTGATGACAAAATCTCAATTGGGGTTGATTACTATGAATTCTGAGGTCAATAGGTCAATCATCTTACGTCACTACACAGCGGCCATCTAATAAACTGCTGTGCTAAGATCACACATTACTTCGTACACACTGAATCCCTTATAATCCAGTCTTCAAACTGTAACCTAATTCTCTTTCGCACTAAAGCTTTGTGGGTAATCAAATTTGAACTTCTCATTAAAGGCCACGGTATTCAGTCCACTCCCGTTGATCGCGCGAAGACGGATGGGGAAAATCCGATTCTATCAGCAAGTCCAATACTTGAAAATGGGAAAATTCCAATTCTATTTTTGTGTTAACTTCTTCGCACTTTAATACTATTGGTTAGTCACTACGGAATGAAAAATAGACTGAGTCGGCAATGTGTCTTTAAAATGCAATAATATTGATTCCGGAAAAAAGCCTGGATTTTTATGTAACGGAAATTCTCACCGATAGGTTTAAACAAAGACTATAATATGATGGACCGCTTGCTTTGATATTTCTGATATTTGAAAACTTGAAACACTTAGTTTCGTAATTTTCGATTGTACTGAGTCCTCTAGACTTCCAGTTTAGTAATTCGCTACAATTTTCCCAATGGAAAATTAAGATAATAATCGAAAGTTGAGTACAATGAAAACCTTTATTGAAATCGTAGGAGCGTAGAAGTAATTTAAGACAGCCTTAGTGGTTGCGCGCGGGAAGAAAATAACATATAAGCTCTAAAAATAGAGCAAGCGGTCCATCATATTATAGTCTTTGGTTTAAATGCCTTTATTAGGCATTATTATAAAGTACTACTTTTGTGATACGTTTTAAAAGAGATTATTTATTTAAAGTTTACACATGGATACTTTCGTTAACATGAGAGTGGTGGAGGATAGAGAGAACAAAATTCCGGAAATTTCTGAAAACGAGTTTGCCTATCTGTATTGACCTATTTCTCTACCAACTACAATGCGTCCTAAGGTTTAAAATGTTATTGTTTAAATAACAAGAAATGTAATTATTTAGTAGTAAGCGTCGTTGTAAGAGTTTTTTTTTCTGAGTGATTTACTTTTTTGAGGGAGGTGTATCCTCGATGGGAATTTCTCACTAATCCATTCAGGCTCTCGTTTTCGTTACAATGTATGATGTAAAAAGAATGCCCTGACGTCATGCTGTTTGCATCTATTTTTTAATTCGTTTATAATTTTCGCAACTTCTTTAAATTGTCTGCCAAGTGTCTTTCTTTTTTTTATATTCATTTCCTATTTCGGCTACAATAATTATTCTATAATCATAATTTACTTGTCATTTACTGCTTTATTTTTGTGTATTGTTGACATAAACACATAGCTATTGTTTACATTTAAATGGTGACTAAGAAACACCTATATAGATTGTAATATATCACTGCTACAATGACACTGTGAGAATCTGAGACTAATTTATAATGAGTCTTTTAAAAAGAGCTTAAAGACCATTCTCTTTGGCTAGTGGCCGTGTGACCCACATACAACTGCCACTGCAATTCACACCCAAAGTGCACTTAGCACGCTCAATTTAATAGCATGGGTAGAAGCGCTATTATTATTATTATTAATTTTATTGTCCATTAATTTTTACATCCATACATGTTCGTATTAATTATGTTTTGCATCTATTACATTTTGAACACATTAAATAGCACACCCATTTTAAATTTGCATCAGTTAATCTATAACAAAAAAATTTTTTTTACATTTAATATAAACAATGTTCCTTTTATTGTAATACGTATTGCAATATAAATCTGAAACTAAAGTATTTTTTAAAATTATATTGTCCATAAGAGTCAAACTCAAGGCCTTCGGGCCACATGCGACCCGGCGAAAAATTTTTAGTCGGCCCTCGAGAGTATTCATACTGTTGTTTAAAAGGTTTAATTTCCCCAATGAGCAATAAATACTTATCTCGTTCGGACCGCCACCTTAAATGCAATTGGAGTTTTGGCCCTCTTCGCAATTGAATAAGACACCCCTTTATGTAGTTATTTACTGTTGTGGACGTTTGCTCAAATCAATGTCCACCTTTTCCTTGTTACATTTTTTATGTTATCTACAACATAATACATTTCATTTTGGACAAAAATAGACCCGTTCCTGTTCTAACCATAACCTACTTTCCGTATCTATTGACAGAACTGTAATTGTCCAGCAAGTGGTCAGCGAAGGCATACGCCCCGGGGGCCATGTGTGGAATGTAACACCGCAAGGAACCCGAGGAACAATTAGAATGCCGGGGCGCCGCTATAATCCAGCTGCAACGCCAAATGTTCTAATGTTTCCTCGCCTTCCTAGACTGCAAGGGAAATTTCTGTCGATTGAATTACTGTCTCTTCTATTGCTTTCCTCTTCTAGACGTTATGAGCATTACACACATATCTCTTATAGGGATGTCTGTAATGAGTGTTGAAGTGATAGAATGGGACAGAGAACGAGGGAGAGGGACAGAGAGACAGAGAGAAAGAGAGGGACATAGAGAGAGAGAGAGAGGGACATAGAGAGAGATATATATAGAGAGAGAGAGAAAGAGAGAAGGATAGAGAGGAATTAATGTAAAATATCTCGTTTCCATTTTTATTTATATGTAGGGCCTTTTCTGAGTCTGTTTATCTGTTTGACTAGATTTAAACACATCTTAGTGTATCTATCTATTTATCTATTTATTTTTAACAGTTTATTTATTTTTTTATTTATCTATTTATCTATTTATCTATTTATCTATTTACCTATTTATCCATTAATGTATGTATCTATGTATCTATGTATTTATGTATCTATGTATCTATTTATCTATTTATTTATTTATATATTCATCTATTAATCTATTCAGCTATTCATCTATTCATCTTTTCATCTGTTCATCTATTCATCTATTCATTATTCATCTATCTGTATCTATTTATTTGTCTATTTTTCTATATATTTACTTTTAATTAGTCAATCAATCTATCTTTATATCTACCTAGCTCCTACTTAACTTTTATCTCTCTGTTGGTCGTCCTTTCTATCTGTACGTCGATCATCATGTCTGTATAACTACCTACCTACCCAAATGTGAAGTATTCATTTAGTTTGAGGTCTCGAGTGGAAGTGTTTGGTGTGAAAAGTGGTCGTGTTGTGCGGTGCGGAGGTGACTTCAGTGGAATACAAGAAGTTACAGACAAGAAAAAATGGACAAACTAAAGTAAAAAAGAAGCTATATTTATATGGATATGTGTTAGTTTCCTAAATCAAAGAAGTTGATATGATGGTTCATCTATAGAAGTTTATGTTCATTTATTAAAATATTGAAGTAAGGGGAAGAAGATTATTTTTCTTCATCATTTGTTCTAAAGTTTGCACATGACTCGTAAAGTGATCGTTAATCAACTACGAATGAATACTTAATAATGAAATTAAAATGTTAGTATGCTCATACACTATAATATACATGGACCGCTTGCTTTAGTATTTCTGCTATATGATGACATGAAACACTGATTTTTGGAATTCCCGATTCTAAATAAAGTAATTGCTATACAGGAAATAAAGTTATTGATACACAAGTTCCGTTTTATTTAATCGCTATGATTTTCTCAATGAAAAATTAAAATCGAAAGTTGTACAGAGCGGAAACATTTATAGATCAGTGTTGTGTGCGCACGGAAAAAGAACATAAGCTTTAAAAATAGAGCAGGCGGTCCATCTTATTATAGTCAATGATAATAGGATTAAAAGGCCTACAAGTATTCATTTCAAGTCGAAAAAAATGCGATTTAATCAAACGGAACTTGTGTGACAATTACTTCATTTAGAATCGGGAATCGCCAAAAAAAGAAGATAATAGCATAAAAAACTAAAGCAAGCGGTCCATGTATATTATACTCTATGGTGTGCTGATTACACGCTACCAATAATATAAAAGAAAGTAAACACTTAACGCAAACCACCCACATACACACCTTCATATATGTAAGTCTGTCGGTCTGTATGTTTGTCTATGTTCTAATTAACTAGATAACTATCAGAACGTTCACCATAAAACAAATTATCTTGCTTCATTTTTTCAAAACAAAAAAAGAAATGATTAAATAATAAAAACAATAGCCATTCATGGCTATGCTATGTAAGCAAACAACTAATAACAGTTATAATGAAATGTATATATATATATATATATATATATATATTATATATATATATATACATATTCTTAAACACAGAATTGATCACAAACAAGGTGAATTTTTTTTTATTTATTTATTGAATTGGTAAAATATTGACTGATTTTACTTACAATCACAATGAAAAACTATGTCGTCTAAAATATGGAATTCTTTAAAAAATGTAAATGTAATACGAATTGTTTTATTTGCTTATGTTTTGTATAGAGGCTGACCGAAAATCGGTTTCGGATTCGGCGCCGAAAGTAGGCGAATTGCCGCTTTGGGCGTAATTTCGGTTTTGGCCGAAGCTAAAAAATAAACTTTCGTTTTGCTTTCTGTTACGGACGAAACTGATATTGACTTTCAATCATCATCTGAATATCTATTTTGACTTTAAAAAATGAACACTACAACGCTAGTACTGCAGTTATTAATCTGCTTATTGATAATTTCATGTTTCCTTTTGTTAATTTGTTGGCGAATTAATCTGTGTGAAGTCAGTAATAAACCGATTGTTTAATCACCCCAAAAATGTAAAAAAAAAAGGAATCTGGAATTACCCTGCAGTCTTTTAAAATATTTAGTTTTTTTGTTGTTGACATTTTGGTTTATCTTTCTATTTCGGTTTCGACCGAAGGTGCAGTTAAAATTTCCATTTTAGGCTGAAACTCAATGTATAACTTTTAAAATTTGGTTTCGGTCGGCGTATAGTTCTGTAGTTCTGTATGTCGTAAGACATGAAATGCTTTTGTTTGAAAACAAAACGTTGCAAGTCGTGAATATAATGTTTTAATGTCGTAAAACTGATCTTCTATCACTTACATCATAACGATTTTCAGAAACGGTATTAATGTCGTAAACGAAAGGTTAAAAGAAAAAGGGGGGGGGGAAATAAATGTGGGTTGTCCATAACGGGAGTAGGGAGGGGGGAGGGGGAAGACGCCCCATCCAATCAATAGTCTATATTTGAACTAAAGGGTTAAGGAAAAAAAAATGAAAATAAAAATTGTCTCCAGTCCAATAATTTGTTTTTTTTTCTCGTCACTCTATGAGGTGGAGTTTGAATGTGTTATTATAATTTGTCGCGGGAAAGTGGAGGATCGAAAAGATACACTCGGGGACATCAGGAAGGAAGGGGGGATAGAAACATAAAAAAACAACAACAACAGAATCGACTACCGCGTACTCGTCCTGTATAGACTTTGATGGATCGTTATTCACACGGAATCGATACCGCTTTTTGATTTGTAATTCAATGATGAAGAAATGCAGGAGAGTATATAGCAGGAAATAAAGGAGGAGATGTAGTGGTGGGATGGACGGGATTTAGAAGGAGAGAGAGAGACAGAGACAGATAGAGAGGGAGGGAGAGAGATAGAGTGAGAAAGAGAGAGGAAGAGAAAGAGGGGAGAGAGAGATCAGCCAGAGAGAGAGGTACGTAGATGGAGAAAAAATAAAGGGAGAGAGGTTGAGAGAAGGAGAGAGATAGAAAGGAGAGAGAGAAGGGAGAGAGAGAAAGGAGAGAGAGAAAGGAGAGAGAGAAAGGAGAGAGAGAAAGGAGAGAGAGAAAGGAGAGAGAGAAAGAGTCAGATAAAAAGAAGTAAATAACGTCTTGAGTGGGATTGAGAAAGAGAGAGAAAGAATGGATGGAGAGAGAAAAAGAGAAAAAGGAAAGAGAAAGATAAAGAAAGTAAGAATGTAAGAGGGCAGAGAAAAGCAGAGATAATGAAGGAGATAGAGAAAAAGAGAGAAAGAAAGATGGAAACAGAGATAGAGAAAAAGAGAGAAAATAATGTGTGCACCTTTAAATATTGTACGTCATTAGCATCTGGGATGTGGGACACTCATTATTGAATTTTTGTGCGAAACTCTTTGCAAATCATAGCTTTGACATTATTTCATTAAAAACAAACTTAAAGTTGACACGTTGAAACGAAAGAAATTGATGTAGCTAATGGGGACATTAATTAAGTCTGAAAGAAATTCAATTTGTCGCGTCTTTCAAATAAAAATTGAGGTGGAGAAAAAGAATTTAGAACAAGTTATTGACTGTTGGAACAATCAATTAAAGCACATTAAGCAATTAGATGTCTTGGGTGGATACTTTAAAAAAAAATTAAATTAGTCTGTATGTTAACTTATCTTATACATTACGGACGCTCCTTCTATAAAGCATATTATTGCGTCCTACTCTCATCCGTGATCCGAGTCAAGTCTTGCATCTTTATTAATGTTTGTGTGCATTGGTCTTCGAAATCAATGTATCATAAAATATTTACAGTTCATCAAACCAGGAATGGTTTTACTAGTAAGTAAATTCCTTTTCCTGCCAAATGTGAGTCTGAGGATGTGGAAAGATAAGGCGTAGCCTCAAAGATTTCAGGACAGGTTTAACACGGTCTGGGTCGAGAATACCGATTTCCATTGATCGCTTCTGAGACTTTCTTGCACTGCGAGCTCACAATCAGAGTTAACATCCAGGAGGCTAGGTGGGAGAATAGTTTCATATCTCAGTACAATCGATATTCAAGTCTAGTAAGTTATGTTGAAACATTGTGTGATACAAACAAACTAAAATTATCAATACTGTATGCAAGAATGTGCCGAAGAAGGTATTCTGATGATTCGAGAATGTGCTAAATAATTTTAAAGACAGCGAAATCTAGCTTCAAGAATTACGAAAACTGCCGACAAAGTTTGATTTAACATATGCAAAATAATCTGCTAAAAGAAAAAGAAAACGTTTAGAAAAGATGGTTCACCAATGATTGATGAAAACTTTGGCCAATATTGCTCTGGGAACATGACCCTCCTGGAAGATTGTAAAGGAGCAGAAGTCTGCAAAAGTCTATTTCATCGTCATCATTATCGGTTTCCCCACCTGGGGGCATATGACAGAAACAAAAAGTTATCCAGGCAACCCGCTCCTGAGATTGTCTCTCCAGCTATCTCCCAGTTTTCTCCCATCATGCTTAAAGGTAAAGCCCATACAAAAGAAACTATTTGTAAAAAAAACAACAACAACAAAACATATCTAGTTTTCTAATATTAATAATAAAAGTATCTCCTCGGACCCATTCGATCCATTTTGCCGGTTAAGCAGCGTTCTAATAGACGCCATTGTAAAATGTTCGAAAGGCGATACTTCTCGTAACGGTGACGGCCCTGAGTTAAAACAACAGTATAAACATCTAAACCAATCTTTCCTAGACCCACCCTATTCCCCGGCAAGAAAATATAAGACTCGTCATCTTTGAGAAACTTTCAAGAACAGACAACACACACACACTCGCACACATATATACAAACACACACTCACTCGCACACAATCACACATACTCATTCACACACACAGACTCTCACACATACATATACACACATACGAACAAAAAACTGCCCGTGTGAAATTGTGTGTGAAGAGACTAGGAGACGCAGACGTGAGTATTTCTTCCATTGTACCACCGTGCGAACTCGGGCGGAAACAAGGACTTGAAACCAGCCGTGTGTGACGTTCTGAGAGGGTTGGGAGGGGGTGTGGAGTGGTGGAGGCGGGGACAATTGGTTTGAATAGATGATGATGCTGGGGACTCGGGACCGTTCATCAGGAAAAAATTTAAGTAGCTCTAATGAATGTCTGCAGCGCTATGGGATAGAATCTAGATCTGGTCTAGATCCCGGTCTAGCTCTAGATATAGATCCAGATGATGCGCGCAAAATTCAACATGTAAAAAAATGAATGAAAAAAAAAATTCGCCTGCATTGCATACGTGGTTAAGGAGAGATTGGAATAAGGTTTTGAATAAATAATGAGACACGCAGTGTTGAGGTTTGTGTTGAAAACATGGCGGTCGATCATGACACACAGAGAAGACAAAGTGCAGATACTTTGAAAGAACTGTAGACCTTTACATCTTGGGCTAAGGGTCCTCATTTTCCTATAACAATAGTGCCCAGTAACATAACGCCTGGATTCAAGAACCGCTTCATGACTTTCAGTTCTCTAAAGTTTTGTTTTATATATATATATATACATACGTTGGAGTAACTTCCCTTAATGTTGTTACGAGTAGATTTATTTCCATATTATATTGGTTTTGTTATTATTAACTAAAGTTAAAATGAAATAATCTTAAACCCGAAATGTTTCCGTGTTAGGAATAAAACATGCATATGTCTAGACACTACGTCATAGCGATAAAATACGTCATATGCACGAGGGTGGAATACCGTTTAGTTTAGTTCTAGTTTGGGCGCTAATGTGTGAGGACTGTTTTTGACCATTTTCTTAAAGATAGGATTACAGCTTAACTCATTATAGAAGAATCTCAACTGATTAAGTTTCATTATATAATACTGGTACATGTATTCTGTGGTATTGTTATATTTTATCATCTCAACTTGTTGGAATAAAATTGTGTTCAATTTCAAACAGGATTGTGGATTTCCTATATATTAAGGTACAGTTTATCTAAATCACTTTATACACAAAAGATTCATATCGCGACGAGTCAAATAAACATCAAATCTAATTCAATAACATCAATATAAATTCTTATACAACCTTGTGAGATCCAAGATGGATATGAATCAAAATAATATATAATAATACATTACTAAAAATATCATCTAACGTCAGTAGCTGATTTCGCACGTGACAAAAGATTGGGGGCTCAAGTCCTGGATCTAAAGTGTGTATGTATAAGAAATTAAGAATATACAACTGTTTTAGTGAAAACGATTTACAACAAATATTTATTCAAATTCTGTCTACGTGGGAGGCACTGTCTGTGTTCGGACATACTGTTGTCAGCTTTGTACACAACCATCCTTAAAATTTATCTTCTACAAATTAACAGTGGTGTAAAATATTTCAAAGGACTTTATAAAAGGTAAAGTTGAAATTTTTTATCTTCTATTTACGTCATTAATATAAAACATGGCGGAAGCTAATCTTACGTTGGAGCAATTGAATATTTTTGCTATCACGTCAGAACAGTTAACTAGCATGTCACTAACCCAGTTAAAAGAGATGGCAAATTCTCTGGGAATAGACATTACTGAAGTTACACCAGTAAGGAGTAAATTGATTCAAGATATTAAGGAATGTTTGAGAAGACATGGTGCAATGCTTGAAGAAAATACTATGAATAATGAAGAATCAGTGGTTCTCAATGTATCAGAAACCCTGAAAACAGACATAAATAACCATGAATTTAAAATGAATGGAAATGAACTAAGTGCAGACATGAAATTCCAGTTAGAAATGAAGAAGTTAGAAATTCAAGTACAATTACAGGGTAAAAGAATAGAAGTACAATTACAATTGAAGGAGAAAGAATTGGAAAAAGAAAGAATCGCTAGTAATGAAAGGATTGAATTGGCAAAGTCTCGTTCATCAACTCATACGATTCAGGAAACAAATAATGTAGAACTATATAAGTTTAAAAAGCATGTCCCAAGCATGGAGAACATAGAGATTGATGAGTTCTTTATGGTCTTCGAAAGAAACTCGATCGATTATAAATTTCCTGAAGATAAGAAAGCCGTACTTTTACGTTCAGCTCTAACAAAAGGCAAGGCTCTAGATGTTGTATTGAATTTGACTCCAGAGGAATGCAATGATTATGAACTAATAAAGAGCAGAGTACTATTGAGTTATGTTCTAACTCCAGAAAAGTATCGAAAGTTATATCGTGAGTACAAGAAGGAACCAGAAGTTTCACATGTTGACTTCCTGAGATTAGAGAAAAAGTATTTTGATCGATGGTTACGTTCTAAGAATGTGAATAAAGATTATGAGAAACTATATAATCTCATACTGATGGAGGATTTTACTGAGAAGATTCGCACTGATATAAAAGTTCATTTGGCTGATCGTGGTATTGAAATAGCAGAACAAGCAGCAGTTAAAGCCGATGAATACGTCATTATTCACCCGCATAGCCATTATTTTCAAAATGACAGAACAAGTTTGAGGACTCAAAACAGTAATACAGAGAGGAAGTTAAGATTGACAGATGATAAAAGTAAACAAAAAGCCGATAAACAAGAGAATTCAAGTTTTGTACAAAAGAGAATTACCTGTACATTCTGTAAGAAAGATGGACATATCAAAGAGAATTGTTGGAGTCTACATAAAGAGAAAAGACCCATTAAAAACAAGAACAACGTGGTTTTATCACACATCGCCGTACAAACTGAAACTCACATAAATAAAACTGCCCACAAAAGAATTAAAGCTGAAAGAAAGACATCTGATGTTAGTCATGAAGAGATGGCGAAACACGCATGTCCAAGTTGCTCAAAGTCGGAAAAAGTCTTTGAAATGAAGACCGAGGCTATTGAACATTCTAGTTTCAACTCCAAAGGGAGTGTGACAGATGAACAATCAGTAAATAAAACGTTTACTTATGGAGGCAGTAGTGTAGCAAGAAACTCAGTAGGCAGAGAACTACCCGAGTGCATGCTATCAGATGTTAGCGAGGGCTATGTGTCACCTATAGATAATCAAGCTAGAGAACGGAAGATTAAAATTCTACGTGACTCCGGTGCTGATATATCTCTACTGTTGAAGAATACTGTACCAACGTCGAAATTGACTCATACAGGCCAGTATGCCTTAATCAGTACTATGGCTGGAACACTCACGGCACCGTTACATCGTATACAGTTGAAGTGTAATTACTTCACTGGATCTGTTATTGTTGGGATAGTGAAGAAATTTCCCTACAGAGGCATTTCATTACTTTTAGGAAGTGACATTGCCAAGAATCAGGTACATCCTGTACTTAAAGAAACCAAAGACTCTGTTCAGTGTAGGAATACTGAAAATTCAGTATGCGTTATCACCAGAGCTATGGAGAAACAGCAGATGACTAATGAATCGACAAAGAAACCAGAACCAACACCAGAGATTGACTTACAAGCAACCTTCATGGCGGATGTTCTAGGTGGTCACTCAAGTCATACTGATCAAAATAATTTGTCGCCTAGACAACTACTCATTCTTGCTCAAGGCAAAGATCCAGAGATTGGGAAGCTAAAAGAGGAAGCAAAGAATGAAGGAGAGTTAGAAACAATGGCCGCAGGTTATTACCTGAGGGACGAGTTGTTGATGAGGAAATGGAGAGGGAAAGAAAACGACGATGAAACATGCAGCGAAGTACATCAAATCGTGGTACCCAATGTATACCGCAAGGACATACTACATATGGCCCATGATTCACCGTATGCTGGTCACCTAGGGATACAGAAAACCTTCGACAGGATTCTTCCATATTTCTTCTGGCCTGGCCTACGTCGTGACGTCACATCGTTTTGCAGATCATGTCATGTCTGCCAGATGGTCGGCAAGCCGAATCAGACCATTCCGGTAGCTCCTCTACGACCCATACCAGCATTCTCAGAACCCTTCAGTCACATCATTATAGACTGCGTCGGTCCGTTGCCTAAAACTAAGGCTGGCCACCAGTATCTGTTCACTATAATGTGTTCGGCAACGAGATTTCCAGAGGCTATTCCTCTACGTAGCATCAATGCCGACAAAATCTCTGATGCACTTATCGGATTCTTCACCCGATATGGTCTTCCGAAAACCGTGCAGTCAGATCAAGGTTCAAATTTCACATCGAAGTTATTTCGCCAAGTCTTAGAACGGCTGGGTATTCGTCATGCAGTATCGAGTGCATATCATCCACAGAGTCAAGGCGCACTGGAACGATACCACCAAACATTGAAGAATATGCTCCGTACTTTCTGTTTCGAGCATAACGACGACTGGGATCGTGGTATTCCCTTCGCACTCTTCGCAACCAGAGAGGCTGTACAAGAATCTCTTGGTTTCAGTCCCTTTGAACTGGTATTCGGACACACAGTTCGTGGACCACTAAAGCTGTTACAAGAGACATGGTTGTCATCCACTGAAGACACTGGTCTACTGACATACGTGGAAAATTTTAAAAATAGACTGTATAATGCATTAAAAGTTGTCAGATCTAATCTTTTGCAGGCACAAGACAGGATGAAGGTCTATTATGACGTCAACGCAAGAACCCGTATCTTCCAACCTGGTGATAAAGTTCTCATGCTGACGCCACTGTCTGGTCAACCCCTGAGTGCCAAGTTTACAGGACCCTACGAGGTTATGGCTAAGCTTAGTGAGGTTAACTATCTTGTAAAGACCCCTGATAGACGGAAATCGCAACGAGTGTGCCATATCAATATGTTGAAACCATACATTACCAGAGAAGAACAAAATGTTGTTGCCTCGGTAAACACTGTTATTAAAGTCGGGAATAATTCACCCGAAATTGAGCGTGAAGTGGCAGAAAGCAAACTGCAAAATACAAAGGCTCTGAAAAACCTAAATGAAAAATTGGCACATTTACCTGATTGCGAACAATCCGCTATCAAAGGTCTAATTAATGAAAATATCCATTTATTTGGAGATGTACCTAGTAGAACTAGTGTAGTTAAGCATGATGTTATTTTAGATGAAAATACTAAAGCTATTAAACAACATCCATACAGGTCAAATCCTATCCAGTTAGAATGCATCCGTAAAGAGGTTCGCTACATGCTTGACAATGACATTATTACACCTAGTAGTAGTGACTGGTCTTCCCCTTGCGTATTGGTACCTAAAGCCGATGGATCCATGAGGTTTTGTGTGGACTACCGTAAGGTAAACAAAGTGACAAAAACTGATTCCTATCCAATACCAAGAATCGACGATCTAATAGATCAAGTGAGTAATGCTAAGTTTGTGACGAAAATTGACCTATTGACGGCGTATTTTCAGATTCCACTGACGGAGAGGGCTCAGGAGATATCATCGTTTGTAACCCCTGACGGACTGTACAAATTTAAGGTCATGCCCTTTGGTATGGTTAATGCACCCTCTACTTTTCAACGGTTAATAAATACCATTACTCAGGACATTCCTAAATGTCATGCATACCTCGATGATATTGTTGTCTTTAGTGACGATTTTAAATCTCATTTAGATCAACTACATTTGTTATTTACGAAATTGACTCATGCTAATCTCACCATTAACTTGACTAAGAGTCAGTTCTGCCATGCAACCATCGAGTATCTAGGTCACATAGTGGGAAATGGTTTGGTAAAACCATTAAATGCAAAGGTTAAGGCTATTCGTGAGTTCCCTGTTCCTGAAACCCGTAAACAACTCCGCAGTTTTCTCGGGATAGCGGGGTACTACCGTCGATTCTGTCAAAATTTCTCAACCATTGCATGTCCATTAACAAATCTATTAAAGAAGAATTGCACTTTCAAATGGTCTAATGAATGCCACCAGGCCTTTGAGAAATTAAAAGATGTTCTTTCTGAGGCACCTGTATTAGTAACACCCAATTACAGTAAACCCTTTAAAATTACCGTTGACGCGTGTGATACAGGGATGGGAGCGGTCATTTCTCAGGAGGGTGATGATTCATTGGAACACCCGATTAGTTTTTACTCTCAAAAATTTGATAAGCATCAAAGAAACTATAGTGTGATAGAAAAGGAACTTTTAGGATTAATCCTGGCATTGAAACATTTTTGATTTTTATATCAATGGTTCTCCATATCCAATTGATATTTTAACTGATCATAACCCTTTAGTTTTCCTTTCCAGGGTTAAACAGAACCAAAGAATTATTCGCTGGAGCTTATTCCTCCAAGCATATAATTTAAATGTGTTATATTTACCAGGTAAACAAAATGTGGTCGCTGAGACGTTGTCGCGCATGTAACTGGTAAACCAGAAGATAAAGTCAGTTTCTCATTAAATGTTTTCTTTTATGTCATTCATTGTATTGATTAACATTTATATTATTGTAAATATGACAATAAATAAACTATGTTTTGAAATATTGCAATATGAGACATTACAGAACAAAACTTCAAATTCTACTAGAAACAATCATACGTTGTAAGGTAAAAGGTAACTATTGCATACAGCAATTGCACACACACCGGTATTTAACTTGAATACATCCACACTTGTGTTTGTTCAATTGATTATTGATGTGTTTTGAAAATTGTTTGTTTCTATGTCGTCATGTTATAATTTGGATGTCTTATTTTATGCTATGTAAAAGCTAAATCAGTTGAGATTATAACATTTTTTTTTAAATATTCTTGATGTCATAATTGAGACATCATAATAATCATATAATAACTGAAAATCATTAGTTAATGATACAGTGATCGGTTATAAATAAATTAAATTTTCTAAAGAATTATCTATCAATTATTAATCGGTTCCACTTATTTGGGTAATTCATATCAATTCTGTGGGAATTGGTTATTGGTGGTAATAGTTTTATGGTCAACGTTGTACACACAATAATCATAATTGTAAATATTAATTGATAAATAAATGTTTAATTAATAATCATTGATACGATAATGTGATAAGGGATTCCATAATAGCGACTTTGTTATTAAGGGGATATGTAATATATGGTTCATTTTAATCTTTAAAAGATTGTCCAATAGTCAATTAAATCTTACGAATAGTTTGGGAATTCGGTTCATTTTATGGGTACTCTACAAAGAATTCCATACTTAACGCTGTCTGTAATTCCTTTGTGTCTTAAGGGGGGGGCGAGTGTTACGAGTAGATTTATTTCCATATTATATTGGTTTTGTTATTATTAACTAAAGTTAAAATGAAATAATCTTAAACCCGAAATGTTTCCGTGTTAGGAATAAAACATGCATATGTCTAGACACTACGTCATAGCGATAAAATACGTCATATGCACGAGGGTGGAATACCGTTTAGTTTAGTTCTAGTTTGGGCGCTAATGTGTGAGGACTGTTTTTGACCATTTTCTTAAAGATAGGATTACAGCTTAACTCATTATAGAAGAATCTCAACTGATTAAGTTTCATTATATAATACTGGTACATGTATTCTGTGGTATTGTTATATTTTATCATCTCAACTTGTTGGAATAAAATTGTGTTCAATTTCAAACAGGATTGTGGATTTCCTATATATTAAGGTACAGTTTATCTAAATCACTTTATACACAAAAGATTCATATCGCGACGAGTCAAATAAACATCAAATCTAATTCAATAACATCAATATAAATTCTTATACAACCTTGTGAGATCCAAGATGGATATGAATCAAAATAATATATAATAATACATTACTAAAAATATCATCTAACGTCAGTAGCTGATTTCGCACGTGACAATGTCTAGTCAAGCGTGAAACACGTTTCCTGTTTGTACCGAGTAATTAACGTGATTCAATTAATGCGTTCTCGGGGGAGCCTGCGATTAAAACTGTATCACGTTAGCCCAGTCAGGGTTTAAGGTCAGACTAATTTGATCTATATTGCCTGTGACTTAACGTTTACCAGAATCTGTGACCACAGCATAGGAGGGAATCATGTGGCCAGAACAATGCCCTAGTCGGTTTTACATATCCCCAATTAATTTCAGGTAACCACAAAAAAAAGGAGTATACTCGGAGACACCCTTCAATAACCGAGAACAAAATCCTAGCCTTCATAGGAATTCAAGCACAGTCTATTCGACATGTCTGTGAAGCGCGCCGCCGATCAGCAATCGTGTCAGAAGTGGCCAGGGCATAATCGGTGATTGTGTGGCCAACACAATGCCCAGCTACCTCAACTAAAGTCAGTTACCCAGCAGAGTTGGATAGACTCAGTGACACCCTCCAGACTCGAGAACAAATCCTAGCCTTCACCAGGACTTAGTTATTTTGAATGATCCGCCAACTAGCCCAGCATCATAGGTTTTGGTTTAGGTCGGATAATATGGTTGACTCGGACATGCATTTGCTTTAGAAGATTGATATTAAAAAAGGACCATTAGTACCCGGCTTGCTGCAGAACAGTAACATTTGAAACATTGTAACCAGAAGGCTTTAAAAGGTAATAATAAATACCGATTGCTGTAGAAATAGTAACAATAGAATCGGAATGTCTTAGAAAAGTAACAATAGACCAGAATTGCTGTAGAACAGAAACAGTAGAACCGTAAAGGTTTAAAAAAAAGTAACATTCGACACGAACAGCTGTAAAACAGTAACATTTGACACGAACAGCAGTAAAACAGTAACATTTGACACGAACAGCAGTAAAACAGTAACATTTGACACGAACAGCAGTAAAACAGTAACATTTGATACGAACAGCTGTAAAACAGTAACATTTGACACGAACAGCAGTAAAACAGTAACATTTGACACGAACAGCAGTAAAACAGTAACATTTGACACGAACAGCAGTAAAACAGTAACATTTGACACGAACAGCAGTAAAACAGTAACATTTGACACGAACAGCAGTAAAACAGTAACATTTGATACGAACAGCTGTAAAACAGTAACATTTGACACGAACAGCAGTAAAACAGTAACATTTGACACGAACAACAGTAAAACAGTAACATTTGACACGAACAGCTGTAAAACAGTAACATTATAACCAGAAGGCTTTACAAAAGTAACAATAGACCTATAATGAAAAAAAAAAGTCCTTATAAAATGAATATTTCCTCGATGTGACTTTTGGCTTTCTTTCATCAGTAGATTGAGGCTCTAATGTTTTCAGAATTTCTACAGTTTTCAGCGTAGCCATGTGGCTCTGATATGTAGCAAACGTGCCAGGCATATCTATCAGAAAAAGGAGGGAATTCCCGCTGACCAGTGTGAGGGTTCGGCCAAGATCTGCCTCGCGGTGCTACCATGTTGATTGCAGGTCGGAAATGGTGGGGTGGGGATACAATGTACGACGGACTGTTCCATTAATAATAATATATGTAACAGAAATATCAAGAGGTTTATACTTACTTATGTTACAAACTAACTGTTATCTTTATTTATGTGAGAGGATGCGTCTCAGAAAATTTAAATTATTGCGCCTTATGCCTATCCCTGGTTTGAGTCTAGTACATCATTTCTGTTAGTGTTTTAGGCTAAATGATCTTAAGTTACTGGTTTGTCTGGTTTGTTTATACAAACCATTCCATGCCCGGATGCCACTCGGGAAGAAAGAGTACTTCTATGCATTTGTTCTCGCATAAGGGATAAGGAATGTGTTTTGTCCTTATGTTTATATGAGCATTGCCAAAGATTATTATTGTGTTGTATTTTGTTGACTTTGCGATGGTATATGTATAGGCCTACATTTTAGTTTAACAGTATGTTTTTGTGATCAATATTTTTATTATTTAAGTTAGGTCTATTTCAATATATGGGGCACAGTAGCCAGGCGGCATTGCGTTCCAATCCTGGTGAATCCTGGTGAATCCTGGTGAAGGATGGTGAATCCTGATGAATCCTGGTGAAGGATGGTGAATCCTGTTGAATCCTGGTGAAGGATGGTGAATCCTGGTGAAGGCTGGGCTTTTTTCCCTGCAATCGAGGGTGTCCCTGAGTCTAACCAGCTTTGATGGGTACCCGACATTAGTTGGGGGTAAAGTAAAGGCGGCTGGGCATTGTGCTGGCCACACATCCCCTAGTATGCCGTGGCTACTGAAACTGGTGAACGCTGCTTCACCGGCTCTTTGATCAACTTGGTCCAACGGGTAATTTACTTTATTACTAACGATTTGAATAAGTGCTTTATTGGTACTTGCATGTTACCAATAATTTAGATGGCAGAGTTTAACGTGTTATTTCATTTGTTTTAATTTGTTCATACCACCTGGAGGATAACGCTGGATAAAGAACTGAAAGAAGCGGGAATGCAGTGACAAGAGATGAAGAAACTATTCCAAGACCGGAAGGAGTAGATAAACATTGTCGAGGCACTATGTCTGACTAAGGACTTGTAGGTGTCTGATTGATTGATTGTTTGAATTTTTTAAGGTTTACGTTGCAAGCTTTCTAATTATTTGATGATATTATAGTATTATAATAGTACTTGACCGTATTGCTAAGTTATTGTTTTATGTTTTTTGAATTAATAAGACTTTGTCTAAATATGGTCAAGTATAAAGGCCATGGTTTCATCAATTCCCAATGTCCTACCATTTAAAAAACAAAAGTGAACAAAACCCAAACTACAATATTATTCCATTTCATCCAATCTCACTAACACATTAATAATAGGTTGTTTTTTTTTTAAGTTCAGAGAAACTTTTTCGTTTTTCTAATAGAAATCAAAGAAGCGTTATATAATGTCTATTTCCGTTAATGCTTAACATCAATATTTTTTTTTTGTTTTTATAAAAAAAATCGAAGGGTTTCGTATGAATTTTCTTTCTTTAAATGGCTTTGCGTAAAAATATAAAATTAAGGAACATGATTTAGCCTTCATTTTTTTTTCAGATACCAAATGAACAGTTTTCCCCATTCCAAAAAGTAGAATTAGAAGTTAAATTCGATCTTTACTTTGTATTCAATACCAATTGAATAGTTTTCTCTACAAAAAAATTAGAGTTATAAGTTAGAAGTTAAATACGATATTCCTTGTTTCTTGTGTGGCTTAGCCTTAGACTTTCCTTTTTAGTGTATAGATTTATTCTCATTCTTCTTCTTCTTCGCCATTATCAACTCCTAGTGGAGCATAGGCCATCAACAATCTCTTTCCATGTCCTCCTGTCTCTGGCAATCTTCTCTAACTCCTTCCAAGTTCTCCCGATCACCTGCACATCCTTTTCTACTTCCCTCCGCCAGGTGTTCTTTGGTCTACCTCTTCGTCTTGCACATTGGGGATTCCACGAAAGAGCTCGTCTAGTCAAATTTGTCATTATTCTCATTATAGGTGGCTTATTCCTATAACTCGCTTATATATATAATTGAATTGTGTAGATTGTGTATAAAATTGAAACTTCCGTTGGCCTCAATTTGCACGTACAAATATATTATGGATGCTGTATCCATATTTGTTTTTTATAGTTCAGTGATTCAGACACATTTCCATACACAATTTCTTAAGTGTTGAAAAATGTGTAAAACTGACACTCAATCAGAAAGGTGAAGGCCATAGTCTAACTGCAGTGAATTTTTATGTAGATGACCTAACGGCATATGTCTACCTTTGTGCACCTCATTTCATAATATTTTGCAACGGATTTGCAAATAAGAAAAAAAAAAACAACAAGAAATATTTGCTTCTGTCTCCTTTTTTAAAAATTTATCGGAAAAATTTACACGCACAAAAAGCTTTTTCAAGGGAAATTAAGTTTAAATTAATTTTTGTTTAAAGTTTCTTGTTGATTTGTTTGTTAGTTTGTTAAAACACATTTCAACACAAACATTCTATCATATTCACTTACAGACAAACACACTGGCAGTCAGAGAAATAGAAAAAAAAAAAAGTAAAATTACAAACAATTATGAAAAGCTCTTTCAGAGCGTACATATTTAATAAGGCAGCCATTGAAAATACATTTTATTTCGTTTCTCAAAAGCAAATGTTTTATATATCTTTTTTACATTTTTTTTTTAAATTCATCTTTTTGTTAAATAAAATGACACATGCGCGCTACATTGATTTCACAAACTTTTGAATGCATTTTTTTAAATCACAAAATCTAAACACTATTAATTTATTTTGTGTGTGTATTTTTCTTTAGAATTTACAGTATTTTTTTTTCATACATTGCAACGATGAATGCCATATCAATGCAAACAACATGATGACCTAAATGTCACATGCCATGCCGTCTTTTCTCTTCCAGTTACAGGGCTATGTTTTCTGAACAAACAATGTATTTTTTTTTTGGATTATATTTAACATTGGCACATTGTAAGTGTGTGTGTGTGTGTGTATGTGCTTGTGTAGGATTGTGTGTGTGTGTGTATGTGCTTGTGTAGGATTGTGTAAGTGTGTAGTTTTTTAATGACAGCATATTTTTTTTTGTACGGCTATACGGTGTTTGAAGATGGATTAGTCAACGCGATATTAGAAACCGCCATTGTACCGAGATGTGGGATTACCCAACCCCTTTCCAAGCCCTTGAGATTCATTCCGGTGGCAAGCACCTAGTACGTTGTGGTCATCCACCCCTCCCCCATCCCAGCCCCAAAGAGATCAATGGAATGTGCATCTATCCCCGACTGGATAACACAAATTCTCATTTTTGATGTTCAATTTACAGTAATCTTATCTAATACATTACAGACGCTCATTCTATAAAGAAGATTATTGCGTCTAACGCTCATCTGTGGTTTGACTCTGGTTCCGCATTTCTATTAGTGTTTTAAACGATGTTAAGTTACTGGTTTTCCTGGTTTGTTCGAGCAACCCATCAAATGCCCCTGATGCCACTTGGGATTAAAGAGTACAGTAGTGTAAAAGGCCGTATCATTTTCTTGAAAATCAACATAGAAGCGTCACACTTGTAGGCCGACTGTTTAGTGTGCGTTTAATTATTCAGGTGAAGCTTATATATCTATTTTTTTTAATGATAATTCGTAGATTGTATTTGTATCAACTGTTAGATTAAATACAAGTACAAAACAACTATAACCGGTTATAATTTAGAAACTGTTGTTTAGAAACTAAAGAATTTAAAGCTCAATAGTGATAAGGATCGGCCTCCAGCTAGAGACGCTTTTAAAAGAAGTAGTGATGCCCTGAATTAAGATTTTAAAAAATTTTCTCAAAATCTTTTTTTTCAAAAGGTGAAACTATTTATTTACAAATAGTTGATTATAAGGAAAGAAAGAAAGAGATAAAGTGGACTGAGAGAGAAAGAGAGGGAGAGAGAGGGAGAATCTTATCTAATATATTGCATACGCTCATTCTATAATGAAGATTATTGCTTCCTACGATCATCCGTGGTCCGAGTTTAGTCTTGCATCTCATTTTAAATGATGTAAGAAAGACAAAAAGAATGGCTTGTAAATAAAACAAAAAGAAAGATTTATAAAAAAAAAATGCACAAAAGAAAAAAAGAGGAATATAAATAGTGACAAGGAGTAGGCCTACGTTTGAGATTGAAGAGAGACAGGAAAAAAATGGAGAATTTTGAAAGTTAGTGAGAGGGTGGAAATAAGGAGAGAGACACGGAGGTTGATATGGAGTATAGAGAGTGGGAGGAGCAGGAAAGATTATAGAAATATTACAGGAAGTTTAAGGATGTTTTGAATAGAGAGAAAAGAGAACATAATGTAAAAATGAGACCTGGAGACGTGCGAAAACAATGAGAAAGAAAAACAAAGAAAATGAAAGAGAAAATGGTAGAAATAAACAAACAACAACATTAAATCCATATGATAGATATAATAGAGAGAGAGAGAGAGAGAGAGAGAGAGAGGGAGAGAGAGAGGGAGAGAGAGAGAGAGGGAGAGAGAGAGAGAGAGAGAGAGAGAGAGAGCGGAACCGCAGAAGATAATAACAACAACATGTGAAATTGTTAGTAACTTGAGAATAAACTGTAGGGCCTACATCTTAGAACCTTGCTAATTTTACTCAAATATTGTTTATCTGTCTGTATCAATTTTCCTAACACGCTCTAAAGATGAAAAACAACACGCTAATTCCCCCCGTTGTGGATTATTGCTTGTTGCACACCCCGACTCACACAAATCAAGTTACAAAAAAAAATCAATATGAATTCCTGGGTTTTTCTTTGTGGTTCTGGGTTATTAGGGATCTCCCACAGCTCGCGTGAGTACACCAGTTTATAACGCCTCTTGAAGTTAGGGCCCATTACTTCTGACGTAGTGGGAAAAAAAAAAACCACTGGGTTGTCGACCAGCACTGACGATGGGTTTCACTCTATCAACTAGGTGTGGATCTATGACTCCCCCTAAACGCCTCCCTCTTTCCAGCACCTCCTTGCAAAAAACCTCACTTCCCTGTTTATTAAGTTACGCCTGTAGATGTTGTGTTTTTTTTGTTTTTTTTCACAGGATATCTGAGAAATTTCATTACTAGAAATGATTATCCAAATTGCCGCCATTTTTCTGGGCGTGAGTTAATTGGAGGGAAAATTGTATGTTGTCAAGAGCAGACGACATCGACTTTGACCTATTTTAACGTAATCGTCGAATGAATTAAATAATCGACTACAGTCTGGGGAAGTAATATATATATTTTTCACGTAAAATGTTATGACCAATACAACGACTCAGTTAGAATCGTGGATTCGAATACGGTACTCACCCTTCTTCTCGTAGTGCATCACCCGGTAGGTGGGCATGTTGTCCGTATCGATACCGCCCACACTGGAGGCGATGTAACGGCTCATTTGGCAGGAGCGGTCGCCGAAGGAGTAATCGAAGCTGGCGCAGTCGAACGTGGTCTGGGTCAGGCACAGCTGCGCGCACGCCCCGAGGTCAAGGCCAAACATGGACTTGCTGTAGATGACGTGTTCCTCCACGTAGGGGAGCGAGCCGGAGCCGAAGCTGATGAAGTTGGCGAGGGCGCCACCTGGTGGAACAAAAGTGATCGATCGTTAGATTACACAAGAGTACAGACAATTAGCTTCAATATATAATTATCTTTCCCCGCCCTCTCTCTATCTGTGTCTATTTAACTGTCTATATATTTTGTCTTTATTTATATATATATATTTAACGGCGCAGAGTAATAATAATATTTTACAACGATGCAGTATACAACAACAATCTCTCTCTCTCTCTCTCTATATATATATACATATATATATATATATAATGCTCTCTGTGTGTGTGTGTTTAACCAATGAAAGTGTTTTTTTTGAAGACACGTGACCTTATTGCCTCATGTTTTAGCTTTGCAATTTGACTAATCACACGCGTCCTCGCTAGCTGAGTGGATAACGTATCGGACTGCCATGCGGTCAACCCGGGTTCAATTCTCCAGTTAGTCTGTACCTTTTTTTTTCTGAAATTAATAATTACTTAAAAAAAAAAAATATCAAATCCATGGTCAAAACCGGGCAACGTTAAATAAAAAGAGTATTTTTAACCCGATTCCAATATTATTTTAAATTACTTTCCTAAATGTCTACAGTAAAGGATAATATATATTTAAAATTATTAGATCGATAGTTCTTTCTGTTCATTGTAGTTTGTAGAATTTGCATCTGTAGCTTATACAGGCCTTTTTTATTTTCAACACCGGGCAACGCCGGGGAATTTATCTTCTTTCTCTCTCTATATATATAGGCCTATAAAGAAAACCAGAATAATAAACATAATTCAATTGACACATCAACACAATGTAGTAGAAAAAGAAACTTGCATTATACATAAACAAAAGTTCATGGCCGCGATGATCTATAAGTGGCTGGGATATAAGAACATTGCTGTGTATAAAAGTGTAAGGATACAACAATTATACAACTGTGTATGTATATGTATTGTGTATGCAATCTCTTACTTCTTTCCAGTTTTTCGTACTATACTTTAAAGTTACGTGGCCACGAGTAGACACGTTCGACTGACATGCCGAATGTCCTGGCCACTTTCATCTATATTAGCACCAAGTGCTGGATACTATTCGCAAATGCGTGCAATAATTGAGATTTAAAGGTTAGTTTCCAAGCTCAGAACTAGTCACGTGGTATGCTCACCTCCCCAACACACACACACACGTGGTAACATAAAAGAATAAAAGAGACAATTTTTGTCCTTTATTTTCTTCCTAAAATGTCGCTCCTGGGGGGTCCGAAATGTCCATTTAACAGTCGACCGGAAGTCAACTGAAGCCATTAGCTGGACCTCAAATGGAATGGTCATTTACTGATAATAACGTCGGCAGGCCAAATGGCGGAAGTACTAAAAAGAAATTTACTGTTTCCGGCGACGCTCGGCTCAAGATTGTAAAACGCCCCCCACCCCCACTTCCCCGGGTAATTTGAGCTATCTCTGATCCATTGCATAGCCATCTCCAGAATCGTATTAACACAATCAACTTGTCTTCAGAGAGAAGGTCTAATATAAGTTGAACAAAAAAGTATTTATAATTATTTTTTTATGTTAAACTTGGACACAATGAAGTTACAGTAGGAGTTTAAGATCTGCAGTTCTTGGTGCATTAAAGACCAAGTGAGGGGACGAGATTCGGAACAAGCTCAAACGGAAGTGATGTTTTGGAGAGGAAATAAATAAACAAAACACGACGCTCTAAATCTATATTTAACCATTTTGTTAAAAAATAGGACCAGGCAAATGTTCAAAACACGTGGATATAGATTCAAAACATGTGAAAATATTTATTTTTCCTATTCGAATTCCCCTATCTGACGTCACTTCCATTCTTTGCCATATCAAATTGCTACGAGATATGAATTTTCACTACACACATTTAAGTGCTAATATTGAACTAATTACTTGAAAGTTATGTTTAATATTTTCTTTAAATGATTTCATTAGCATTCGTGCACTGAATACACTATTTACTGTCCAAATAAACTTTTAACTCAATTTTGATTTTTTTTTTAAATCTTAACTTGGTCTTTAACTTTATTTCCATTATTCGATAATTTTTTACATTGTCAAATGAAGATACATTAGTTTTTCAACATTTAACATCGTGTAAATGACATGAAATGCATCTTGCAACCCAGGAATAGAACCCTCACAATGAGCTTTGTAGATTATAAAGTGACTATTCCGTTGTGTCTTGATCAGCAGCTTTGCCAATAAAATAAATGAACTTTTGAATTTTAGTTGACTGTGTTGTAGACAAACGCACGAGAATGGGAACTAAACAATGAGAAAAAAACAATCAGTCATGTAATAAACGAACATTTCTTCTAGAATAGAGCTTCAAGACGGATAAAAACAATGTGCAATATAGTATAGAGTTTCTATAGAGGTGATCCATACAGCTGGACTTAGACTTTAGACCCGTAGTCATGCAATAACCCGTTGCATGACTAGCTCCAAAAGTGTTCTTCAAACTAAAAGTACACATCTTCTGTACGCTTAAAGCAATTGAATCAATAAACACTGGCATGGTTGGAGAGAGAGAGAGAGAGAGAGAGAGAGAGAGAGAGAGAGTGAGAGAGTGAGAGAGAGACAGAGAGACAGGAGAGACGGACAAATGACAAAGTGTAGTATTGTAAGCGTTGTAGAACTAGGAAATTATTTTTCTGCCTTCCCTCAAACTCTCTAGGTCTATATTTAACTTTGTTTTTTTTTCTGTCCTTCTTTCATAAAAACATAACGTTCACTTTGCATAATATACGAATAAACTGATTTATGCAAAAGTGTTCACAATTGACAAGTCTTAAATATTACGCATGCAAAAAGGTTCAAATGTAAAGCATTTCCGGTCCCATTCGTTCGTTCGTTTGCTTCAAAACATGTCTGTGTGCTGCGTTACTGTTTGTACACAAATATGTAAAGGATTACATTTTATTCATTTCCAAAAGATGTTGCCAAAAGAAAACGATGGATTGTGAATGTTTGAAGGAAGTGAAGAATCACCTTTTCATAATCCCAAATTAATTGCATGATGCAAAATAAATCTTCGTTTTATGTTTTTATGAATCTATGCATTGTGTTTTTTTAATAACCAAGGACGCAACTCTTGACTAATTTATTTATCAACAAAGCTAAATTTAACTTAACGCGACCAACACTTTCAGTATTAATTATTGCCCTCACTTTTGATGTTAAGAACGGATTCCTCATAACTAATCGTGTAGCCTTTGTATATTTCTAATAGACCAGAACTGGCCGTCGTGATTGAAATCAATTGTAAAACACCTGCAAAAGCAGGTTTTTTGTTTACGAAAATGGCGGGAAAAGGCACCGGAAGTTCATGATCTTTTCCATTAGAAAAGATCTCGCTTCATTAATACTTGTTAATACCATAATCTCAAATGTCCAGTCTTTAAACTACCCATTACATTTACAAGCACTATTGGGCTAACAAAAAAACATTGTTTAGAATGAGTGCACTTTAAACGTTTTTACTACTATAACAATCATAGTCCGATACGGAGTTATAGATAGAGCAAAAGTCTTTACGCGTATATAACATTGGCTGTGTGTGGCCAAGACTGGCCACTCAGATCCTCAGATCCAGGTACCTGTACCTGAAGTGTGTAAACCGCCGATACGTTCACATTAAAAATACACCGGCTGACGAATGCATGGGGGACAGCTCCCATTGCGACTCCGGATGTCCCGCTTCTCATTGTACTCAGGGAAGACCTGCGTCCAACCGGTGGGAAAGGTAGAAATGGACGCAGCAAACCCGTCTCAGGAACCACCTGGTGCCTGGACGCCCGTACCTATAGTATTGGATTTGTGCAACCGGCTGACATTGCCGGCGAGCCACCACGATACAGATCCTAGGGGGAATTCCACAGTTGACCTTAAGCTGGGCTGTGGAAGCCGTAACCTATTACACGGAACGCAACGCCTTCAGCGTGACACGAGGTAGCTGGCGCATGGACAGAACCTTGGTGTGCTCCCCGCCTCCCAACTGGTTCACCCTTAAATACATTACGCACTGGACTAAAGAGCCGGAAAGCTGGTCCGTTTTTTGTTCTTTGGAGACATTATACATTCGATCCTCAGACAACTAGTTGAGAATCCCACTTCTCTCGAAAAGCCAAATTTATTTAACTTGAAGAACATGTGTTTTCTTTATCTGGTAATCCTTGACACAATGACCAACCATACACCCAACCCCATCACTCCCATCTCCCCCCATTACATATCACACCCAAGCACTCACAAAACTGGTCCGATAAACGTGGCGTCATTCTCCCCCCTTCCCTCCCGCGAGTCCCCTCCATCACTCTCTAACACACACACACACACATTTCCCAACCCATCTCTTTCAGCGTCCATTTCTTTCTCCAGGACCCCGGTTCCATGCCTCTAGGGGAAACCCCTAACCACCAGAACAGACGCGTTTGCTATTATATCTTCATGGGTGAGTACCGACAAAAAAAGGTTATTTTCTTTTTAAGGATAATAAACATACAAACATACAAACATACAAACAGCCACTTGTATGAAACACCATACCGTTAAATGAGTCTTTTGTTTAGAGTGTAGGTGAGGTGGGTAAGTATGAGTGGTATTATGACAAATGTGTATGTGAGGTGGGTAAGTATGAGTGGTATTATGACAAATGTGTATGTGAGGTGGGTAAGTATGAGTGGTATTATGACAAATGTGTATGTGAGGTGGGTAAGTATGAGTGGTATTATGACAAATGTGTATGTGAGGTGGGTAAGTATGAGTGGTATTATGACAAATGTGTATGTGAGGTGGGTAAGTATGAGTGGTATTATGACAAATGTGTATGTGAGGTGGGTAAGTATGAGTGGTATTATGACAAATGTGTATGTGAGGTGGGTAAGTATGAGTGGTATTATGACAAATGTGTATGTGAGGTGGGTAAGTATGAGTGGTATTATGACAAATGTGTATGTGAGGTGGGTAAGTATGAGTGGTATTATGACAAATGTGTATGTGAGGTGGGTAAGTATGAGTGGTATTATGACAAATGTGTATGTGAGGTGGGTAAGTATGAGTGGTATTATGACAAATGTGTATGTGAGGTGGGTAAGTATGAGTGGTATTATGACAAATGTGTATGTGAGGTGGGTAAGTATGAGTGGTATTATGACAAATGTGTATGTGAGGTGGGTAAGTATGAGTGGTATTATGACAAATGTGTATGTGAGGTGGGTAAGTATGAGTGGTATTATGACAAATGTGTATGTGAGGTGGGTAAGTATGAGTGGTATTATGACAAATGTGTATGTGAGGTGGGTAAGTATGAGTGGTATTATGACAAATGTGTATGTGAGGTGGGTAAGTATGAGTGGTATTATGACAAATGTGTATGTGAGGTGGGTAAGTATGAGTGGTATTATGACAAATGTGTATGTGAGGTGGGTAAGTATGAGTGGTATTATGACAAATGTGTAGGTGAGGTGGGTAAGTATGAGTGGTATTATGACAAATGTGTAGGTGAGGTGGGTAAGTATGAGTGGTATTATGACAAATGTGTATGTGAGGTGGGTAAGTATGAGTGGTATTATGACAAATGTGTATGTGAGGTGGGTAAGTATGAGTGGTATTATGACAAATGTGTATGTGAGGTGGGTAAGTATGAGTGGTATTATGACAAATGGAATTAGTTTCTTGTCGTGGAGACTTACTCCATATCTGATGATCATAGAAACATAACATTAATGTATACACCACTTGTAGAAATACAACACAAGGATAATCCATTACAATGCTCAGATAAACATTATGACTAAAAACACGTTTTTTATCCCTTATGCGAGAACAAATGCAAATACGTACTCTTTCATCCCGAGTGGCATCCGGGCATGGAATGGGTTGCCTGAACAAAGCAGGAAAACCAGTAACTTAACATTATTGAAAACTTTATACAAATGCAAGACTAGACTCAAACCACGGATGAGCTTGGGACGCAAAAATCTGTAATATATAAGACAAAATACGATTTTTTGTTTTGTTTTTTGTTGATGTAATTTCTTCGTGAGCTTCTTTAAAAAATTAGCAAATGTTATAGGCCCTGTACATTAAAGGCTTAAATATGTTTGTATTTATTAATTTTTTTCACCTCTTGTGCTAAATTTAGACAAAATGTGACATTCAAATTAATTTTTGTTGTTGTTATCTTGTGATTTACTGACTGGCCAAGGTTAGATTGAAATGAGATGAATGTGACATAAATTATGACATAATCTCTTCTGATCTAGTATCAGGAAATACATTTATAGATTATTTTTTGTGTTTCTTATACATTTAAGCGACCTTCTGATTAATGCTTTGTTTTAAAAGGCAATTTTGGCGCTGTTGATATTTTAACATTAAGTCATATATAAATATACTTGCACCAAATATATCGATCTATATGTATAAAGTTATTATCTGTTGTAGGCCTATACATATGAGATTAACAAAAAGTACCCGAAGTCCCATAGCAATATTTTGTTATAGAAAAAAAAAAAAAGGAGGTACCTAAATAAACTTTAGTCATTGGAGACTAAAACAGAATTTATGTCATATATTGTCGCTACTGTCAAATTAAAATGCAAATGCCTCCATTCCTTCTCTGTCTTTTTCTCAAAATCAAAGACTTCTTCTATCCCACTCCATACAAAACAAAGTTGTATTTTTTGTTGAAAATTGTTCAAGGAATTGAAATTCACGTATCTCTCCAGTATACATGTATATCTTATCTCTCCATAATTATTCATGTATATCTTATCTCTCCACTGCACGTGTATATCGTATCTCACCATTATACATGCATATCATATCTCTCCATTATACATGTATATCTTATAGCGCAAATATACATGTATAGCTTATCTCTCCATTATACATGTATATCTTATCTCTCCATTATACATGCATATATTATCTCTCCATTATACGTGTATATCCTATCTCTCCATTATACATGTTTATCTTATCTCTCCATCATACATGCATATCTTATCTCTCCATTATACATGTATATCTTATCTCTCCATTATAGATGTATATCTTATTCCTCCATTATACATGTAATTCTTATCTCTACATTATACATGTATATCTTATCTTAAATCTTAATATCACTCCTTCTATACAAAAAGTTATTGCGTCCTACGCTTTTACGTGGTTTGATACTACATTTGCATTTTGAAAACGGTTTTTTCCTGGTTTATTTTGGGCAACCTATTCCATGCCCGAATGATACTCGGAAAGAAAGATATAATGTTTATACCTTTGTTCTTTGTTCTTGCAAAGAGAATGAGAAAACAAAGTGTTCGCCAAAAAACATTGTGTGAAATAATTTTATATAAATAATGTACATACACAAACTATATTTCTCTCTCTCTCTCTTTTCTCTCTCTCTCTCTCTCTCTCTCTCTCTCTCTCTCTCTCTCTCTCTCTCACTCATTCACACACAAAGATTGCACAAATCATGAAAACATTTGTTAAAAGTCTTAAACTATTTGAACAAATGAAGATCTAACATTCAAAAAATGGTTTCTCTACGTTAATTTCCATTGGTTGACTTTAATTTAACAGAAAATCTCAGAGAATATAATTCTTCTTGGACATTCGCAGACATTTTCATTCTCCACAGACTTCTCTTGGAGAGTTCATATGAGTCAAACCTTTCCTAAAACATTTCACTGAGCAAACACATTCCTACAAAAATATTTTTTTTTCTGTTATATTTCCTTCTATTTATCCTGTCTAGATGTGTCTCTTCTTATATTTTCACTATCTGCCTGTCAGTCTTCTTTTCCAATATTCAAGTAAATAAATAAATAATAAAAGTTGTCTTCAAATATATTTTTTAAAATAAAGGGCGGTTAAAAAAAACCACACAAGAATTGGAGGCAAACAGAGAGTCGTCTGCTTATGGCGTCATATCACGCGGGGAAACATGCGCGACAACTCTTATATACATACTTGGTAAACAAGTGCGTCTTGAAAAAATGTCCGAGATTTTAGATCGCTGTCTATGTTTATATTTTTCTCTCTCTCCTCCCTCCAAAATAAAGAGTGTTAGCAAATAAGGAAATATTCTTGAGGAAATTTTCATGATTGTTTGCATGAAAATATTGTCACTGAAAATATGTTCACTATGATAGTTTTAAAACTAAATATTTGTTTTGCATGGATGTTATTTTAGGAACAAATACTAGTATTATCGCTACAAAATATTTCTTTCAGACTAAAGTAAATTAAGTATTAGACTAAGTATTTGTCTTATGGGACACAACTTTTGAGTTGACTAAAAAGAAAAAGGGGAGGGTAACTCTATACAATTATAATGAATCAGCATTCACTGTATAGGTCAGCGATGGCGAACCTATGCATCTGGCACGCAGAGCCATTTCTGTGGGCACGCGAGCATTTACCAAAATTTTTATCTTTGTCTGAAAGAACACAAGGGATAGATATCCACAATGCTGTTATGGAAGCTTTTTTGGCACAAGATATAAAACCAGAAAAAGTTGTTTCAGTTACTGGTGACGGGGCACCTTGCATGGTGGGGGACGCATTTGGTTTCATACAGTTAAAGAAGCAAAACACCCAGTCGTTCAGTTTCACTGTATTATACACCATTTAAGCTCTTTGTGTCAGGGAGAAATTATATGATATCCTCAAAGGTGTCACAAAATGGTCAATTACATCATGGCTTGTGACCTTAATTGTCTACAGTTTCACGCACTTCTTGGTGATGGCAAGGCGCAGTAGGCCTACAATACTTTACTCATGTACAATAATGTCAGGTGGCTGAGCATGGGACGAGTATTGGAGAGATTTGTGGCATGCTTTAACGAAATTAGGCTGTTTATCAATCAAAAGGGGCAGGATTATCCACAGCTCACTGGTATGGTCTGGCTTACCAACCTCAGTAGTTGTTTGTTTACAGATTTTACAGCACACTTCAATGAACTGAATAAAAACTGCAAGGTCCATGGAAAAACAGCAGAAATAATGTTTTGTGAATCAGTACATTTGAAAGAAAACTGCAGGTTTTTGAAAGAGACCTACAAAGTAGACAGCTAAAAGATTTTCCAAATGTTAACATGCATTTACAAAGTTCTATATAAAATTTACCGACAATCCTACAAGCAATCAGAAAATCTACAATCTAGCAGCTGCAAAGGAGAATTTCAATAATAGTTTCCTACAGTTGCGTAAGGTGTAGACAAATCTCTGTTTTCTTACTTCGCCAGATAAAGCCAAATTTGAAGAAGTTGATCTTTCCTGCTTATTGTGGTTAGATTTAGGAAATTCTGGAAATGGAGCCCTTGGATTTCAAGAAAGCTCTATCTGGAAATGTGCATTCTATTATCTGCGTGAAAAACACTTGAGAGTGTGAAAGGGTGGCAAAGGACAGCACATTTGGTAGCTCTGCTGATGAAATCCTTAAAGTGTGGAATTCTCTGCCAAATAATTTCAAGTCGATGAAAGCACTTGGGATTGTACTTCTTACTTTGTTTGGGTCATTTATGCTTGTGAGCAGCTGTTTTCAACTTTATATTTATTTCAAATCTGATACCAAAAACAGACTAACAGATGAACTGAGTGCTGCATCTTAAAGTTACGGAATATGAGCCAAGGCTTGACAAATTATCAGCATGCAAACAACAACAAAAAATCACATTAACTATGTTAACTCATGACAAATGCATACAGTTAACTGTATATTAATGTTTACTTCATTTACTACAGTTAATTGTTTTATATAAAAGACTGTTTATATCATTCAATTAAATTTTTTATTATTTTTGGACAAAAGATGTTAGTTAGTTGGGACAACAGTATGAGCATTTTTTTTTATTAATAAAGTAAAACCTCAGTATTTTGTTTTCATTGCTGTGTTGGCACGTTCAAAGGAATAAGTTAGTCTTGAAATGCTTTTTGGGCACGCGGCCTCGAAAAGGTTCGCCATCACTGGTATAGGTTTATACCTGAATCTAATGGGACACAACTTGTGAGTTGACAAGAAAAATGTGTTGATAACTGAAAATTTTAATTACTGACTAATTTGGTCAAAAACATCATAACAGATTTTGTTTTGTAAACTGCTGCTTCGAAGTTTCAAAAGCTTGAAACATAAGCCTGTGTAGGTTTATAACGTAACTTATTCTTTACCAATGTTTTATTAAACATTAGTAAGTTGTTTTTAAAGTGCCCAATATTGTGTAGGTTTCTCTACTTTTAATGATGTTATTATTAGAAGAAAGAAACTTAGAAAATCGTTTTTCCCACTTTTTTGTCCGATTTTTTCAACGCACTTTTACGTCAACCAGAAATACAATAGAGATAATCAAGTGACCTATTGACACATTTTTCTAGTATGAATAGTAGTAGGCCTATAGTGCGTGTGTGTATGTGTGAGGAGTGAGGAGGGTGTGTGTGTGTGTCTGTTTTATAAGTATATTTATGTCGTAGTAATTTTTACTTTATTTTCGTTAAAATGTTGTTCGTAAACAATAAACTGATACTGAAATGAAGCAAATTATCTTTTTGTTTCAACCAATAAAGAAATACAATCCTTTTCCTTTTTTTAAATAATGTTTTACATTTTAAATATCTTGTAAAATCTTTTTTTAAAGCGGATGGAAGTAAAAAAAATAAATAAATTTCATTTATAAAGATAACAGCCAAAGGCACTAAAATTTCTTTAAATAGGAAAAGTAGCATAAGTAGTTTTTTGGGGCAATGACCGGATATGTCCGAAGAGAAGATAGTAGAATGATTAATACCTTTAGAAGTAGCCTACATTAACTTAAACAATGAACTTAATATACGCCATTTAAAAAATACTAATTTAAAGTCTCTGTAGTTTTTAGTTACTATCAAATTGTTTTTCCAAAACGTGTATAGTTTTTTTTTTATTCTTCACGTCTGAAAAGTTTCACTTCCATGCCCGGAAAGAATCCTTACACATTGACAAGATCGTTCTATAAACATCTCTTCAAGTCGATGCTTTAGACAAACTTGAGTCAAATAGGACAAAGCCATAACACCCAAAAAGTTTTACTTTTTTTTTCTATATACTAATACTATATAAATTTACTAATAGAGTTATATATTTTTTTTGCTATCGGTCAACTATGCTGCAGAGCTGTTGGCTACCTTGCAGTCCATGCATGACAAACATTGTGCTATGTGCATTAAACGGTTTTATGGCTTAATATAACAAACCTAAAAGTGATTTTTTTTAAAATCCGGAATCGCAGAGTTTTGAGGGAGAAAAAAGCCTCGATAAAAACTCAGAAAAAAAAAGCTGAATCTAGGTATAATAAACATTACGAACATTTTGATTACTTGAAAAGACAGAGCATGGAAACTTTTAGTGAAAGTGAATTTGTTCAACTGTTCATGGACCAAAATAATTAAAATTGATTCGAAAATAGTCGTCACACAATAAAGCATTACAATTTACACACTTTTTTTTTGTGCAATAAATTCCTTTAAAAAAAATGAGATTGAGTTATCTTTCCTGGGCTCTGTCCCCGTTCTGTCCTTACCTCCCCTTGCCTCTTTTTTTTTCATTAAAAAGGGGGAGAGAATAAGAAGACGAAATAATGTTTGTTTATGGTGTCACCGTCTTTTGACAATATTCCTTCCGCGCAGTTCTTTAATTAAACATTTCCCCGCCAAGGCTTTCCCGTTCAACTCTTCGTGTGAGTATTTGCACGTGTGATGATGAGTTCCCTTTGGGGGGAGGAAGGGGAGAGTGGCGCCTGCCTTACTTCCTCATTTCTCCTTCGTCTTCTCCTTCCCCAGCTTCCAACTCAATTTCTTATACGTTAATAATGCCTCGACGCCCCATTTTATTTTTTTCGTTTAAAAAAAAATCCCCCCCCCCCCCAACCCAAGTTGTCCCTCTTTTCTCTTAAAATAACTGGTATGGTAGGTTTGTGGAATGAGGGCGCTGGTCAGAGCTGGTCAGGGCGTGGACGCCCTAAGACATCTCCCTCCCCATCCTCCATCTCTTTTTTTTTTGGCCGTCTCTGTGGTTTAACCTCCTGCGTGTTTACAGAGCGGAATAGCGTCAAGATTTACGTCAAGGAGTTCTGGCCCTTGCCATCATTCAGTCTTCTGATCCAACATGTAAATTTGTGCCCTACTTCCCCATGTCCCCATTCCCCACCACCCTCCACTTCTTCCTACCTTCCTTTGCTTTAATGAAACCACGTCCCCTCCACCCTCCCCCATTCTGCAAACCCCCCCATTTCTATACAAGACCAGGCTGTACCTCGAAATCAGACCCCAGGATTTCATGAAAAGTGTTTTCTTACTTTTGGCGAGTCTGTAACGGAAATCGAATTGGCCTTAAAGATGAAGAAAACCAAAAGAATTCTGGGACACGATAGATGTATATATATAAAAAAAAGAAACGAAATGTTGAAGGAAATCTGTATAAATGAAGTCGAGAAAGCCTATTGCCTCTTAATAACATACATATTATATTTGTCTTTATATATATATATATATATATATATATATATATATATATATATATATATATAGATATAGATATATATAGATATATATACATTTTATACATAGCCATAACTTTAGGTGATTATATTGAATAAGTTGTTCAATATTTCGAAATTCAGAAACACTCCAGGAAGAACATTTGAATGGCAATATAGAAAAAAATTCATTAATCAGTAAATTCTTTATTAAAAATAAATAAAACACCTCAATCTAATACACAGTGTAAAAAAAAACTTAGGTCGCGAGAGAAACAATAACTTTTCTAATAACATTTGTAAAGAAAAATATATGTATGATATCATAAACGTCCTGTTTGTTTCTTATTAGAACTTTGAATACTTTGTTTGAACGAATCGGCAAAACTAAACAATTTTACATTATTGAAAATAATTATTACAATGCAAGACTCGACTTAAACCATGTGTACGCATATATTTTCCACAGTCTTCTCTAAAGAAAAAACCCAGTAAAGTACTTAGTTAAGAAGAAGACAAGATAACGTCCTCACAAAGAAGCGAAACTTACAATTTCAACTTAACGAATCGAATCCTGGACTATTTTGTGTGATAGAAGCCCTGCTAGCCTCGTTTGCAGTTCATCCCTCAGAGACTGAACCGCAGACTATTCCAACGAAGCGAGTACAACTTCCGTTTTAAGCGAGTACAACTTCCGTTTTAAGCGAGTACAACTTCCGTTTTAAGCGAGTACAACTTCCGTTTTAAGCGAGTACAACTTCCGTTTTAAGCGAGTACAACTTCCGTTTTAAGCGAGTACAACTTCCGTTTTAAGCGAGTACAACTTCCGTTTTAAGCGAGTACAACTTCCGTTTTAAGCGAATACAAATTCCGTTTTAAGCGAGTACAACTTCCGTTTTAAACGAGTACAACTTCCGTTTTAAGCGAGTACAACTTCCGTTTTAAGCGAGTACAACTTCCGTTTTAAGCGAGTACAACTTCCGTTTTAAGCGAGTACAACTTCCGTTTTAAGCGAGTACAACTTCCGTTTAAAAGTTATACATTTACAGTCGACTTGGTCTAGGGCCGTTCGGAAGCTAAAAAATAATATTGTTGTTTTTATTGAGACAAACGAGTTGTTGATGTGTGTGTGTGTGTGTGTTTGGCAGGAGAAAGGGGAGTCGGTACACAATCCAATCATGTCTTAACACAAATGTATCCCTTAGGACAATCGATATGTTAAAATATGGAATGTGCGTCAATGAAATCGATGCTTTAGGTTTCATTTATTGATTTACTAGCAAATATGACAAAATACGTTTTTGTTGTTTAATTTAAATTTCAGCATCTTTAATCCTAAAGATTATCATTAAAATATATTTAGTTAACCTTTTTTTTCATACTTGACTATAGAACTTGACTCACTTTTGATGCTAAAATGGATTCCTCATAACTAATTTTGTATCCTTTGTATAATTCTAAAAGACTAGAACGGGTCGTCGAGGTTGAGATCAATTGTCAAACACCAGCAAAAGCATGCTTTTTTTGTTAATAAATAAAAAAAAATATAACCGGAAGCACGTGACCTCTTCCATTTCAAAAGGTCACGCCTAATAAAGACTTGTCAATATGGACTATACATGTTAGTGGAAGTATACAAATAATTTGGACAAAAAAAAATGAAAGCTGCTTTTAAACGCAGCCTTGCTGAAGCAGGGAGTGTTAAAAACATGAGGGGATTAAAGAGTCTCGCTTCTCTTACAAAGATGTAGCCTTGCATGAGGTATTCTTAAATGAGGTAGCCTTCAACTGGTGTAGCCCTAAATGAGGTAGCATTCACTGCTTAATTGTTACAGGACGAAAGGCTGTCAACAAGCGTGAATGTAAAAAACAAACAAAAAGGAATCTTAACGAAATCTCCCCCAGAAAGTTTCCAGAAATGTCCAAAGAGGTTCCAATGAGTTAAACTATCAGAAACACAGAGCGTCGACAATAAGATGCAATCACGCAGACTAATAAAAGAGCTTCATATTTGATGATAACAACATACAAGGGGATTGTATGGCCAGTTCAAATATATATTATATAAAAGCAAAACGTTATTGTTTCATAAAGAGAAATAATTATTTTAAAAAAATCGAAGCCCAAAAAATATAATAAACAATATTTAAAACAAAGACACAAACATAAAAAACTACAACAACAATAAATATTTATAATGAATTATGAACGGGCCGTATTGCTGCTGAGAGTTAACCTTGCCCCTTATACAAGTCAAACTTTTATGACTGAATTGTAAAGATATTGCTGCTGAGAGTTAACACCCTTGCCCCTTATACAAGTCAAACTTATATGACTGACTTGTAAAGATATTGCTGCTGAGAGTTAACACCCTTGCCCCTTATACAAGTCAAACTTATATGACTGACTTGTAAAGATATTGCTGCTGAGAGTTAACACACTTGCCCCTTATACAAGTCAAACTTATATGACTGACTTGTAAAAGGGGCAAGGGTGTTAACTCTCAGCAGCAATACGGCCCATTCATAATTCATGGTTCAGAAGTTCACTAAATATCTGACACTTTCTTCTGTTTATCTTCAATATATTTTTGTAATGAAAATTCTGCCTGATTAATCTAGACGAAAAATGCAAGCATAGCCAAGAACATTTAGTAACATAGAACAGGGGTCGGCAACCTAAGGCACGCGTGCCAAACTTGGCACGTGGAGCGATTTTCAATGGCACGCGAGAGACCTCCATAAGGTTTTTTTTTATTGATGTTAAAAACAACAACATTTTCTGGTTTTGAATGAGGAAAACTGGCCGGTGTATCCGATGTTTCTGAATGACAAAGAGAGACACATTTCAGTGAGTTGAACGCATTTACAAGGGACGGGGCCAAACAGCACTTGCACTGTTAGACCACTGGAATTGATTTGCATATATCTTGAGTTAAATAAATTTCAAAACATTTAACTATATGTACTACCCTGTATAAAAGTATATATTAATATAGATAGTTGGGCTTTATCAGAAGTACATTGAAGCATTCAAAGTGGTGTTTTCTAATCAAAGGCAAGACTTTCAAATTTATGAACTTATTTTTTCATACCACAACAAGCCTAACTGGCTTGATCTTACTACAACCTTCTTAGATGTAGATTTTTCTTTTAAAGAGAAATTTAAAGTAGTTAATTGGCAAATTTTAAAACAAAGCCAGCTGAATTTTTGTAATTAAAAAAAATGGGCATCGAAATTTGCCAATTTCCGAAAAAGTCAGCAAATTTCTCTGCTAATCTCAACTGCAAGGCATTCGATCTACATTCAGCTTTTGGTTCAACTTACACGAGTGAACAGTATTTATTGCGCATGAAAACTGTGTTAAGCATTTAAAAAGGTCACTTACCGTCACTACTCAAAAATGACTAAATATATTTATAAATGTTTGTCATTATAAATTAGTGAAAAGCTTTCAAGGCAATTCGCTCATTAATTGATACAGACTAATTACATTTAAAAGTGTTATTATGCTCATCTTCTATAATTAAACATAAATATAAGTAATTCCCAAAACAAATTTTGTTTTTACTAATGTAATATTATATAATGCAATTTTGTAATTATTAATGTTTAAAAGATAAACTCCTTAAGATTAAATGGACAAAGAATAAAGGCCGGAAATGTTTATTTACAACTGTTTAGCGTAGATTCATTATATAGCCTACGTCTAATAATTAAATCTTATAATGCTGGATTTATATAAAGAAATAAGAATTTATCATTTATTATTAATTTGTTATATTCTAAAACATTAGTTGTTTGGTATCACTGGCAAATTTATCAACTTTTTTTTTTAAAGGGAGATAATTAGTCAGTTTTTTTTTTGCGCCAATATTTCTAATAATATGTTGTTGTTTTTTCTTTTATAAAAGACTTAATGGCCTACCACTTATAACTTTATAATTACCAATCTTAACAAGTGGCTGAAAAATATATAAATATATGACAAAAAAAAATTGTATATGCACATTTTTAAAACATTACATTAACTACCCAGTTTGAATGACGACAACGTGTCAATTTTGCTTAATGTCAGCCTCTGCACCTCATCGATGCAGAACCAAAGAAAGTAAAAAAAATTTCAGTTAAGCTGAGAACAAAAATATTATATTAAATTATTAGCAGTTGCTAGATCATTATCTTGATGATGTTTACAAAATAGTTACCGTAAATGTGGACGTTTGGTAATAAAATGTAGGCTTTGGTATAATAAATGCAATAAAAAGGATGATAATCATGAACACGTTATTTTTTTTAAAATTTTATATAAAACTTTTTAAAGACTTTCTCTGAAGATTTCCTTAGCTTTTGGCCTTGGTCTTACTACGGAGTTAAATTACTTTTCTTAAACAAGTATAATAGAGCAGGTTGACACTTAGGATGTTGGCAAGCTGAATGATTTTAGAAATCCTAGCTTGGCACACCATTAGCAAAAGGTTGCCGACCCATGACATAGAACATAATTTATAAAAGCGTTTTCCTCTATTTTTACATAAAATAAGGAGACGTATAAAACATCAAAGACTATGATAAGATGGACCGCTCGCTCTATTTTTAGAGCTTATAATATGTTCTTTTTTTTTCGGCGCGCAACCAACAAGGCTGTCTTTAATTATCTTCTTCTTCTTCTTCGTAATACTGTGGAGACCCCGTAGAACCGAGGGAAAAGTCCACAATTTAAATACACATAAAATAACATAGCAAACATAACATAGCAAACAACAGTTATATACAGATAAAAGAGTGTCACTTTAGGTTTTTGGACCAGAACTTTAGTGACGATTTGAAGGCCGGAACTGTAGGGGCAGTGATGGGGGCCTTGTCCAGGGTGTTCCACAGCCTAATGGCTACGATTGCATTCATTCAAGGTTTCCTTGTATACAACTTTCGATTTTAATCTTAATTTTCCATTGAGAAAATCATAGCTAATTACTAAACAAGAAGTCTAGAGGACTTAGTGTGATCGGAAATTCCGAAACTAAGTGTCATGACAAAAAATAGCAGCGGTCCATCTTATTATAATCTTTGAAAAGATCAACTACCCTTTCAGTAGCAAAAAAAAAAGATCTACTAAATAGGTAAACAAAATACTTTTATTAAACACGAAAACTCAACAAAATAAATGGAACAAAGCCTTTTGGTTTCAACTTACCAAAGTCTCGCTCGTAAAAATCCGCCCCAGGGTGAAATTTGACGCCTTCGCTCTGGGAGACAGTCAGATCCGTCAGCCAGCAGTTGGTGTATCCGGGCTCGTAGTCAAATCCCGCGCACCGGAAGTCCTGCTCGAAGATGCACCTGCGGGCACACTGCTCGGCGCTCACGTCCTGGATCTTCTTTTTGTGCTTGGTGGTGATCACGTGGTTTGGCAGACGATTAAAAAGTTTCTCGAAAGCCGCTGATGAAAAAAAAAAGAAACAGATACAAAATATTGTTTTATAATTTTTTTTTTTAATTGGCTAAATAATTTTGCGAATGTTTATTATCATGTACTGCGTTAATTTTAAATAGTTATTAATTATGAAAGGTGTGATGCAATTTTGCGAATGTTTATTATCATGTACTGCGTTAACTTTAAATAACTTTTAATTATGAAAGGGGTTATGCAGTTTTAAACAAAAACATTTAATAATTCACAATACTCCAGAGTTACAAAAGGAAACTTAACCCTTCCCGTACCGACCTACTTCTATCTATGCTGCCTTCAGTTCCGCTATATACGCGCCCTGGACTGTAAGGGTTAAATATTTTATTTATTCGTTTAGTTTGGTTCATAATGCCTAAATGCAATCTAGTACAGGGGTCGGCAACTCTTTAATAATAGTGGGCCAAAGTAGGATTTATAATTCATTCGGCGTACCAACAACCTAAAAGTTATAATGCTATTTTCTTGTAGAAGAAGCTTGACTAATCTTTTTGGCTGTCTTACTCGTGCCATTGAAAATCACTCTGCGTGCCAAGCATGGCACGCGTCCCTGTCCCAGTATACCGTGGCCACGGCAATTGGAGTACTTTGCATCTCTAGCCCCATAGACTATTGTGGTTAATAAGTGTTATTTTGTATTTGCTACTGAAGCAGAGTTTTCCAAACTGCCTTAAGATATTGGCTAACAGTAAAATGACTAAAATGGGATATGCTTTAAGATTATATTACTAAAAAATGGGATTCTTATTTACTTTGAAAACAATATTTTAACTCCGAGCAAGTGTGCAGTGCGGTTAAGAACTCTAGATCTATTAGATTAATTGAAAAAGACAGACAGGCAGGGTGTATATATGAATGATATGTTCCACTGTCTGCGCTTTCTTCCCAAACACATGCGGCACTTGAAATCAAATTTAGGGGAGGAACCCATACGGGGCGATGCCCCAATTCGGAATTGCGCGATTAGACAAATGTTTTGGTCTACGAAGGCGCCGTCAAGCTACCTGACCCCTCGGCCTGTGTCGAACTTGTCCCAACTCAGATAACGGTAACAGTTTATTATGTTGCCCATCTTTGGAAATCTGAAAGGGCAATTCCAAATGTGTTTTGTCGGGCACTTTTATAGTGGATGTGACCAGCTAAAATGATTAAAGGGCAAAAACTTTAGAACGACTATTTCACTCCCTGGTCTTCGTATCAAATACAAGATACACGAACACAAGATACAGTCAAATCTCGACTTTCGTCGGTGATGGTTTTCGTCAGTTTCAGTTTTTGTTAGATTTGGTTTTCGTTGGTTTCCTTTTTTCGTTATTTCAAGTTTTCATTTGTTTCTTTATATTAATCCTTTAAAAACTTTTTTTTAAAACATCTTTTAGTATTTAACACTATGTTTATTCTCTATGAAATATTTTTTTATCGGTGTGAATTTTGGAGATTCCAGAACGAATTTGTTGGACTTACAATGATTCATATAAGAAAAAAACTTTGCTTGGTTTTGGCCGGTTTAGATTTTGTCGATGATGTTTGAACAGAATATCGTCGAAAAACGAGATTTTACTTTCTTATTATCATTGTGAATAAATCTTGATCAAGGATTTTAGAAAACGTACTAGATCTCTAAGTTCATTATTAGCTTTTGTATTGAGTATAGCACACGTCTTTAAATGTCGCCATCATCGGATGACTTCCGTCTATAAGACACGATTGTATATTTCCGTCCAGTCTAACACCTCCACATGTAGGAGAAAAAGACCAACCTTTGAGTGCCAGTCTCTCTAGTATTTCGCGCATATGAAAAGAGTTGGTTTCCTTCCGTCTATTTTTTTTTCTTCAGATTACACTTATTGTAACTTAACTCCTCTTTGAAAATTATCCTTGACAAAGAGTGATGCCCGCTGTTACATTTAAATGTATACTGGCTGTCATCAATATAGACTGCTTTGTAGCGGGGGAAGTGGGCGGCTAGGTTTTCGCGTACCAATGGCTAGCTTGCCGCACTGCAGACTTATAGAAATTCCACTTAAGTGTTTCATGAGCGTAAGCTAAGTAGCGTCCACCTGCTTGCGTCGCACTCATGAACATTCATTTGCAGGGCAAGGCTTCCAAAAAGTGAGGTTTTGACAAGTGTTGACGCTCGTAAACTGTTAGCCATTCTGACCACATTCGACCAGGTGGAAAAATGGACCCAAGTCTGTATTGTAGTGCTGTGTTAATTGACAGTAGCTTTCATGGCAAGATTCCATAATAAAACATCCCCAAAATGAATGGTAATTTAATCACCCCCGTGTATTATGCCACAACCAATAAACCATGTTAAATAATATGATTGGTTTTGCAGAGAGAGAGAGAGAGAGAAAGAGAGAAAGAGAGAGAGAGGGAGAGAGAGAGAGAGAGAGAGATGTACATTTAGCAGGAGTACATCACTACCGAACTGAAATTATTCAGGATTGGGTTAGGCCTATAGGTTTCATTTAGACAAAATTACTTCAGTAGACATACTGTAACGTTAATGAGACGTCCACAAGCGGTGTAGCTATTGCAGCAATCTATTCAAAATGTTAAAAAAAAACAAGAACAACAATATTTTAAAAAATAAAGCAGTATTAAAAAATACCACCGGGCTTACGTATGTAATATAAGATACTTTATTCTTGTATGATAAATGTTATGATTGTGTGCTTTAATGTCTATTCTTGAGTACAATTTTAAATAGTTCTTTTATTTTGTTTCAACTATTATGCTGAAGGACGGAATGTATGTAAACAAGTCAAATATCCATGTTCGGATCAATTAAGTACTTTTATCTTATCTATGTAAACTTGAGATCTGGTGACAGCGTGTTTTCATTTCCATTACAAAATGTCCAAGGTTCAAATCCCAGTTAAACAATACCATTTAGATATAGGATCTACGGGGCTTAAAAACTTTCATTTCTTTTGAACATTTGAAAAAAAGTTGTTAAATCATAAAAATTTAAATAGAAAATTAATTAAAAGGATAATATATCAGATATTATACAAATCTATCTTTTTTCTTCCCCAAAAATTCTTAAAAGCAATGAAAATAAAAAAACCGGGTAAAGCATTATTAAAAAGATATCTCTTTCTATTGTTTGTTATATAGCTAGAAACAATGGCTAGTAAAAAGCCGATCAGCTTAGACACAACTTTAATAGAGACTTAACAACTTCTCTGGATATATTGTCATGAACAATCAGAGATTATACCAAGTAAGCCTAGAGGATGAAGCGGCAACGGAACTGTGGGTTAATATTGTTTTTTTTATAACTTTGGGACAGTGTCGTCAACATCAACATTTCATTCCCAACAGAAATACCTTTTTTTTTTCAAAGTACAGACTTCTGAGATTTCCCGCCCCATTTCAAACATGTATATTCACCCCACTGGTGGTCAATAGTTCAACGCCCCAACACCCTTCCCACTATCCTAGCCACCTCCCGCTAAGCTCTATGATTCCTCCCCCTCGCAGCTTTTTAAAGCTCTTTAAGTTTCTGTGACAACCACGTAAGGGGAGAATCCTCCAAGAAGAGGTTCTAGGTTTGTAAAAGTCTCCTCGCTCTGGCTTAGCAAAATAATAACAAGAAAAAAAAAGTATCATCAGCCAGACTTGTGTCTTGAATAGAACGAGAAAGAAAAAGACTCCTCCCCACCCCATATAGTTATATGACAGGGTGGGGTTAATACTTAAGGGGGGGGGGAGGGTATTTAATGAGTGTAAGGAGTTAGACAGGGGAAGAAGGAGGGAGTGTGTAAATTAGACGTAAAGGGGAAACTAGACCATTGGGAATTGCGGTGGGGAAGGCTAAAATCGGTCTAATTCTATAGGGTGATATTTTAGTTAGGGTGACAGTGTTTGCTAATACTTAAAGATTAAGCTTTAGTAAAATTATGTCAATAAAATAAGAATCAATACAGTAAGGAGCGATCAATGTCATTAAATTATCTCTCTGTTAAAACACAATTTCTTAAACTTGTTCCATTGATGTCTGTCTGTCTGTCTGTAAAACAATGAATCTGTCGGCGTGTACGCCGTTTCTAAATGTGTTAACCCTTACAGTCCCGGGCGCGTATATAGCGGAACTGAAGGCAGCATAGATAGAAGTAGGTCGTACGGGAACCAGAGCGCACTGAGCATGCTAACATAGCATGGATAGGCGCGCTATATAAATCATCTTCATCATCATCATCATTACATTTCTTTCTGTCTGTCTTTATATTTATCTATTTATTTAATTTGCTTATATATGCAACTTTCTGCAAGTCTCTCTCAATTCATACAACGTTTAAACAACATGCATCAGGGCAAGGAATGGGTTGACTGAACAAACCAGAAAAAAACAGCAATTTATCATAATTAAAGGGACCAATCAAAATGCGAGACTAGACTCAAAACCACGGATGAACTTAGGACGCAATAATCTTCTGTATAGTCGAAACGTCTGTAAGATATAAAATATGTAGGCCTAGTATATCACCACTCATTCTGTGCTCCAGCTTTAAATTTTAACACAGACAGGAACTGTTTTTGTGTATATGTGTGTGTATGAGTGTGTATGTTTGTATCTATGTGTGTATCAACTTAGTATGCCAACTAAAATAACATTTTAAAAAGTATGTTTCAATTACTTTAATGTACACAATTTCATCTCACTATGCCATCAATCTATATTATATTGTTTTCTTTATTAAATCATTAATCTCAAACCTCATCCCTTGTCTGTAGTACCATCGAGTCTACAGAAGTAGCCCATAAAAATATCCCCTCCCTCCACACACACCTACCATACACACACAGAGATACACACACACACACACACACACACACACACACGCCACACACACACATCCTAGCCTGTACGAGCCCTATGGCAAGACCTAGTATGAAATGATTATATTTCACACACACACACACAAAAAGACAAATTGACGCTTAAGTACACTGGTGTGGCATCAGCGTCAGACATTCTCCTTAAAAATGTAACTACACCGACGCACTTACACTCAAACACACAGACGCTCACACACAAACGCACGCACGAACGCACACACTGCGTCAACAACCATTATACTTGACACAATTTGTCTTAACGCTGAGTAGAGAAAATAGGGACTACAATAAAGAAAAAAAAACGGAAGATGTTAGTCCCCGAAATTTCATTCCGGTGTCATTTTGGGTGTCAATATGGTGTCCTTAGGGCGAATAACTGAAAGATGGGTGATTTCGTGAGAGGGAAAATATAGAGGTGGTTTTTGGGGGTGGGGAAGGATGGAGCGTAAAGGACACGAGTAGCAAATAGAACTTTGGGTTATTGGACGTAATGATGTGATCTAAGGAGGGACACGTAGAGAGAGAGAGAGGGAGAGAGAGAGAGAGAGAGACTCTGCCTCATCCCCACACCCACAGATAAATGCCCACTTATTCTTATTTGGAGACATGATGGCTTCTACCTAAAGGCCATAACAGGAGACGGTCGTGTTACTGGTATGTTAAGATGTCGAAATCATGTATATTTTTCTATCCGTCAATGGGTTGGTATGCTGTACAATGTAATTTATAGCACCCTATCTTCACCTATGAAGAATAAAGACACATCTTTCAGCCCTAACGTAGCATTAATGCTAAGGTTTTAAAAAATCCGCAAATGCATGATGGTAATAAAAGGAGAGAAGTTTATTCGATTTTTATTCCACGCTCACGGAAATCCCCGTACACTTCTTCCGGCGTGGAGATTATTGGGAAAATCCGATTAGCATTCAAGGGGAGATTACCATCACATGCTCAGGGCAGTGAATTTCTGCTTTAAATCTGAAAAAAAAGTGTCTTTTTTTTTTACAAAAGTTACTGTTCTATTAGTTAGTTTATGTAACATCTGAAAAATATCAATTTTATATTAGAAGTTTTCAGACAAGGAAAGGGAAGAAAAGAAGGTGTGATTGTATAGCATAGAAAATGACTTAAAAAAACCACTTTGTTTAGGATTTGAAGGGGATGAGCTCCGGCTAAAGATTACATCTTTTAACGATCCTCATTTGCTGAAAATAACACACAAAGGTCAATCTTTTAATCTTCCAGACTCTAATTAAGGAAAGCCTTCTCCGTGGAAAAATACGTAATAAGTCCCTAGTTGGCAATCTTTCTCTCTCTCTTTATATATTTATATATATGTCTCTATTATTTCCGTCTATCTATCTACCCATCTCTCTATATATTAAGATGTTTGTGTATATTCTGCTCCTTAATGTCTGACATTTTACTTTTGCGATCTCGCTTGACCTTCCTAGCTGGGTGGTTTGCATATCCAACTGCCATGCATGTGACCTGGGATCGATTCCTACACTTATTTTTATGTTTTATTTTTCTCCTTTGTTTAATTTCCATCAATATTTTTTTTTAAGATTGTAAAGAATTTCAGGACTTAAACTTTTCTAAAATTTTTTCCGTAAGTAACGTCTAATAATTATATTTTACACGCATGCGGGAGACGGGTGTTCGATTCTCAGCCAGGGATAGTCCCAACTTATTTTTAAATAAAAATATTTTTTTTTTTAAACCGGATTGCAATATTTACATATTTTGAATTACTTTCTTAAATTTTTTCAGTAAATAAATAATAATTATTATTTTTAAAATTATCATAAAATTTCTCTTCATTGTAGTTTATATAATGTTCATCAGTAGCTCTATGGTTGTATTTTTTTTGCCGGGCAACGCCGGACAATTTAGCTTGTTGCTTATAAAGCATTGTATTGGCTACATACTTATATTGCATTTTTTTGTTCACTCTTTTTAGTATTTTTACATGAAATGTTAAAAAAAACTTGGATTCATACAATTGATGTCGAAAAGTTTTTTTTATAAAAACTTTGCTTTGGATTTACACTTAATTTATAGATTAGTTTATCCTTTCAGAATGTTTTACCAGAAAGGCAAAGAAAGATTCTAACTAGACTCACTGCGGTAATGGTCAGTGCTGCTGGACTCCCTCAAGAATGCCTTCCCGTCCTCGTGCGTGGCATTGAAGAGCAGGCAGACACGTCTTTGATTGTCCACGTCGAACGAGCGGCAGTCGAAGCTAGTCTGTCGGACACACTCACGGGCGCATCCTTCGACGTCCGTAAAGTTGATGACCACAAGAGACGGCAGGGAGGTCATCTGGAGCTGAGGCATGCGGGCAAACAGGTTATGAAAGGACTTCAGGTATTCTGAAAATTAATAAAGAAAACATAATATACAAGCATGTCTATTCATTCCATATAATGTATAAACGAAGAAGATTTGTGCGCCCAGCGCATATCTGTTGGATGTGTCTAGTCTTGCATTTTTTATAACAATTTAAAGAGGATTTCATGGATGAGCTTTTGTTTTTTTTTACTAATTCAGTTTTGCCAATTCAAGTCCAAAGTCCAAAATGCCAAACAATTTGTTCTCTATTTTGTTAAATATTCCTTTAGTTCCCTCATCTCAGGCGTAATATATGTATTCTGGTATGTGTGAATTCAAGAGGCGGTAGCATTTTATTGTTATGTTCAATTTACGTTCATATATATTACTTTAAAAAAAGTTATTTTTATTACTTGGTCAACATATTGGTGTCGTGGTTACTTTTACATTTTTAATCTACACTATAAGATTTAGGAGGTACATTGGCCGAGCAGCAACTCGTTCGGCTGGCGAACCGACTGTTCTGGGTTCGAAACCTGGTGAAGGATATTATTAGTGCTATCAACTGGAGGGTGCCCCTGAGTCTACCCAGCTCTGATAGATACGTTACTTTAATTTGGGTAAAGTAAAGGGGGTTGTGCTGGCCACACAATCTCCTAGTAATTCATGGCCACATAAACTGATGAACACTGCTTCAACGGCCTATGGATCATTTGGTCCGACGGGTTCTGTACTAACTTACGTAATCTACATCAAAATCCTTGCACTTTGGTTCTAATTTCGTTTTCTTCTTGCATCCGAAATAATATCTGATAGTTTTGGGCGATTTTTATTTCCTTCAAATCTTCTATCTCGGCTGTATTTATGTTGAGGCTATGGAACAAGTTTATTGATGTCTATATTTCAGGATCTAGAGGGGCCCATATCTTTTGAATATATTTATATGTGTATGATCGATTTTATGATTTGTCGCGGTCTAGCAGTCAAGCCACACAACACGGCTCTAGGCTCAAATCCGTGCGAATTGCAGACTTTGAAAAATACAATCTATTGATGGAAAGATTTTGACGAAATTCTAATTTTTCTTGTTCTTTATATGTCAACTTCGTAATATATTAGTATGTACATTATGATGGCTACACAAACTACTTGTTGACAATGGACTAGTTAAATTTAAAAAAAAAGTTTATATTTACATCTTTTTTTCCAATAAGGACTTAAACTTTTTCATGTTTTCTTTTAAATAAACAGAACATTTTGATTAAGAGATATACAATGTTCGTGTTATTTACTCATACAAAAAACCCCATCCACAATATCGAAACACTAATCTATTATAGGCGTACAATACACGCCGTTCAGTCATTTGTTAATGTCAGGTAAGACACATTCTCGCTTATAGGCGTTTCTAAAGGTAATGGAAAACACGCAATAATAAGAAATTTGAGATCTTTAAAAAAAAAAATCCAATCAAGCACAAGATTATTGCGTCCTACATTTATGGTTGGTTTTGGAATAGATACAAGGACACGGAAGTAATTGTTTCTTGTTTTCAAAGAAAAGACTATTTCTCTACTTCGACTGATGCATTTACACTCTTCTATAAACCTACATCATTTTACTATTCTAAGAACTAATACAAAGAAAAAAAAACACCTTGTTTCTGTACGACTCTTTTTGTGTGAACGTAATGAACTTGATACTTTTTCCTTGCTATGCTTTAACAAGATAGATTGATTCGAATTTACAGAGAATGAGAAAGAGAGATAGAGAGAGTGTGATAGAGAGAGTAGGATAGAGAGAGTGGGATAGAGCCAAAAAGACAGAGCATGACAGACAGACGGATAAAGCATATCTGAAAATTTGAATCGATATCAAGTGTAACTTCAAGTGAAGTGAAATATAGACCAGAACATAGAAACATAGACCAGAGTACAGTAAAATAGAAATAGACTTTAGGTCTCAGCATGCTTTTTGACGCCCTAGGCGAAAACAAATTATGCTCCCTCATCTAAGGTGCCTATGGCGAGGAGAAACTGAGTAGTGTTAGGGCCTACTTTCCTATTTTCTAAGACAAATACCTGTCGCCTTTCATCACCTGGTAATATGTAGCGCGCAGAAGTACTAGACTTTAATTTAGTTTATATTTTCAAATCGACAAATTAAAATAAAATCCTGAATTATGCGCTCCCAAAATTGTGCGCCCTAGGCAGCCGTTTAGGTTGCCTATATTGACGAGCCCGCTCTGGGTCTCAGAACATTAGCTACGGCAAGATTATATTTTTACAACAGTAGAATATTACATATACCTTGGCAACTATATTTCTTTAAATGGATAAGGGCCGGCCGTTAAATCTTGGATGTAAAAAAAAGTTTTGAAGACAATATTTAATGCATGTTTACTTCTAGAAATTGAATCCTCAACGGACGGTCATTTCAAACATGACTGGCTGCACTGCGTGAACCCAAAATACACTTATTTCAGTCAAGCAGTTCATTAGTTTTTCGATATTCGGCGACATTTTGTGGCAACATACATTAACAGCATGAGTGAATAAAAGATGTCGGACTAATTTGTCGATTTACTGGTGAATGATTACTATATGTGAGATTTATTTGATAAAAAGCTGAGGCGATTTTTTAATTCAGGTATAAAGAAATAAAAAATGTGTTTAGTGAAAGTGTTATATAATTTATAAGTATACTGTTTAGGTAAGATAATAAATAGATGGATAGACACTAGTATAAACTTTATAGAATGTTTAAGAAAAAAATACATAAATATAGGTTAAAATACATAGAGAAGGTTAAAGGTTAAAGAAAGGAGGGAGGGAGTCCCAATGAAAACTACAGAACGATGAACATTTTAAATATAGGTACATTAGAAATTATAAAATACTTAGATGGATTAGGTATACATATATATCTAAACAAATAGAGAGAGAGAGAGGGGGGGGGGGGGAGAACGACAGACGAACACAGACAGAGAGACATAAATATATATAAAAGAACAGCCGCATAGATAGATGGATATATAGATTGTTAAAAAAACACACACAAGTAATACTAATTTTATCTGACATCAGACATGTGCAATGCTAAAGCATACAGTGCAAACTAATCCAGATATACACCATATAACACCCACCCACACACACACCAATTTCTTCCCAGCGTGCATCAAACAATATCTATTAGGACCACTAAAAAAACGGACGTTTGGTCTCGTGTGCGATGTCCAGTGTGAAATTTCAAGCAAGAGATATCCCAGTTCGGACATATTGGTGCTACAACACTAAATCGACTCCAACTTGTAACTCTATAAGTACCACAAAGACACTGAACAACTAAACGTAACTGTGTCTGGAAATTGTGAGATGCTTAGGTTACTCTTGGAATCAACATAAATAAAATTTCAACGTATTTTGATTATAATTTTTTTTAGGGCTTTTTACAAAGAAAGTAAAAATATTTTTTGACAGATGAAAGAAAATGGAAAAAAAATAAATGTATTGAGTTTTATATTTAAAGAGGCACCTCACATTTTGATTGGCTTAGAGGATGGGACTCTTATCTCCGATTGGATGAATTTAAAATATCATATTTACACACCAACCAACACACACACACACACACACACACATATATATATATATAATGCTGATGATGTATGGTCAAAAGATTGTTACACTCTGATAGAGTCTAAATGATAAATGTGTAGCGATGTAAATTGCACATTAAGCAAAGCTTTAGACGCTAAAAACCAAACAAAAAAATCCCTCCGAAACGTGGAGGAAAACAACATTATCCTAGCGGGACTTCCCTAGCCATCTCTGTGACGTTATCACACCACGGCTTAGTTAAATGACCCGGCGATTGATTGCTGGAGTGGTCATTCGCCGCTGGACACAACCCCGCCCCAGACCCCCCTCCCCCCATCTAAAGTGGACGTAATATAAAATTCAAAGCCTGTTTTATACCAAAAAAAAAACGCGATAACATTACGCCAGGAAGATGGCGGACGAAATATCAACGACGCCATCCTTTTTTTTTTCTCTTCATCTGGGTTCAAAAGATCACAGCGCTGTTACGTCATGGACGCCTCGTGGACGACCTTACAGCGGGGTTAACCAGAAATGGCGGACAGTAAATGCACATCTGACCTGGTTCGTTAGCTAAAATGAGTTACTTGAAGATCGATTGGTCACCTGACGGTCAGCTGATATATTACCACGCTCTCTTTTGTGTTTTTTTTGTTTAGTCATGCACTGACCACTGGTCAAAGCTAAACCGCTCACATATCTTTGCTGAGAATTCGGCCATCTACTTGTTTCTCTATAGTTTTATTTCAAAGATTGTCCACGGTTAAGTTCTTCAGGTTACAAAACTAGAAAGGAAGGGGAGGTAAGAGTAGTGGCAAGACGTTGAAAATCATGAATTAAACGTATTGGGGAGTTGTCTTTCCCTCTCTTTTCCTTTTGATTATCTCCCTTGGAGCAAAGATTGATGGAAAGTCAGGGGCGACTCCGGGCGATGTGATTAACCGCTCACGATGAAGGGGGGGGGGGGGGCGGGGATGGGTAGTGGAGTACAAGGTCATGAGGGTGGTGGTATGGGTGCGGCGCGTGATGGGTGACGGCCTAATTGTGAACAAAACAACGTGCGACTAAAACTAACGGGAGAAATCGTGTAATCTTCGCGCCCTGACCCCCGGCACATTCGTCATTATTCACTATGGTGTTGGGTTTCCTTTTTCTCAGGGAGAGTTCTATACATTTCAGAGACTTGTGCAGAATATTCTAAACTAAAAAATGGCTTCAAGACATAATAAAGAATAACAGAACTACCGTAATTAATAGCGTAGCGCAGGGGTCGGCAACCTGCGACATGCGTGCCAAGCTTGGCACGCAGAGCGATTTTCAATGGCATGCGGAAGACTCTGAAAGGGAAATTCAAGTATTTTTTGCAAGAAAGTGAGTGCCAAAGCAGGGTGGATTTTAATCTGTTGGCACGCTGAATAAATTACAAATCTCATTTCAGCAAACGATTATCACCTGGCGTAGCGAATACATTTATTTATAATATAGCATTTACAATAAAATTTCAGATTTCCATCTAGAGTCAATAAACAGACAGAATCTAAAAGAACTTTATAAAATGATCTCTTTTCAAAATGTGACAAAATTTGGTGGGAAGTTTATATAAAATCAAAACGAGATTTGGAAAGAAAGATGGGCCTGCAAAATATACTCAAAATCGGAGTGGTGATGCCTTTGACAAAATAAAGAACAGCAAAATTGGGTATCATGTATGAATTGTTTTGTTGTGTGGATAGTTTCATTGTAAGGATTGGGATTATTATAGGAATCGTATTAGTGTAGGAGTCGTTTCATTTTTAGGAATGGGGAACATTGTAGGAATACCATCAGTGAAGGAATCGTTTTATTTTTAGGAATGGGGATCATTGTAGGAATACTATCAGATATAAATCGTTTCATTTTTGTGATCAGGGTCATTGTAGGAATTCATTTATTGTATGAATCGTATCAGTGTAGGAATTTTATCATTGTATTACGTATTAAACGTAGTCAATATTTTCATCATCATTAGCAAGCATCAATATGTTCAATAGCGTTTATTTCAAGCTGATTCTGACAGCGTTTGATCTTGAATTTTTTTTATCCAAGAAGTTGAAGCTCAAAACGTTGTCACCATTTAGCAATGGCTTTTTATACACTCTGACGCGTACATAAGCTAATCGGATGGTCCTGCGGTTAGTGTTCCGGACTGTTAACTACATGGCCTTGGTTTTAACCCTGCCGCCGACCAATCCCTTATCCCTAAAAATTATATTTCAATCGTTGACTCGTAAGGGGAATTTCCCGTAACACAAATATCTTGCTAAGAAAATACGTCATCGGTTCTTTCGTTTAACCTTCCTTTAAACTTCAATTCGGCAATGTGACTGAACGACAGCGCGTTCGGCTGGCGTACCGAAGGTCCTAAGTTCGAATCCTGGTGAATACTAGGATTTTTTTTACTCGGGCTTCGGGGAGTGTCCCTCAGTCGACCCAGCTCTGATGGGTACCTAACTTTTTTTAGGGTAAAGTAAAGGTGGGTGGGTTTTGTGCTGGCCACACAATTTCCTAGTATGCCGTGGCCCTGGAAACTGGTGAACGCTGCTTCACCTGTCCATGGATTCAATTCGATCCGACGGGAACTTTACTTACGGGCACTGTCCCTTACTTCCAGCCCCCTGCCCCTTATCGCACTACGATAATGCCAAGGAAGAGAAAAAAAAAACTACACTGTCAAAGAGTTTAGATAATGTGTCAAAGATAATGATACTTTTGCAAAGATAAGTGTTACAATCCATGACGTCATTGACGCTTAAACTCACAGGACAGACGCTTTCATCAGACCAGAATCAGCCAATCAGAATGCGAGAGAGGAACCAGACATGATACCAGGTAGGAGTGGGCGTTGAGGTGGCGGAGGGGGGCTAAGAGGAAAATGGTGGATGGGCGAAAAAGATGAGGGCCAGTATCTGGACGGACCAGCTCATTAATTTTTCAGTCTCATGAAGTCTCATGAAATCTCATCTTCTAATGGAACTGAGAAAGAGATAAAGGAGGGGGGGGGAGGCCGTACTATCGAGATTCGGACTCGCTGGACATTAGATGGACATTTCATCAAGCCGTACAGAGAGTCGGGGAATTTTTGTTGTTGTATTCTTGTGTGTGCTATTTTTTCAGGAAAGAGAGGGCAAAATTATATAGAGAAAAAATATTAGCATGGGTAATAGAACGAAACAATAATACACATTCGGTATAAATGGTTTTCCAAATGGATAAGTGGTTTGAATCTGTGGTACAAACTTCATAATTTACTTGATCTAGGGTAGGGGTGATGATTTTAGACTCTCCGGGCTCAGCTAGGAACTTATAAATAGTTAGTGTAAATTGTTGGCGGCTAGTAAATATGCTGACTGACCATACAATCTTTTGTCAGACAGGGGATATCTGCTTCACTAGCCTTACTTACCAAAAACATCGATACACCACTATTTGATACGCCTACTGAGAGCTATGAGTATATTCGTAAGTAGATATCACTTTCATATCAAGTTGATCTAAAGCCTCGGTGGTCATATCATACAATGCCCATCCGCCTAAGATATCCCCAGCTACTGTCAGGTGCCCTTCAGAGCTTGGTTGACAATGGGGCACCCTCTTTACCCTCGAGATATACCTAGCATTTAACAGCTACAGAAACCGGGACCATCGATACGCCAGCCCAACGCGCTGCCATTAACCCAACATGACCTCTTCATACTACATTTTCCCAAATGTAATATTTGAATGTCTTAGAAATGAATCATTATGTTTACAATGATGTATATAAATATTGAAAATCAACAACAAATTATTTCTCTGCAAGTTCTTATCTTCATGCGGTTCTTTCCATTTTCATAACCCCAAACTCCCGCGAATTTCCATTTAAATCTAACAAACACCCACAGCTTATTCAATCAAATAAGAATAACGTCTGAATGTCCAAAGAACACAATTTTTTGGGAAACCTTCAGATATTTCATTGATACAAATCAATGCTTTCCATCAAGCAGAAAAAGGTCTTAGAATTCGTTTTGCTCAAAAACAGGTCGAAACCAATTTATTTATCTCAGTTTGTTTGATAATTATCTCTCTTTTACGCCATTTTCTCCTCGTGTGTACTTCTTTGCAGAGTTTTCTCCGCTTGCGGCAAGATGACGTCCTTTGTTATCGGTCTGGTCCTTGTATCATGGACAGGTTCAACTTCCGTTCTATTTCGCAATTTTTTTTTCTGTCCATTCTTTAAAAAAATGTGTTTCTTAAGAGTCTGGGATAATGAGATGTCAGGTTTGCATCAGCTGAATGGGGTTGTGGTTATAATAGCTGGTTGCTAGAACGGGTTCATTGCAGACGATAAGCAGAAACTTCTTAATTATATCCAGGTATCAATGTATCTATGTGTCTGTTTATCTCTATTCCGAACGAACTATATGTCTATCAAAATCATTCTTAGTTCCATTAATCTATTTGTATGTATGTATGTAACTGTCTTTCTATCTATATGTCTATGTATTTTTCTCGCATTTTCTTTTTCTATTTACATATTTAAATTTCTATATTTAACTAGCCATGTATATCGATCTAGATTGACCTCTCTCTCTCCTTGTTACTATCTATCTATCTATCTAACTATCTAATGACATAACTATCCCTTTAATGTTAAACCATTTATCCAAACAGTTAATGACACCCCCCACAACACATCTATCAACCATATATACATATTCAGTAGCAACAAAGGGGGCAGATGCTCATTTATGATCACCATAGATAGTCTTCCCAAATAGCTATTGGTCATTTTCTACCCCACAATTTGGTCATTTAATTGTAGCTATTCCCAGCCATCACATTGTCAAACACTGTACACAGCCAATATCCGAAAATAAACTAGATGACGGTGGAATGCTCGTAAGCTAAATGCTTATCAAATTTGGTATTATATATGTGTGTGTGAGTGTGTGTATGTGTGTGTGTATGTTGTTTTTATTATTTTGAGATCCTGTGCTAAATGCAAGGAGAAAATCATTTAAGGATTAATGCAAATCCAGGTGTTGTTTCGCTGTCTGGAATCGAATGTTATAACGATGGTCCAATGAATGGACTCTATGCAGATCTTTGAATGGGTACAGTATTGATCTGTGTAGATAAAGACCATGCACATTCTCAGAAATAGCTTGGGTTATTGAGCAACTCTTGGGAATTCTGTGTAATGTATCCTAAAGTAAGTCTCCATAGCATTAAGACGAGGTGCCTTGGGGGGGGCGGAGAGATATTGATTCTTTACGATGTAAAAGCTATTCCCCCATTAGCATTGCGTAGTTGGAATTAATCATATCTTTAGAGCCCTATATATCGATTATGGGTCTCTAAAAAAGAGCAGTAGAAGTGGGTTTCTCTTCTTGTTTAGTAAGGCTGGATATGTCAGGGGTGGCCTATCTTCATTTTCATGGAATTTTGAACTTCACCAGGTCAAGCATGCCCAAACGGACCAAAGTCAAGTGCTTAGTATACTATAATAAATTGTTCACCCTCCTTCACCCTCACAACCAAAAAGGACCTTAAGTTTCTGGGATCCTTTCCAGAATTAATAATAATAAAAATTTTAATACCGCTTCTATCCATGCTATTTTAGCATGCTCCGTGCGCTCCAGAAGATTATTACGTCCACTATGCCCAAAACTCCAGCCGGGCGACACGAATGCTATTAAGAATAATAGAATATATATTATACTATACAGCAAGATTTACACAATCTCGGTTAGAATGTAGGAGAAATGGATTCTTCTACAATGTGACGTCCATTCCCAGCACATGCCACTGTTTTAATTGCACCGCAAAGTTAATTTTGGAATTTTTTCTAAATTTATGACGTAAATCCACAAAGGATATAAATCTCTTAAAAAAATGTTTATCTCTTGACTTAGCCTGTGAATAAAAATGTCAGAATGGTTACGCCCTTTTTGCTGCATTGATTGCTGCGTAGGTGTAATAATTCAAATACTATATCAACTTTTTCGTGATTCTATTTTAAAGAATTCGGTATTACTTATACTAGGAGAGGAGCAATAAAATCTGTTAAGTAAATGGGACCTTAAAAGGACTCTTCTCTCTATTTATGGCAAAGCCTAAAAAGTATCTTAATGTAAGCCTTCTTTTAATTATGTAACAAAACACATTTTTCATCAAAAACTTTTTTGCCACTATAATATTCTTGCTCTTTTATAACAGCAAAAGCTCTATAAATAGTTATCATAAAATCCTTTCCCATCGAATTTTTGTATTCATAGAATTACTTTTAAATTACAATTTGTGGGACTGTTTCTTTTTGTTTTATAATGTAATTTTGTTTTAAAATGACCAGCGCCATGAGAAAACTGTGCTAAATTTAGAAGTAGTAAAAACAAAAATCTCTTTAGAAATCTCGGGAACTCAAAATACTCTCTAAACCTCTCAAGATCTCCGTGTCCGTTTTTCTAATAGAGTTAATTTCCAAGACACAAATTGTTCCTATCAGTATCATAGTCCCTCCCCTACCCCCCTCCCCCATCAACCATCTCCCAACACTCTTTTTTTTCTTTCTTAAAATCCACCTTCCCTAGCCCACCCCGAAAACCACCTAAACAAAAAATTCCTTTTGGTAATGGAAGACCTTGTTTTTTTTTCTTCTTCTTCTGAGAATCTGTTTAAAAGCTTTGGTTTTGAGGCTACTTTTTCTACCATTCGTTTAGTTTATCTAAAGGCCACACAAATATATATATATATATATATATATAATCGGGACTTACCGATAGTAAGATTATTTTCTTGGTGGCTTTTTAAAACGTTTCTTATGAATATAGGATAATGTCTGATAGAGAAGGGGATGGTGGCCGAGCCGGTATCGCGTTCGACTGGCGTACCGACGGTCCTGAGTTCGAATCCTGGTGAAAGCTATAATTTTTTTCTCAGTTTGGAGGGTGTCCCTGAGTCTACCCAGTTCTGATGGTTAAACTGATCTTAATTGAGGCAAAGTAAAGGCGGCTGTGAATTGTCCTCGACACACAATCACCTTGTATTCCGCGGCCAAAGAAACTTGTGAACGCTGCTTCACCAGCCTTATGATAAACTTGGTGCGACGGGTACTTTACCTTTTTTTTTACTGATAGAAAAAGAAGTCTCAATTATTTGTATATAAAGATAGCGAGTATACTATACGATTGTATTACGTATAACTAAATGCTAGAAATGAGCAGTCTGTTTCATCTAATCCACATCATGCCGTTTTGAGATAGAGAGAGAGAGAGAAAGAGAGAGGGAGAGAGAGAGAGAGAGAGAGAGAGAGAGAAAGAAATGAAGGAGAAGGGTGATGGACAGAAGAAATGGTCAAGGAGAAAAGGACAGTGGACGTTTGAGCATTAGTAGGGTGGAGGGGTGGGCGAGTCATTCTGACAGGACAGAGTCAGTGTCTGATAATTGGACAATTTGTTAGGGAGGTGGGTTGACCGTGGGGGGAGGCTTGTAGGCAAGAGGAAGTAACTCGAGTGGTCACGCGGTCCAGCCGATGACCTAAAATAAGTAGGCTAGTAAAACTAGTAAAAGAGTAGAAAAAGGAGGTGGGGGAGGGGATTCAGATGACTTTAGAAGAAGGTACCCGTGAGTTAGCGCCCTTGCTCTTATCAAGGTGTCCTGCTATTAACTTTAGTTTAGTCATTAAAACACTTATATAAATATATCTCCTGTGTTCTTTGTTTTCATAATAGTAAAACCCATTGTTGAAACATACAAAAATATTTTTAAAAAAAATCTTTTATCTAAACACAAGGCACTAAAAGCTCAGCTGTAACAAAATATAAATATTCAAAACTCAAACTTTGATACACACAAACAATAAAAGCTCCGAAAATTAAACAACATTCATGCATCTTAGGGTACATCCTTTTTAACATACAAACATGAACAACCAAAACAATTAGCCTACTATAAATACAAACTTTCAAAGCCCAAATATTGAAGCATACAAATCTTCAAACATATAAACATTAAAATATTCTCATTACGTAACCGAAACAACAAATCACTTCTCATGATTTCAATTTCTTGATATATTTAAGAAATACATTATGCAACAAATAGAAAAGTTAATTAAAAGTGATTAAAACCTCCCCGTGTCTAAATCCACAAATTGTGCATACACATCCTGCAGATTCAGTTATTATCTCGTATTCACTGACCACCGTATTCATTGACCAGCGGGTCACTCACAATTCGAACAACTAACACAATGCAACTACAACATACACCAATTCAGTCGAGCAACAAAATAATTTAAAAAAAAACACTCATTCTCTTCCAATCCATGTTTGATTTTGACCTCATTGTCCAGTCGGTCATGTTGACCTCTGGATTTTACAGGCAGAGCTAAATGAGATTTTTTTTATCTTCTAACATTTTCTCTATCTTTTTTTTTTTTTATCATTAAAGGCTTGCTGCGGCTTGTAGCTAATGATAAAGAAAACGATTTTAAAGACCGGATGCTATTAAAATAAAGATATTGCTGCGACCCTTGTTGTTGATGTTTTGTTTGTCTGTGTGTGTGTGTGCTGTTTTTTTTCACAGCCTATCGTTTTAACATTCTCAAGAATGTTTTTGTGACAAATATTTTGTTTATATTTTATAAACATTATTTCATATGGGTTTCATTTGTTATTGTTTTACATGTTGAATAGAAAATTTAATTCTAAGTTTGCTTCCAAAGCAACAATAAATAAATAAATAGCAAATAAACAAAAACAACACAACATAGGTCTGCGACTTAATGTTTGTCGTAAAAAAATATATCAAACAATCATAAAAAAAAATAAAAGTACTGTCGAATGTTCTTTATCAATGAATAGAACAAAATATATTCACGTTTTAATTTGCGTCGTAATTTATAGCGGGCAATTTTTTAATTGTTATAATGGGTAATGATTTTAACGGGTAATTTATGTTGTAGCGGGCAAATAAAAAATTACCTCACGTTTTTATTCGTGTCGTAGGTCATGCGGGCAATCTCATTATAACTGCCTGAGTAGTTATAGTGTATGTAAACATAACTTTTAGCCGGTTCGGAGGACCGGGCACATACCTGCTTGTCATATCATATCATATCATATCATATATATATATAAATCTCAAAAGGAATATGTATGTGGCTGGCTGGCTGGCTGGGTATGTACATACCGCATAATCTTTTTAAATACTGGACATAAAAACGTGAAATTTTCTACAAAAATTCTTTGCGTTACGGCGGTGAACACTGTCAAGGTTTTAAAAAAAAAAAAATGACCGCAGTGGTCAGTTTAGTCAAAAAACGCAAAAAAAACGACATATTTTGCGTTCATGTTGAATTTGCCGTTCCAACTTTTTATAGTTTTTCGATCGATCGCGCTAAAAAAATAAAAAAAAGGATGGCGTTGAGATTTTTTTCAGGATGACGTCATCAAAGTTTGCGCAGAGATAGCTAGCCGGCTTTTCGTTATGACGTCATCAAATTTTGCGTATTCATTTAAAATTAACTTTGCTTCAACCTTTGCTAATGTACTTTATGAATGAATAGAACAAAATATATTCACGTTTTAATTTGCGTCGTAATTTATAGCGGGATATTTTTAAATTGTTATAATGGGTAATGATTAATGGTTTTAATGGGTATCTTACGTTGTATCTGGCAAATACAAAATTCCTTCACGTTTTTATTCGTGTTGTATATGTCCACAGAATAGGTATAAAACAGAATGCGCAATCGCATTTTATTTCTGTTTTGGGCAGTAATACCGACGCCATACTAAGCTTATTTAAACGCAGCGGTCCTGGTTACACTCTATATTTATGCTTATTTAGCCTACAACGTCCTTTTCTTCAAATCTACAAGTTCGAACACCCAAAGCTAATATTTCAGGCAAAATGTGCATAAACGGTTGTGTAATAAACTACAACAACGATGCGAAAACGACTGATTATCGTAAAAAAGAGCATGTCAAACTGCATGGCTTTCCTGACTCCATAAAGGATAAACAACAGCATAAACAACCTCATATTAACTCATTATGAATTATATGCCTATTTCCCTTCATAATTTTAAAAGTTTATTTTGGTTTAAAAAGTATATATATTTATGTACCGGTAGCCGCAGCAATTTAGTTACCGGTACCGAGCTACGTCTAAGCCATTTTTTTTTTCAAATCAGTACCGGGTAATAAATATTTTTACATCATATTGGCCTAATCATATACTGTTCAAAACAAAATGGGTAATTAAGTCAAATTTATATAAAACTAAGCCTATAACGAAAGATAATGTAGGCCCTATATATATTGTATATATTTATGGAAGACGTAGATATCATGTCTCATTTTACTATAGTAGCGTCTCTAGCGACCGCTGCATTGCGGAAAATGGTAACTTTTAGTGAGTGCGTATATAGGGATTGTGCATTCTGTTCTATACCTATTCTGTGTATACGTCTTATAAACTTTGTAGCGGGAAATTGTTCAATTGCTAGGCAATGTTTAAATTGCCGAGCTCAACGTTTTAAAGTTTTATTTTATATCGTATACGTCTTATAAACTATGTAGCGGGAAATTTTTATATTGCCGGGCAATGTTTAAATTTGCCGGACCAACTTTTAAAAGTTTTAATTCATGTCGTATACGTTGTATAAACTATGATTCATATCGGTTTCAGTTGTTATTGTTTTTCCTGTTGAATTTAAAATTTAATTCTAAGTTTGCCTCCAAAGCAACAATAAATAAATAGCAAATAACACCAACAAAAACAAAAAAAAATAAAAAAAATATTGATCTACGACGAATGTTGTAGCAAAAAAATATATCAAACAATCATTTTCGAATTAACAGTACTTTTTAAAAGACATGTGAGTTCTGATTTACAGAAAGAGTTTAATTACCCAATAAACTCACAAAATTCGATCATAGTGGTCATACTTTGAGCAAGAAATAAAAAAAAATTATTGTTATTTGTTTTTCCTTTTTAGTTGTATATTGAATTGGTGTATAATAAAGTGTGCAAAACAAAAATAAATTTAAAAAATACTGACCACAAAAAAAAAAAACATACTACTTTATGTATGTTGCAAAAACAAAACTAAAAAACTATAATGTGTCAAGCATATTCTAAAAAAAAGCCCGTTCGAAGAATCGGGCACATAACGGCTTGTATATATATAAATCTCAAAAGGAATATGTGGCTGGCTGGCTGGCTGGCTGGCTGGGTATGTACATACCGCATAATCTTTTTAAATACTGGACATAAAAACGTGAAATTTGCTACAAATATTCTTTGCGTTACGGCGGTGAACACTGTCAAGGTTTTAAAAAAATTAAAATGACCGCAGTGGTCAGTTTGGTCAAAAAACGCGAAAAAAACACAACTTTTGATTCACATTGTCTTTGCCAGTACAACTTTTTATAGTTTTTCGTCACAAAGTTAGAAAAAAAAGGATGCGCTGAGATTATTTTTATTACGTCATCAAAGTTTGCGCATGGATTTTTTAGCGATGAAGGGACATTTTTCATTCATGTTTAAATTGACGTCATCAAACTATGTGCATGGATTTTTATCTCAACTCAATGACGGGAACAAATTTTCTTTATGTTTAAATTGTCTACGTGCCGTAAACAACATAAATTCTTTACACTACCAATACTGTAGTTGATTTTCTTAATCTATCACTACTTTAATACTTTACACTGTGAATACATGACTTAAAGCTAATTAATAATTTAAAACTTTACAAACATAGGACAAAGCAAATAGATATAGTATTTTTTTTTCTGTTTCGGGAAGTAATACCGACGCCTTATTAAGCTTATTTAAACGCAGTGGTCCTGGTTACACTCTATATTTAAGCTTATAATTATATGGCGTCATCAAATTTTGCGTATTTATGCGTTTAAGAAGTTTTGTTTTAATTTGCGTCGTAATTTGTAGAATGCAATATTTAAATGGTTTCAGTTACCGGAAAATACTTTATCCCTGCTTAAGACTATTGCTTATAACTCCATGGGTTATTTTATCCAGTTCCGAGAACTGGGCACCTTTAGGCTTATCGCCTTGGTAACGGCCATTGTTTAAATTACCAGGCAATGTTTAAATTACCGGGCAATGTTTATAATACCGGGCAATGTTTAAATTACCGGGCAATGTTTAAATTACCGGGCAATGTTTAAATTACCGGGCAATGTTTAAATTACCGGGCAATGTTTATATTAGCGGGCAATGTTTAATTTGCCGGGCAATGTTCAAATTGCTGGAACTAACTTTTTAAAGTTTTAATTCGTGTCGTATACGTTTTATAAACATTATTTCATATGGGTTTCATTTGTTATTGTTTTACATGTTGAATAGAAAATTTAATTATAAGTTTGCTTCCAAAGCAACAATAAATAAATAAATAGCAAATAAACAAAAACAACACAACATACATCTGCGACTTAATGTTTGTCGTAAAAAAAAAATATATAACAATCATTAAAAAAATAAAAGTACTGTCGAATGTTCTTAATCAATGAATAGAACAAAATATATTCATGGTATAATTTGCGTCGTAATTTATAGCGGGCAATTTTGTAATTGTTATAATGGGTGATGAGTAATGATTTTAACGGGTAATTCATGTTGTAGCGGGCAAATAAAAAATTACCTCACGTTTAAATTTGTGTCGTAGGTCATGCGGGCAATCTCATTATAACTGCCTGAGTAGTTATAGTGTATGTAAACATAACGTTTAGCCGGTTCGGAGGACCGGGCACATAACGGCTTGTATATATATAAATCTCAAAAGGAATATGTATGTATGTATGTGGGTATGTACATACCGCATAATCTTTTTAAATACTGGACATAAAAACGTGAAATTTGCTACAAATATTCTTTGCGTTACGGCGGTGAACACTGTCAAGGTTTACAAAAAATTAAAATGACCGCAGTGGTCAGTTTGGTCAAAAAACGCGAAAAAAACACAACTTTTGATTCACATTGTCTTTGCCAGTACAACTTTTTATAGTTTTTCGTCACAAAGTTAGAAAAAAAAGGATGCGCTGAGATTATTTTTATGACGTCATCAATCTTTGCGCATGGATTTTTTAGCGATGAAGGGACATTTTTCATTCATGTTTAAATTGACGTCATCAAACTATGTGCATGGATTTTATTATCTCAACTCAATGACGGGAACAAATTTTCTTCATGTTTAAATTGTCTACGTGCCGTAAACAACATAAATTCTTTACACTACCAATACTGTAGTTGATTTTCTTAATCTATCACTACTTTAATACTTTACACTGTGAATACATGACTTAAAGCTAATTAATAATTTAAAACTTTACAAACATAGGACAAAGCAAATAGATTTAGCTTTTTTTTTTCTGTTTCGGGAAGTAATACCGACGCCTTACTAATCTTATTTAAACGCAGTGGTCCTGGTTACACTCTATATTTAAGCTTATAATTATATGGCGTCATCAAATTTTGCGTATTTATGCGTTTAAGAAGGGAACAAAATTTTGTTTTAATTTGCGTCGTTATTTGTGGAATGCAATATTTAAATGGTATAAGTTACCGGAAAATACTTTATCCCCGCTTAAGACTATTGTTTATAACTCCATGGGTTATTTTATCCAGTTCCGAGAACTGGGCACCTTTAGGCTTATCGCCTAGGTAACGGCCATTGTTTAAATTACCGGGCAATGTTTAAATTACCGGGCAATGTTTATAATACCGGGCAATGTTTAAATTACCGGGCAATGTTTAAATTACCGGGCAATGTTTATAATACCGGGCAATGTTTAAATTACCGGACAATGTTTAAATTACCGGGCAATGTTTAAATTACCGGGCAATGTTTATTATACCGGGCAATGTTTATAATACCGGGCAATGTTCAAATTACAGGGCAATGCTTAAATTACCGGGCAATGTTTAATTTGCCGGGCAATGTTCAAATTGCCGGAACTAAATTTTTAAAGTTTTAATTCGTGTCGTATACGTTTTATAAACATTATTTCATAAGGGTTTCATTTGTTATTTATTTACATGTTGAATAGAAAATTTAATTCTAAGTTTGCTTCCAAAGCAACAATAAATAAATAAATAGCAAATAAACAAAAACAACACAACATAGGTCTGCGACTTAATGTTTGTCGTAAAAAAAATATATCAAACAATCATTAAAAAAATAAAAGTACTGTCGAATGTTCTTAATCAATGAATAGAACAAAATATATTCATGTTTTAATTTGCATCGTAATTTATAGCGGGCAATTTTGTAATTGTTATAATGGGTGATGAGTAATGATTTTAACAGGTAATTCATGTTGTAGCGGGCAAATAAAAAATTACCTCACGTTTAAATTCGTGTCGTAGTTCATGCGGGAAATCTCATTATAACTGCCTGAGTAGTTAGAGTGTATGTAAACATAACTTTTTGCCGGTTCTGAGGACCGGGCACATAATCGGCTAGTATATATATAAATCTCAAAAGGAATATGTATGTATGTATGTGGGTATGTACATACCGCATAATCTTTTTAAATACTGGACATAAAAACGTGAAATTTGCTACAAATATTCTTTGCGTTACGGCGGTGAACACTGTCAAGGTTTTAAAAAAATTAAAAGACCGCAGTGGTCAGTTTGGTCAAAAAACGCGAATAAAACACAACTTTTGATTCACATTGTCTTTGCCAGTACAACTTTTTATAGTTTTTCGTCACAAACTTAGAAAAAAAAAGGATGCGCTGAGATTATTTTTATGACGTCATCAATCTTTGCGCATGGATTTTATAGCGATGAAGGACATTTTTCATTGATGTTTAAATTGACGTCATCAAACTATGTGCATGGATTTTTATCTCAATGACGGGAACAAATTTTCTTCATGTTTAAATTTCCTACGTGCCGTAAACAACATAAATTCTTTACACTACCAATACTGTAGTTGATTTTCTTAATCTATTACTACTATTAATACTTTACACTGTGAATACATGACTTAAAGCTAATTAATAATTTAAAACTTTACAAACATAGGACAAAGCAAATAGATTTAGCTTTTTTTTCTGTTTCGGGAAGTAATACCGACGCCTTACTAAGCTTATTTAAACGCAGTGGTCCTGGTTACACTCTATATTTAAGCTTATAATTATATGGCGTCATCAAATTTTGCGTATTTATGCGTTTAAGATGGGAACAAAATTTTGTTATAATTTGCGTCGTAATTTGTAGAATGCAATATTTAAATGGTTTAAGTTACCGGAAAAGACTATTGCTTATAACTCCATGGGTTATTTTATACAGTTCCGAGAACTGGGCACCTTTAGGCTTATCGCCTTGGTAACGGCCATTGTTTAAATTACCGGGCAACGTTTAAATTACCGGGCAATGTTTATAATACCGGGCAATGTTTAAATTACCGGGCAATGTTTAAATTCCCGGGCAATGTTTAAATTACCGGACAATGTTTATATTACCGGGCAATGTTTAATTTGCCGGGCAATGTTCAAATTGCTGGAACTAACTTTTTAAAGTTTTAATTCGTGTCGTATACGTTTTATAAACATTATTTCATATGGGTTTCATTTGTTATCGTTTTACATGTTGAATAGAAAATTTAATTCTAAGTTTGCTTCCAAAGCAAAAATAAATAAATAAATAGCAAATAAACAAAAACAACACAACATAGGTCTGCGACTTAATGTTTGTCGTAAAAAAAATATATCAAACAATCATTAAAAAAAAATAAAAGTACTGTCGAATGTTCTTAATCAATGAATAGAACAAAATATATTCATGTTTTAATTTGCGTCGTAATTTATAGCGGGCAATTTTGTAATTGTTATAATGGGTGATGAGCAATTATTTTAACGGGTAATTCATGTTGTAGCGGGCAAATAAAAAATTACCTCACGTTTAAATTCGTGTCGTAGTTCATGCGGGAAATCTCATTATAACTGCCTGAGTAGTTAGAGTGTATGTAAACATAACTTTTAGCCGGTTCGGAGGACCGGGCACATAACGGCTTGTATATATATAAATCTCAAAAGGAATATGTATGTATGTGGCTGGCTGGCTGGCTGGGTATGTACATACCGCATAATCTTTTTAAATACTGGACATAAAAACGTGAAATTTGCTACAAATATTCTTTGCGTTACGGCGGTGAACACTGTCAAGGTTTAAAAAAAATTAAAATGACCGCAGTGGTCAGTTTGGTAAAAAAACGCGAATAAAACACAACTTTTGATTCACATTGTCTTTGCCAGTACAACTTTTTATAGTTTTTCGTCACAAACTTAGAAAAAAAAAGGATGCGCTGAGATTATTTTTATGACGTCATCAATCTTTGCGCATGGATTTTATAGCGATGAAGGGACATTTTTCATTGATGTTTAAATTGACGTCATCAAACTATGTGCATGGATTTTTATCTCAATGACGGGAACAAATTTTCTTCATGTTTAAATTTCCTACGTGCCGTAAACAACATAAATTCTTTACACTACCAATACTGTAGTTGATTTTCTTAATCTATCACTACTATTAATACTTTACACTGTGAATACATGACTTAAAGCTAATTAATAATTTAAAACTTTACAAACATAGGACAAAGCAAATAGATTTAGCTTTTTTTTTCTGTTTCGGGAAGTAATACCGACGCCTTACTAAGCTTATTTAAACGCAGTGGTCCTGGTTACACTCTATATTTAAGCTTATAATTATATGGCGTCATCAAATTTTGCGTATTTATGCGTTTAAGATGGGAACAAAATTTTGTTTTAATTTGCGTCGTAATTTGTAGAATGCAATATTTAAATGGTTTAATTTACCGGAAAATACTTTATCCCCGCTTAAGACTATTGCTTATAACTCCATGGGTTATTTTATCCAGTTCCGAGAACTGGGCACCTTTAGGCTTATCGCCTTGGTAACGGCCATTGTTTAAATTACCGGGCAATGTTTAAATTACCGGGCAATGTTTATAATACCGGGCAATGTTTAAATTACCGGGCAATGTTTATAATACCGGGCAATGTTTAAATTACCGGGAAATGTTTAAATTACCGGGCAATGTTTAAATTACCGGGCAATGTTTATATTACCGGGCAATGTTTAATTTGCCGGGCAATGTTCAAATTGCCGGAACCAACTTTTTAAAGTTTTAATTCGTGTCGTATACGTTTTATAAACATTATTTCATATGGGTTTCATTTGTTATTGTTTTACATGTTGAATAAAAAATTTAATTCTAAGTTTGCTTCCAAAGCAACAATAAATAAATAAATAGCAGATAAACAAAAACAACACAACATAGGTCTGCGACTTAATGTTTGTCGTAAAAAAATATATCAAACAATCATTAAAAAAAAAAAAAAGTACTGTCGAATGTTCTTTATCAATGAATAGAACAAAATATATTCACGTTTTAATTTGCGTCGTAATTTATAGCGGGCAATTTTGTAATTGTTATAATGGGTGATGAGTAATGATTTTAACGGGTAATTCATGTTGTAGCGGGCAAATAAAAAATTACCTCACGTTTAAATTCGTGTCGTAGGTCATGCGGGCAATCTCATTATAACTGCCTGAGTAGTTAGAGAGTATGTAAACATAACTTTTAGCCGGTTCGGAGGACCGGGCACATACCGGCTTGTATTATTATATTTTGCAAAGCTAGTTGTTAAAATAGTGTGGGGGGGAGGAGGGGAGCATAGTATACTGAAGAGGTGTGATAGATACAGTCTGGGGTTGAATACTGGCACTAATAGATGGAATTGACTTGTTTATGGAATGAAACACAATGGCCGCCAAGACAGGTGTGTTCAGCCAACTGTGACACAATGCCGTGTGAATGAATGTACGATTAGGGAATAACACAGTCCAGTCTCTCTGGAGGACGAGGGGTGTTAGTTATGGACTGTGTAGTTACAGCAGTGGTAGTCGTGAGAGGTCACTAGTCGTAGGTGTTGAGCGGACAGACTAGATAGGTTTTAAGCAGCGTTTGTTAGAGAGGCTGTATAATATTTAGCTTGTATTGGCTAGGGATATGAGTAGGTGTAGTTGTAGTGTGCGTGTAGTAAGCATAATAACTTTTATCTTATTTAAGTGTATATATTAAATATTGTTTAATTAAATTGGAGTTGCCTTCATTATTATTGTTGTTGTAATCTGTGTCGTGCCATCATTTCAACATAACAACTCGTAACATTCGTCAATTATTATCGATATTAATATGAAATGTAGACAGAGAGGGTTATATAGAGTGTAGTATTGAAATTAACAAAGAAAACAGAAATAAAACTGGAAGAACTAAAAATATGAAGATAGATAGACAAGCAGACAGACAGAACTACACATAAATGGCTGGATGGATTGATGCAAAGTGAGATGGGTAGATTGATTAATAGATAGATAGATTGATAGATAAATACACTCAGACATATAGACCTACATAACATCATACAGCCAGATACACACATCCGTATTTCAATCCTGTGTTGACCTACAATTGAAAGAAATTTATTTTTGGCCATTTCGATCTTTACGGTTGACAGAGTACTTTACACATATAGCAAATATTTCCTGAAGCCCAGGCAATATATAGGACATTATTGATTGCGTCTTGAAAAGGGTTATGTTCCTTCTCCAGTTTTCTTTTCGAGAACAACGTAAGGCTGTAGCTATATACATTACGATGTTTGAATAAACTTTGTGTCTAGTCGCTTGCATCATTTTATTTAATGAACATATTTTATACATTTTAGAGATTGATTATTTCTGGTCTTAATTTTTTTTAATGAAGAGTTGGACATTAATGCAGGGCTGTGGAGTCGGAGTTGGAGTCGGAGTCGAAGAGTCGGAGTCAGATGAATTTTGGGTACCTGGAGTCGGAGTTGGAGTCGGAAGTACACAAAACTGAGGAGTCGGAGTCGGAGTTGGAGTCGTAACATTTATCTACCGACTCCACAGCCCTGCATTTATGCCGAATTTTTAGAGTCAGAATCCTGTAAGGGCTAAAGTAATCTACTGCTTCTTTTAGTTAACGTTTAAAAAAAACAACTGTAGCCCGTTTAATGAAAGAAGATGCGATTAGGAATTGTGCTGGATGCACATCGGCAGCGCGTTCGACTTGCATATCGAAGGTTCTGGGTTCGAATCCTGGTGAAGGCTAAGATTTTTTTTCCTGGACTCAAGGGTGTCTCTAAGTCTACCCAGCACTGATCTGAATCTGACTATAGTTGGGGGTAAGTAAAAGGCGTGCTAGCCACACATCCCCTAGTATGCCGTAGCCACTGAAACTGGTGAACGCGCTTCACCGACCCTATGATCAATTTGGTCCGAAGGGTACTTTACTTACATACATATATATATTATACAATAGCCTGCCTTATAGCTGTTGGGAGAATCTTAGTTTCAATTTCGAGTCGATTCTTTAAATATTTTTTTTACGACTCGGTTCGAAAGGGCGCGTCAATTTTTGTAGAGTTTTTACCAGCTCTTTACGATGGCTATAGGTTTTTACGAGTGCACGAGTCGAGTTTATCCCAATTTTGTCCGCACTTGAGCAGTGGTTTAATAGCTTACTCACCCCTCCCTCATGAACCTCCCCCCCCCCTTCCCATCTCGTTTCAACATTATGGGATATTTGGACACAAACGACCAAAAAGCCCAGAAATATTTATTTGAACTAAAACACTTCAAAACTTCATAAATAATGCAGCCCTCGCCTGACCCTCGTGTACTGTATCTCAATTTCTTTCTAACCCGAATAAATAAAAAAAAAAACAGGCGTGGAAGGGAGTGGATAGTTTAAGGGAGGGGGGAGCCGATGGCTGGGAGGAGGGGAGTTTTCGGGGATGCCGAGAGTCACTTTTCCTAATGGTTTTAAATGGTGGTACGTGTGGTGTGACCGAGCTGGGCATCACAGGGAGCGGGTAGGGGTGGCGGGGCGGGGGGGGGGGGAGTCCCAACGCCATAACTCGTGGACCATGATAGGGAGATGGAATTACTTCCAGGCAGGCATCTCGGGTCCACGATTCCCATCCAGCGCCACTGTGTGAGTTACTGGAGGGGGGGAAGGGAGAATTTCTCGCTCCCTGCACGCCCCTTTAACTATTCTCTTTTCCATCCACTCCTTGCTCTTGCCCCCCTACAACCTGCCCCACAAATCGCCCCGTGAGTTAAAAAAGAAAAAAAAAAGAAGGGAGGTGGACAGGCCAAGTGGTCAGTTTAACCACCACCGTTTGTAGTGGTCACTGTATTATCAATTAAGTCCAACAGTGCTGGCTGTAGTGGACACTGTATTATCAATTAAGTCCAACAGTGCTGGCTGTAGTGGACACTGTATTATCAATTAAGTCCAACAGTGCTGGCTGTAGTGGACACCGTATTATCAATTAAGTCCAACAGTGCTGGCTGTGTATAGAAACTTCAAACCAATAAGTTGACCCAGCTTAGGGTAGAGTTTAGAAGAAGGAAAGCACCCTGGTGCAGGCCAGGATTGGTTCTCTCGGACTTTAGGGTGCACTTGAGTCTATTGAGCTCTAATGGAAGAGTAGTTGGGGAAACGTAGGTTGGCTGAGACCGCTCATCTCCATGTATGTCTTTGCAACAGAAGATTGTGAGCGATGATTATCAATCCCTATGAATCAACTAGGTCTGAAAAGGTTTACTTACTATTTATAACGCTTAGTAAGTCTAAAAATGTTCATTAATTCATTAAATGTATCACAGTGCATAATCATGTTAAAAATGTTCATATTATGGATAGACCGTAGACGAGGTACCGCCGTTACCGCTTTTAAAACTTTAAAGAAATGAGAGTCAGAAAATAAACAACTTTATATATGCTACTTAAAATTATAACTAAATACCATGATATGATGCTATGATAAAATACTGTGAAAGACAGACATTTAGATCTACTTGCCTTAATTCCTTAGTAAGGATTAATACATTTGAAGTTTTTTCTTTCTTCCCTAGTGGTATTTTGGACATTTAATGGGTTACCTGAACTAATCAGAGAAAGACACCGAAACAGGGAGTCGGAAGGACAAAGACCGTAAGATAGTAAAAAAAGACAATAATAAGAAAGATAGAGCTAAAGAAAGACAAAGATAGTGAGAAAGACAGACAGACAGAGAGAGAGAGAGAGAGAGAGAGAGAGAGAGTGAAACAGGCACAGATGAAGACATATTAAGAGAAACAGAATGAGAGTATTAGAAGATGCTCATCTCTATCTTAAAGATACGTGTGTCATTTCTATTTCACAATTTTGGGGGAAATTCATTGACTACATTGAAGATACTGTTTCACAAAGAATACGCTTCAGTAACCAAATGACGTCTTACATTTATTGGAATCCAATGATGGAACATCAAACAGCGAACTGAATGGCAGTCATTAGACTTAGAAGCGGAGCAATAACATCACTTCAGTACACAGTACACATCGGTGGGCTTTGACTACAACCTAATGTTTGCTATCAGTGGTTGTAATAACATGGGTAGCTCAACGCCCCAGCTCCCCCCTATTCACCATGCTCTTAACCCTCCCTCCCCCCATTCAGAGATCACATATTTATGCTTTTAATAAAAAGCGAAGATCATTATTGGTTTTTAAATAGGCAGAACTTTAGAGTATGGTCAAAAGGCATTCATCGAGAGTATTTGTTTTTAAATATCCGTTCACATTTACTTGTATATTGCTTATACCAGTTTATGAAGAGTGGCTAAATTACTGGGCACAATGGTCAAAGAATGGTCAAAGATGTACAAAGAAATGAACTTGTCCATAGATATACGATCTCTTCTCTTTCCCCGCAATGAACAGCACACGATATGTCAGTTAAGAACAGGATATACATCTCTCAACTGTAACATAGACAAAATATTTCCAACACATCCACAAGACATTCACAACATATCCACGAGACACCCATGAGACATTCACAAGCCATCCATTTGTTCACTTCCTTCTTGAAATGTCCCAAGCTAGACAATCTCACTTTAACGCCTATTGACCCCGTCCACCTATGTAACAATACAAAACAGCTGAAAGATTACACATATACATATTATAGTCTGTCTTTAGCTGAAAGGGCGTAAATATCTTTGGAGTCTAGTTTACAGCCGAATAAGAATAATAGCAGTTTACCCATCGGAGCTAAAAAGAAGCAAATACCCACCCGGTGTGAAATCATGATCTAACTGGATAGAAGCACTAGTCCATGGGAGTATAATATATACGACGATCTACCATAAACCTAACGCTACCACAGCCTTTATAAAATCATATTGTGTTTATATCCTGATTTCAAGTGTTACAAACCCGGGAATACTGTCGTCTGTCTAGTGCATTGTTCACTTTTAAATAATACACTCAAGCCACTCGATGAGCGTTTTGAGAATTGAATGCTTAAACGTATGTACAATAATAACATTCAACTTCACTAGTCATTAATAAGTCGCTTCTTCTTTATCTTTATGCAAAACAACAACAATCTAACTCTGCGGCCTCTGCGTACCTTATATAAACTTAGAATGCAAATGAAGTTTGCTAGAAAGTTGTTGTGACTATGAGAACACATGTTGGTGTAATTACGTCATCATTAATAATATCTCTACAATTGTAACAAATAATCTCGATGCCATAATTAAATAGGCCTATAAATACATATCTCCAAATGAATTATCGAGACAATTCTAAATACAATATATAAACTATTATAACATGCTAGACACAAATAACAACACAAGCCAAAATATTTTCTTTTTATTTCATTTTAATACCAGTCCAGACGCCCTTTCACCAAAAAACGCCCCGCCTCCCCTCCTCACTAACAAAAAAAGGACGCAATCATACTGTAATGTAGGGCGACCCTTGTAGCAGAATTGGGACCCGACGAAAAAAAAAAAAAAAAGGTTTGGTCCTAGCCTCGCTTCCAAATTACATTTTACGGGCATGAATGATGGATGCCACTCTCTGTAGCCTTGTTCTTATCATGGGTGGGGAGGGGATGGGTTGTAGAGGGAAGAACTTGTTCGATTAGTTGATCCCGAAATCGTTTTCACCTTACTACATGCAAGTGGTGCCGTTTTATATCAGTGGTTATCTTTTAATATGTATATCATTTGGAAGGGCAGAGGTCAGAGGCAGAAGAAAGGGTTGTTGGGCTAAGGGCGGGGTGGGGAAAAAGAAAGGTGTGGTTCGAGAGTTGTTCTCGAAATATATGTGATAACTTATAATAAGAATAGATAGATACTTAGATAGCCAGACAGATAAAACGATAGATAGATATAAATATAGCTATTTAGACATACTGACATATATATATATATATATATATAAATATAGCTATTTAGACATACTGACATATAGATATATATAAATATAGCTATTTAGACATACTGACATATAGATATATATAAATATAGCTATTTAGACATACTGACATATATATATATATATAATATAGCTATTTAGACATACTGACATATAGATATATATAAATATAGCTATTTAGACATACTGACATATAGATATATATAAATATAGCTATTTAGACATACTGACATATATATATATATATAAATATAGCTATTTAGACATACTGACATATAGATATATATAAATATAGCTATTTAGACATACTGACATATAGATATATATAAATATAGCTATTTAGACATACTGACATATATATATATATATAATATAGCTATTTAGACATACTGACATATAGATATATATAAATATAGCTATTTAGACATACTGACAGATTGATATATATAAATATAGCTATTTAGACATACTGACATATATATATATATATAATATAGCTATTTAGACATACTGACATATAGATATATATAAATATAGCTATTTAGACATACTGACATATATATATATATATAATATAGCTATTTAGACATACTGACATATAGATATATATAAATATAGCTATTTAGACATACTGACATATAGATATATATAAATATAGCTATTTAGACATACTGACATATATATATATTGATAGAGATACCTAGAAAGAGAAAGAATGGAGAAAGTAAGAAAACAAACGATCTTTAAATAATTGGATCAAATGATACATCGGGTCATGTTTAAATATCCATGTTATAGTATATAAAATGCATACGTTTCAGGACTATGTATTATATTTTAATACACTATAGTACGACACTTTATTTTCAAGGTGTCGAAAGAAGATCTTTAGTTAGAACATAACTCAGTAAGGATGAGACGTCACTATTTTATGATTCATCAAATTGTTAGTTGTAATGAATACAATTTATAACATATTTATAATTTGAAGCTTTCCGACTAGTCAATCAGCTTCCATTGACGAGTCTTAAATAGGCAAATTGGATGCAACTTCATTTCCGCTATATTTCCGTAAACAATCGTATAATTATCTTTTCGGCATGTTTCTAGTAATTTACTCTATATGTGTTATTATCAATTTCAAGTGCATTGTGGAAATTCCGGTTTTTATTTAGTATTGCTTACAATGGCAACCATTACGATTGCAAGCAGAGATGTATGCCTTGTTGCTGCCTTAACATTCACGAATGTTGATAAATTCATTGCACTTTCATCTGCAAGTTCAGGCCGAATACAAATAAACAAAGACTCTAAGTATTATTGTGAGGATTTGGTTTTAAATATTAAAAGTGAGTATGCAAAAAATTATAGAAGACGGCAGCCATTTTTTAAAATTAAATTTAGCGAAAAGGATCGGAAGTGAAGTTGCATCCGAAACTTTTGCACGCATAAGATTTAAGACTGGTAAATTGGTGGACCAATCCAAAACATGAAATATATAACTATAATTTTTTTATACTTTATTAAGCGTACGACTTTTAATATTTTAATAACTCTACGATTTGTTCCTCCCAAACTTGAGTTATCAATTACAACAGATTGACATCAACAGAAGAAGCAAATTTTTTTTCGGGATGCAGATACTTGGGGATTCAGATATTTGGGTATGCAGATGTTTAAGGATGCAGAAGTTTGGGCATACATGTGTACTTAGAAACACATAACCTTGGTTTACCAAAATAAAGTTATCTCCACTTTCTCGTGTTTCCATCACTGACCTGTACAATATTTTATTGATTACCATTGAAGGCTATGACAATGATCATCCCCGCCCACCCTCTATTTCCCCTCGCATCTTCCACCCCATCTCTCTCTCTCTCTCTCAAGGTGGAAAACCATAAAAGCGTTCATTAATTGCATCCTGAAAGATTGCAATGTTCAGCAAGGCAAAAGTTTGAACAAGGAGAATCTCATTGTTGTTTTCATTAACGTGACGTTGTCAATGTGGCTTCACCGATTACCTTCAATGACTTTGGCTTTACAATTAGAACGGAAGTACGGACAGAATTGGAAGACATTTTGTTTTAACCACATTTATAGTTAGTTGATCACCGTTGTAACTATGGTATTTTTTTTATCAATGATTCGGTCCGCCTTTACTCGACTCCAATTGTTATATGTTATATTCAGAAAATATTTTTTTAGTTTTAATAATTAATATATGTCCTTTGAAACAATATCAAAATAATCATCTTTCAGCCAGGAAATACAATGGCTCAATAGCTGACTCCTTAATGATAGGCCTACTTTTTTCTTGTATGATAAATGGTATGATAGTTTGCGCGAATGTCTATTGTGTTTGAGTACAAATGGTTCTTTAATACTGTTTTAAATATGCTGAAAGACGGAATGTATGTAATCAAATCAAATTTCCATTTATTTGGATCAATAAAGCAATCTTATGTTAACATATCTTATAATATTTAAAAAATACAAAATAGTATAACATGCATAGAAATAGCCTATAGATACAGATAGAGAAGGTTATATAGATAGATTGATAGATATATTATGTATAAATAGATATAAATTATGTAGGTAAATGTTTGATAGATAGATATATTGATGATATATAGATAAACAGATAAATGATAGATACATGATAAGACATAAATAATGATAGATAGATATATATATATATATATATATATATATATATACAAATAGATAGATAGATAGATAGATAGATAGATAGATAGATATATAGATGGATAGATATATAGATAGATAGATATATAGATAGATAGATAGATAGATAGATAGATAGATAGATAGATAGATAGATAGATAGATAGATAGATAAATAGATAGATAGACGGATAGATAGATATATGAAAAAACACGTTTGATACAGACAGAGATAATGATATATAAAATATATGCTAATTCACTACACATATTATACTTAGATTTGAAGATAGGAGAATAGATATGTTGTTAAAAAAGATTGATAGATATAATTATTGATGTAACGTCTATTAATGTACATATATATGATAGAAACATAGCTCTAATATTAGACAGACACGAATAGTCTTTGATGTACAATACTAGATTCTATCAATAAATGGACCTTTTGGATATTTCTGTCTGTAATCTCTGCCCTTACCACCTTTCCACGGCCCTGTACCCAATCATTAAAGATCACGTAAGAGATGAGATTCATACAAGTTATTGCCCCTGTCAGATTCCTCTATCCAATTATCTCCCACTGAACACTATATGAACATCCATCCAGCTGATGATGGGAGACTACGTTTCAGAACTTTGCCCCCACACATAAACCCAGATTTATGTTTTTTTGTTCTATGTCATTGTATCTCTATCATTTTCACAGTGCCTCTCTCTCTCTCTCTCTCTCATGGGTTTACTCTCTATGTCATCCTAACCAACTCTTGAGTTCCATATTTTCTCCCTCATTTTGTGTCTAGAAGAGTGAATGATGCTAAGGAGTCGCTAGATCTATTACTCGTCAACTAAGCTCATGTCATGGGCGTCCGTCAGCTGGTGGTGCCACAGACTTCTGTACCCGCGGAGCGAGCTCAAGGCTGGTGAAGTGTGTAAACCACCGATACGCACCCATTAAGAAAACACCGGCGGGATAAAGCATGGGAGGGGAATGGCACTGTCACGGTTCCAAGTATTCAGTGTACTGCCTAGAGGCCCCGAGACTCGGCGGGGAGGAAGCAATGTGCTCAACAGCCCGTCTCACAAAATCCTGAACCTCGATGTCCAGGTCTAGAGTCTGAAATTCGTTCTACCGGGCGACAGTGCAGGAATACAAGCAAGCCACAATGTTAATGTTGCAGGGGGGAGGGATTCCGCAGGTAGAAAGAAGCAGGGCAGTAGAAGACCATACCCTAAGTTACGCGGCACACTCTATCAGCGCGCCTCGGTGTGGCTAGTCTCAGACAGGATGTTGGTGTGTTTCCCTTGATCCGCCAAATAACATCCTTATACCGAGAAAAAGTTGACGTTCGCTGCATGTCTGTCCCTTATATGTTGGTGTGTTTCCCTTGATCCGCCATTTAACATCCTTATACCGAGAAAAAGTTGACGTTCGCTGCATGTCTGTCCCTTATATGTTGGTGTGTTTCCCTTGATCCGCCATTTAACATCCTTATACCGAGAAAAAGTTGACGTTCGCTGCATGTCTGTCCCTTATATGTTGGTGTGTTTCCCTTGATCCGCCATTTAACATCCTTATACCGAGAAAAAGTTGACGTTCGCTGCATGTCTGTCCCTTATATGTTGGTGTGTTTCCCTTGATCCGCCATTTAACATCCATATACCGAGAAAAAGTTGACGTTCGCTGCATGTCTGTCCCTTATATGTTGGTGTGTTTCCCTTGATCCGCCATTTAACATCCTTATACCGAGAAAAAGTTGACGTTCGCTGCATGTCTGTCCCTTATATGTTGGTGTGTTTCCCTTGATCCGCCATTTAACATCCTTATACCGAGAAAAAGTTGACGTTCGCTGCATGTCTGTCCCTTATATGTTGGTGTGTTTCCCTTGATCCGCCATTTAACATCCTTATACCGAGAAAAAGTTGACGTTCGCTGCATGTCTGTCCCTTATATGTTGGTGTGTTTCCTCTTGATCCGCCATTTAACATCCTTATACCGAGAAAAAGTTGACGTTCGCTGCTTGTCTGTCCCTTATATGTTGGTGTGTTTCCCTTGATCCGCCATTTAACATCCTTATACCGAGAAAAAGTTGAGGTTCGCTGCATGTCTGTCCCTTATATGTTGGTGTGTTACCCTTGATCCGCCATTTAACATCCTTATACCGAGAAAAAGTTGACGTTCGCTGCATGTCTGTCCCTTATATGTTGGTGTGTTTCCCTTGATCCGCCATTTAACATCCTTATACCGAGAAAAAGTTGACGTTCGCTGCATGTCTGTCCCTTATATGTTGGTGTGTTTCCCTTGATCCGCCATTTAACATCCTTATACCGAGAAAAAGTTGACGTTCGCTGCATGTCTGTCCCTTATATGTTGGTGTGTTTCCCTTGATCCGCCATTTAACATCCTTATACCGAGAAAAAGTTGACGTTCGCTGCATGTCTGTCCCTTATATGTTGGTGTGTTTCCCTTGATCCGCCATTTAACATCCTTATACCGAGAAAAAGTTGACGTTCGCTGCATGTCTGTCCCTTATATGTTGGTGTGTTTCCCTTGATCCGCCATTTAACATCCTTATACCGAGAAAAAGTTGACGTTCGCTGCATGTCTGTCCCTTATATGTTGGTGTGTTTCCTCTTGATCCGCCATTTAACATCCTTATACCGAGAAAAAGTTGACGTTCGCTGCTTGTCTGTCCCTTATATGTTGGTGTGTTTCCCTTGATCCGCCATTTAACATCCTTATACCGAGAAAAAGTTGAGGTTCGCTGCATGTCTGTCCCTTATATGTTGGTGTGTTTCCCTTGATCCGCCATTTAACATCCTTATACCGAGAAAAAGTTGACGTTCGCTGCATGTCTGTCCCTTATATGTTGGTGTGTTTCCCTTGATCCGCCATTTAACATCCTTATACCGAGAAAAAGTTGACGTTCGCTGCATGTCTGTCCCTTATATGTTGGTGTGTTTCCCTTGATCCGCCATTTAACATCCTTATACCGAGAAAAAGTTGACGTTCGCTGCATGTCTGTCCCTTATATGTTGGTGTGTTTCCCTTGATCCGCCATTTAACATCCTTATACCGAGAAAAAGTTGACGTTCGCTGCATGTCTGTCCCTTATATGTCGTGACTTATGTCAACAAGTTGAAGTTAAAAAGGTATACTTTCATTATCCTCAATTTCAAACCCCATTGTCTTAATTTCTGATTTTACGCCTGCTTGAAGAAGCCTTAAAAAAATATGTTGGTCGGTTTTCTGTAAAACCTTTATTTTTTATCTAAGTTTCGAAATAATTGAACGAAGAAATTTTTTAGTTTCTTTTTAAGTCGGGGCTTTAATTAATTTTCTCTGCGTGAGTTTTTTTTTTTAAATGTTGTGTTAAATTGAGGTAGTAAAAAGCCACACATTCCGAGAGATTTGATGACAGTGTAAATGTTATCACAAAGTGACACAATCAATTTCAACATGCTTAAATGTGACACCTTACAATATCTTGAAGTGTTCTAAACTTTTTTTTTTGCCACAATTTTATATCGAAAAATAATTTGTCTTGGTACATATGCATCAGGAATAAGATATTTATATTATACATTTACTGAATGATAAAATATACAAAATGCGCACAGGAAAATATTGTCCTCTAAAACCTGCCTAATCTATCTATCTATCTATCTATCTATCTATCTATCTATCTATCTATCTATCTATCTATCTATCTATATATATATATATATATATATATATAAATATATATATAAAGAGAGTGTTTGTACGCATACGGATCCCCATTGGTGAATTTGAAATCACGTGAGTGTCACTGACCTATTTAGGCCTAGGCCTATATATTGTCTAATAATTTTTCACATCGGTCATGTGTCTTCGCTTCTTCAGTGGTTAATCTAGCGGACTGCAATGCGGGCGACCCGTGTTGGATTCTTCAGTTAGACTATAGGACTACCTTTTATTTCGACAATTTGTTTTTCAAACCTATAAAAGCAAAAGACATTGTAAATCTATGGCAATTTATTTTTTGTTAAATAAAAATACTTGCCTACGTTTTACCCGATTACAAGATTTATTTTAAACTACTTTCCTAAAAGTCTTCAATAAAAAAATAAAAATTTAAATATTAGATTTATAGCTTTCTTTTAATTGTAGTGTATAAAATTTTTGTCTGCACATTATACATGCCGTTTTTTTTTCACCCGGGTAACGCCGGGCAATAAAGCTTGTATTTAATAAAATGTTTAAATCTATAGTCCAATATGTTACAGACGCTACTTCTATACAGAAGATTTTTGCGTTCTGCGCCTATCCTTTTTTTTTAAAGTCCAGGCTTGCATCCTTATTAGTGTTTCAAATAATGTCAAGTTACTGGGTTAACCTAGTTTGTTCAGGCAACCCATTCCACGCCCGGATGACAATAGGTTAAATTTAGGTCAGCACTAGGTAATATATTTAAGAGGATGGCTGGTCTGGTGGTCAGCATCCCGGACTGACAACATGATGAACCCAGGCTCTATCATTGCCGCTGACCAATCCCAACCGCTCTGCAGGAGTTTCGGGCTATGGTCGTAATAATCTCCTAACTAGATAGAACATCCGTAAACTAATATAGGATATCATGACGGCATACTATACATAACACTTACCACTGCTGGCCACAATACAGGCCAAAGACGTCAGCAGAAGGAGAGCTGTCTCGTGTCCAACCATAGTTTCGGGCAATTTGTCTTCTCGTCCTGCACTTAGACAAACCCACACAACTAGTACAATCTGGCTATAAGGCTGGAAAACTTTGCAAACGACACTTGCAAACTGGAATGTTGTGCAAATTCACGTTTTTTTTTTGCTTTTTTTTAAAATTGTATTTTGTCTATTTCAAATTCGGCGTCGATAGTCGCAACCGGAAGTTGATTTCTGCTTAAACAATTTGTTCTGAAAGAGAAAAGAAAATATCTGGTTAGGTATAAATTAGTTTGCTAATATAAAATGTGATGAAAATAGTTATTACTGTTAACGCATGTGCCACTATACCAAAGTCAGAAAGGACTTGTATACAATGTCATATTGGAGAGTGAATTTAACGAGGCTTACAAATAGTCTTATGCTAACGGATCTTTTTTGGGGGAAAAAAAACACCAAATCGAAAAATATAAAAAAATTAAACATACGAACTTAATATACTATTTGTTAAAGAGAAAAATAAAATGTGATGATTATATATGTATAGGAATCAAAGGTTGGGAGTGGTCAATATACAGTCAACTGAAATGAAAGAGGATTAGAAAAAATTAAAACTTCCAGAAATTTCTTATTAATCGGAACAACGACAGACACTGTTAAAAGCGTCCAAGGTCATTTCGTGGTGTTGGCCGAGGAATCGAAGCTGAAAGGGCATTAGGATTTGATCCTGTCGCTGAAATTGCTTGACTTCAAGTGTGTGTGTATGTGTGTATGTGTGTGTTGGTGTGGGGTCGGGTGTTGACATGAAGAGTTAAAATACAACTTTTTTTTTAGACTCACACGCTTTTTTTTTCTGCTCAGCCCTTTCTGTGCGCCAATGAGCATTTAAAATATGAGCTAATAGCCTTAGGTATTTCTATGTTGTTTAAGTAGTATACACGATTCGCACAAAAAAACAAGGTATAATATATAATTATAATATAATATAAGTAGGTATAATGTAAAGAAATGTTTATAAACGTAACAATAACTTAACACCTAAATACTAAATGCTTACTAACGTTAGTTAGATCTATAGTCGAAAAAATGCGACCTTTTTGTAACGAACGTATACCCTAAAAAAAATAGGATAACAAACATAGCGAATACAGACAAATACATTTTAAAACAAATCCACAAACAAAGCGAATACAGACAAATACATTTTAAAACAAATCCACAAACAAAGCGAATACAGACAAATACATTTGAAAACAAATCCACAAATATAGCGAATACAGACCAATACATTTTAAAACAAATCCACAAATATAGCGAATACAGACCAATACATTTTAAAACAAATCCACAAATATAGCGAATACAGACCAATACATTTTAAAACAAATCCACAAATATAGCGAATACAGACCAATACATTTTAAAACAAATCCACAAATATAGCGAATACAGACCAATACATTTTAAAACAAATCCACAAATATAGCGAATACAGACCAATACATTTTAAAACAAATCCACAAATATAGCGAATACAGACCAATACATTTTAAAACAAATCCACAAATATAGCGAATACAGACCAATACATTTTAAAACAAATCCACAAATATAGCGAATACAGACCAATACATTTTAAAACAAATCCACAAATATAGCGAATACAGACCAATACATTTGAAAACAAATCCACAAATATAGCGAATACAGACCAATACATTTTAAAACAAATCCACAAATATAGCGAATACAGACCAATACATTTTAAAACAAATCCACAAATGGCAAACGGGGGCACGGTAGCCGCGGAGCAGCGCGTTCGGTTGGCGAACCGATGGTGCTGGGTTTGGAATCCTGGTGAAGACTAGGATTTGTTTTCTAGTTCTGAAGGGTGTCCTTGAGTCTACCAGGCTCTGATTGGTTCCGGAATTTAGTTGGGGGTAAAGTAGAGGCCGCTGGGCATTGTGCTGGCCACACAATCCCCTAGTATGCCGTGGCCAAATAAATCTATGGATCCATTTGGGATACTTTACGGCAAATGTAACATCATTATATAAGTCACTAAATATTCTTTCTTTTTTAGACAAGAAGGTTAAAAATATAACACCCCTATAATATATTAACGTATTAAATTTTAATTAAGAAACAAAACACAAAAATCCAAAAAAATTTTTTTTCAAAATTGCATACACAATCACTGATTTAGATAATTCAGTTTTTCTTCCAGAGTGGCATTAGAGAACGAAATGGGTTATCTGAATTTACGAAAATAACATCATTTGTATCCCTAGTAAAAATGCAAGAAAAAGACTTTAAAATATTAGGCCTCTATGCGTAGGGCGCATACATGTATAGAATAAGCGCTTGTATAATATCACGTAGTAATATTCTCTTTCTACTATGGTCACTATAATATAGCTTCCATAAATATTATTTACAATTGTCGTCTCTTTTTTTAGTCGTTCAACAAAAATCAATATCTGGGTTATTAAAAACTCAAAAAAAATAAAGCTTGTTTTAAAATTAGAACAACTATTTTTTTTTTTTTTTTTTTTTTTTTTTTTGTAAAGAACAAGAGCAAACAAACTAAGAACCGAGATTATAGAAGAGAAAATTCCAAATGAAATTAAAGTATGCTCAAAATCGGCCACAATGTCTTCGATATAATAATTAAAAAAATAGTATCGATTCTTTGTTCATGGTTCGTGACATTGTGAAATATCGCGTACTAAGAAAGAAATCGATTATTATTAAAAAAATAGTGGTTAGACATAAGGAAAGTAAAAGTATCCTTCGGAACAAATTGATCATAGGGCCGGTAAAGACGCGTTCTCCAGTTTCTGTGTTTACGGCATACTAGGGGGATTGTGTGGCCAATACCATGCACAGCCGGCTTTACTTTACCGTAACTAATGTCAAGTAACCATCAGAGACTTAGAGACACCCTCTCCAGGTGTCGGAAAGTCACTTAAAAATAGTAGCGGCATTGCTGAAAACTCGTAATAGTATATTAGGAGACTCTCATCGCTTAGTGTCGAAACTAGTAATGGCATTGTATGAAACTCGTAGTGGCATTGTATGTAACTCGTAATGGCATTGTATGAAACTAGTAATGGCATTGTATGAAACTAGTAATGGCATTGTATGAAACTCGTAGTGGCATTGTATGTAACTCGTAATGGCATTGTATGAAACTAGTAATGGCATTGTATGAAACTAGTAATGGCATTGTATGAAACTCGTAATGGCATTGTATGAAACTAGTAATGGCATTGTATGAAACTCGTAATGGCGTTGTATGAAACTCGTAATGGCATTGTATGAAACTAGTAATGGCATTGTATGAAACTAGTAATGGCATTGTATGAAACTCGTAATGGCTTTGCATGAAACTCGTAATGGCATTGTATGAATTCGTTATGGCAATATATAAAACTCGAAATGACTTAGCATGAATCTCGTAATGGCATTGTATGAAACTCGTAATGGCGTTGTATGAATCTAGTAATGGCATTGTATGAAACTCGTAATGGCATTGTATGAAATTAGTAATGGCATTGTATGAAACTCCTAATGGCATTGTATGAAATTAGTAATGGCATTGTATGAAACTCGTAATGGCGTTGTATGAAACTCGTAATGGCGTTGTATGAAACTCGTAATGGCATTGTATGAAACTCGTAATGGCGTTGTATGAAACTCGTAATGGCATTGTATGAAACTAGTAATGGCATTGTATGAAACTAGTAATGGCATTGTATGAAACTAGTAATGGCATTGTATGAAACTCGTAATGGCTTTGCATGAAACTCGTAATGGCATTGTATGAATTCGTTATGGCAATATATAAAACTCGAAATGACTTAGCATGAATCTCGTAATGGCATTGTATGAAACTCGTAATGGCGTTGTATGAATCTAGTAATGGCATTGTATGAAACTCGTAATGGCATTGTATGAAATTAGTAATGGCATTGTATGAAACTAGTAATGGCATTGTATGAAACTCGTAATGGCGTTGAATGAAACTCGTAATGGCATTGTATGAAACTCGTAATGGCATTGTATGAAACTCGTAATGGCATTGTATGAAACTCGAAATGGCTTGTCTGATTAAATGCATATTACAGAGGGCTTTAGAAGGTATTCCTAAGAATTAAAATTAAAGTAATTAACTGTCCCCGTTTAAAGTTTATTTTTTGTTTTAATTTTTTTTTCTCATCCTTAATGTTTAATTTCAAAATACTGTGTCACGTGTTCGGAAGCTAGTGACGCATCCAGGGCGGTGTATCCCAAGAAGAGTTCCCTGTTTATAAAATCATATAAAATCATAACTTTACTAAACTTTGTAAATATATTTCGGGCGAAGGGATTTCCGTAAGGCTAATCGACCCACTTTCCGTCATCCTAGTGAGCTGAAACTGAGTTAATTGCAACACACATCTATTTTACATTTTCAGCAAAATCCCCTCCCCCTTTATTTCTCTGGTACCTCCCCCCCCTCCAAATCAGTTTTGAACTGTGTGTTTTTTTAATACACTTTACAGTGTGCATTTTAAAATCCTTAATGAACTCGCCTGAATGACATATTAACGACTTTTTTAAAATGAGTTTTTAATGCAGTCATTAGAAAAAGAGTCTATTGAATTCGCTATTGTTTTTCTTTTTGTGATTGGGAAAGAGCGAAATCTCAGAATCTCAGAATATATATATACAAGACTTATTCCAAATATATTTTGAAACGGTTTTATTATTTTCAAAACCGACGATATATTTTTAGAGGTGTGTGTGTGTGTGTAAGAGGGTCGGGGGTATAATTATAAATTATAAATACTTAAGACAATAATAAAGAAGAGACATATCTTTAATTGCTTTGGCATTGTCATTTTATTGTGTATAGTAAAATACCCGTCGGACCGAGTTGATCCATAGGTCCGATGAAGCAGCGTTCACCAGTTTCTGTGGCCACGGCATACTAGGTGATTGTGTGGCCAGCACTATGCACAGCCGCCTTTACTTTACCCCAACTAAGGTCAGGTACCCATCAGAGCTGGGTAGACTCAGGGACACCCTCCAGACCCGGGAAAAATCCTAGCCTGCACTAGGATTCGAACCCGGGACCTTCGGCTCGCCAGTCGAACGCGCTGCCGCTCGGCTACCGTGCCCCATTTTATTGTGTATACTTTAAAAAAATTAATTTTTTATTGAATTCCCTGCTTAGATTATTCTTTGTACTAAAAAATATCGGCGTTCTACTAAATCGCGATAACTTTGGCTTTCCGAGAGGAAATGTTACAGAACATGTTACCTCATTGTTTTAACTTTTAATGCCCCCCTCCTCAGACGCGCAAACAGAAAATCAAAACCCGTAAACTACCCACGCGTTAAATCCTTTCCACTGTGTTGGTAATAAAGTACTCGTTGGACCAAATTGATCATAGGGCTGGTGAAACAGAGTTCGTCAGTTTCTGTGTCCAGCACAATGCCCATCCGCCTCTACTTTAACCCCCAATTAATGTCACGAACCAATCCTAGTCGGACATCCTCGACTCCTAGCCTTCACAAGGATTCGAACCCAGGATCTTAGGTACGCCAGCCGCTTGGTCATCTTGCCTTCATACTGTGTTGGTGGCCACACGTATGTCCGACATCTTATTGATTAAATGCAGATAAATGAAACAATTTAGTAAATTAAAACACCTACCTCTACGTTCAATCAGAAGCAAATCCATTTAAATCCATTTACATAAAATAAATATTTGATTATAAACAAACGTTTTCATTAACATTAAAATTGTATCACAAGTCTACAACTATATTATGTCTAGTCTATATAATATACTTTCAATATTCTTCTGCGACTAAAGCTATACAAGGCTGTTGCTGTAAAGCAATGAAATACAAATACTAGATCTATACGAGTCTGTTGATCACACGCGTGAAACTGGAAAAGAGTCACCCTTTATGAAAGAACGGAATTTATAAACTTCGTCTTTTTGCTCCGTACCTATTTTTTTTAATAAAGATAATTAAAAAAAACGACAAAAAAATCTAAAATAGAAATATTAATATTGCGTAACGGAGGATGTCATCAACATTAAACTCTGCTGTTCATATTTCCATTCTTAGTCTTTCTACGCCTCTCTCTTCCAAACACTGCTGTGGTATGGAAACTCTCTCACAAACACGTATTCTCCCCCACACTCAAACTTTTCACTCACACACACCCACACACGCACACACTTTTTACTATTCTCAGAAACGTCTTTCGCCGTTGCGCAAGCAGCGATTTTACTCAGTTTATTACGTCATCAAAACAAGTGCACACATTATCATAATAATGCAGCCCCGCGGAGTCAAACTGTATAATCTCGAAGACAAACGAGGGCTTTCTTTGTATGTGTGTCTGTGTGTGTGTGTGTCTGTGTGTATGATGTTATTTTCTTGTTGTTGTTACCTGTCTTTCCGGAATTATGTATACGGCCAATTAGATTAGAGATTATAAATAGCTATATGACATTGCAAAATGTCGTCATGTCATAAATAAATAGAGGGGGAGTAGAAGGAGATGTATAATTATCGTGTAAGAAATATTGAGTTGGCGTATGAGGCAATAGTAGGAATTAAAATTAAAAAAATACAGCATGTACGTTATAAATATTTCTATATTTATGTCGTTCATGCATTTTGGGTTAATCAATTATGGATATAGTTCAGAGCAAACGAAAAAGGGTAAACAGACAAGATGGTCGTATATGTAAAAGTTATTTGTCCCCCAAGAATCAGTTAATTTGTCGAATTGGTTAAATTAGAGAATTTTCTATGACTTAATCAGAATCTCTACCGTTGGTTAAATTTTTTTAGATTGATTTTTAGGATACATGTTTTTAGGGATTTTGGAATGTGTACCATAAGCTAATATTGCTTTCTATTATTGAGCAGTAGAGTAGGTTTATGGGGAATGGTGACCGAGCGGCAGCGCGTTCGACTGGCGTACCGAAGGTCCCGGGTTCGAATCCTAATGCAGGCTAGGATTTTTTTTGCCGAGTCTGGAGGGTGTCCCTGAGTCTACCCAGCTCTGATGGGTACCTGACCCTAGTTGGGGTAAAGTAAAGGCGGCTGTGCATAGTGCTGGCCTACACAATCACCTAGTATGCCGTGGCCACAGAAACTGGTGAACGCTGCTTCATCGGACCTATGGATCAATTTGGTCCGACGGTATACTTTAGAGCAGGTTGATTTCTAATTCTAATTTGGAGCACTATTATCAAACGGTTGCCGACACCTGGTTTACGGTTAAAAAAGATTACATCAAGCTCGCAGGCTCAGTCTCTTATACAAGAGCAGCATGCCTTTTAGGTTGTTGACACGCTGAATGACTTACAAAATGCTACTTTGGCACACTAATATAAAATTGTTTGCTGCCGACAATGCTTTAAAAGATTTAGAGTTTTTAACATCGAATACATTGTACGGTTTTCTTAGGGTAATTTTAATGGTTCTAGAATTTTTATTATTATCAATTATGCTTTAGTTTTGTTTTTTATACTTGCCAATTTAAGGGTCTTAATATTCGAATTTACTTCTGAAAGTTCATTCAGAATCTAAGAAAACGTCACAAAAAAAGTTTTGGATTGGTTCATGCAAAGACTATAATAAGATGGACCATGTGCTTTAATATTTCTGTTATTTGATGACTCGAATGACCTTTTCGTAATTCCCGATTCCCTCTTGCACTATACACTTCTGTTTGATTTATTCGCTATGATTGACTCAACTGTACTACATAATTTACAGATGTACGAACAATAAAATAGATATAAGAAAAACATGACAACAACGTTAACAAGAAAACCATAAGAACGAAGTTTTTATTATACTCCCTTTATTTGCAAACTAAGTTTACCATCATGTAATTAAATAATTGATTGACTACTGCAAATGAAACGTACAGAAAAATATCTGTGTCGCAAACCTCAAAAATATCTTTTTACTCCGTATGAATTGTTCTAAAAAAAATCTTAGCGCATAATTTTTTTTCTAGCTTTGCGCCGAAAAACTATAAAAAGTTGCACAGGCATTTTTAAAGTGAAACCAAAATTTTTTTTTTACTTTCCTTTTAAAAAATGAATATTGTCATAAACGTAGTATTATTAAATTGTTTTAACTGAAAATTTGATAGAATGTATTGTTAGTCGCCACAAGTCTGCTGTTCAAATTTCAGCTCGATTGGACCACGGGAATGGGTCGAAAAATTGTAGCCAATTCTTGCACGATGATTTCAACCATCCAGACAGAAATTGCAACTTAAAATAAAGGGAGTAACAAAAAGGCCTTGCATAACCTTCAAAGTTGACGAGCCAGAAATACAACATTTCAATTCAATTCTATAAAAAATTAAAATTAAAATAGAAAGGTGTATAAAGCGGAAACATTTAGGCAAACGTAAGAGCGTAGATGTCATTTAAGACAGCCTTATTGGATGCGCACGGAAATAGAACATTTAAGCTCTAAAAATAGAACAAGCGGTCCATCTTTTTAAAGTTTGTAGGTTTATGCACTCAATTGCTAACACTTAAAGTATTTTGAACAGCTTTGTACTGTCTCGTGGGGCGTCTTTTTAAATCGTTGCGGGTGTGGGGACTGCATACAAGAAAATCGAGAAAAGTAAAAAAAAATTTGTTTATGAAATTTGTTAACGAGGATCAATGTAAGAGTTTCTTTTAAAAATCATTAAACTATGGATTTAGACAAAACCTGACAAATAAAGTTGTAATCCAGCTCACTAGGGAAATAGGCTATATTTACATATAATTTTTATCTTGTTCTCGATATAAGCATAGGCTACATGCACTTTTAAACCACACAAATTACATCTTATGACGGCTCTTTTGTAATGTACCACGTTGATCAATCTCCTCAATATCTCGTCTTCTCAAAAACAAAATAAGGCAGCGTTATTATTTCTAATTTGTAGAGAAAACAATCTTTGCTCTTTTTGGTATAATAAGATCATTACTTTTTCCATATGAACTATGATTCCTATTTCTTGGATAGAAAGCCCTATTATTGCTTTTTTTATTTTTCAATGAACGTTTGTTTCAAACCAGTCCGTATCAATCACCAAATTTTAATGAAGAAGTTAAGAGCAGGGCTGTTTAATAAAGACATACCATACGATTTAAAACGATATCTTCAATTAACGGAAGTGAAGTATCCCGTCGGACCAAATTAGACCATAGGCCCGGTGAAGAAGCGTTCACAAAGTTTCTATGGCCACACGGCATACTCAGTGATTGTGTGGCTAGCACAACCGCCTTTACTTTACCTCAACTAAGGTCAAGAACCCATCAGAGCTTAGTAGACTCAGGGACACCCTCCAGAGCCGGGCACAAAAATCCTTGCCTGCACCAGGTTTCGAACCCAAGACCGTCGGTTCGCAAGCCGTACACGCTGCCCCACGGCCACCATGAGAGAAAAGCTAAATAAAAGTCGAGACCCTATTAAGATTCACATGAAGTTGATTGATAGATATGTATCAAATATCCATGCCGCCATCTCTTTTTTTTTTCTCTTTTCAAAGCAGGCATTCATTATCACTTTGAAGCAAATCAAAGTCACGCGCTGTAATAGTGACTGATGTAAGACGGTCTTCCGTGATCTCGTAATACGATGACCTCTGACCTCTGATCCCAAACGTATGGGAGGTAATAATGGCTGGTGGCTGTCGCGGGAATAATAGTTTCTTCTTCCTTGGAAAACTAGGTGACAAGATGATTTGAAGTTTGTTGTTGCTGTTTTTTGTTTTTATGGGTTGTGATAAGTAGATGAAGAGAGAAAACATAGGGCGCTGGGGTTTTAGGGGTTGGGGGAAGGGGCGCCAACTGGGAGGAGATGGTGGAGGTATAATAGTATAATATCCAATCTGATGGATCCATAAAGTCCAAGGGTCTGGAACGTGGGGGAAGGGGGTGAGTGGGTGGGCGGGAAAACTATTGCAGAAATGATAGGATAATGGCGGGCGCGTTGGCATACAAAAGAAAAAATTATTTTATCGATGGTTTGATAATAGATTGAGATACAAGGAATGCTACGATGGTAGGATGGTAAAACAGGATCGATGCAAATGTAACGGCTATAATTTGAGATGTATCATCAGTTTATGTGGCCATGGCATACTAGGGAATTGTGTGGCGAGTCCAATGCCCAACCGCCTTTAGTTTACAGAGCTGGGTAAACTCAGGGACACCCTGCAGACCCGAAAACAAATCCTAGCCATCACCAATATTCGAACCCAGGACCTTGAGTATGCCAGACGAACGCGCTGCCGCTCCGCCCCTTAGTATGCCTAGGCCACAAAAACTGGTAAAAACTGCTTCACTGGCCCCATGGATCAATTAGGTATGATGTCATTTCTTGGTATATGTAGAGATTTATGAGTTAATGATAAGGAAGAGACATATAATACACATCTAGATTACACAGAATGGCCTTAAATAGATATAGTTGATATAAAGAGATCGATTAATGGCTTCGGGATTTAATGTGCAATTGGCGAGTGGACGCTCCTGGCCTTGCAACTTCCGACGCGGTTGTACATTCCCACAAGCGTGATTGGCAGTCTCCGATGCATTTGTTTTGGGGTATTTTGGTAGCATCGGTAGGTAGGAGATAGAGTTAAATAAAGATGCGTATTATAAATATAGATGTACGTTAAATTAAAATATACGTTGAAAGATAATTTTTGTTGGGTAAGATGGTGAATGATTGTATAAAAGGATATGTATGTTGTAACGTAGAAATTTGAATTATTCTAGTAATGTAAGATTGAAAGTAATACATGGGTAGGCATAAGTAAATATATGGGTAGGCATTAATACATATTACAGATTGCCTATTTAGTAGGCGATTATTATTTAAGTCTTGCGTCTTACATTGTTATGTTTAATATACTTTTTGTAACAACGTATGTATGTATTTCTCATGTACTTCATAATTACATAGCAATATATAATTTATTAATTCAATTACTTATAAAGTAATTATAGTTTAAAAACTAATAACAACAAAATTTGGACTATAATTATATCATGTAAAGTTATAGCCAATTTTTTGCCTATATATGTCAAGATGGATGAGTTTTTATTATGCAGCTGTCTGTCCTTTAATATTAAGTAGATCGAAAACATGCTGGCCAGTATCGAAACCGTCTACTGAAGATGTCAGCAAACTTCTGTACGCGTCAGACTTGGCACTCAAAGCAATTATCACTAGCACGCAAAAAAGCCTCAAAAAGGTAATTCAATTCAAGTATCTTTTTTCCCAGAAATTGAGTACTAGAGCAGGTTGACTTTTAAGTCTTCTGGCACGCGGAATGAATTAGAAATTCTAATTCGGAACATTATGCCTATTATCAAAAGGTTGCCGATGCCTGGTGTACTATTTCAAGCCTAAATAGCAAGCCCAATTTCTCAAGCACTGTTCAAGAAACTATATATGACTATTTGAGGCGCTAACGTTATTGATGAAATAAATCGAGCAGCGTCTTCCCCACACTATCCGCAAGTACTTGTCAACACATAGATTCTACAAAGACACGTTGTCACTATTACCAAAGAACATGAACAAAAATCAATGAAGAGAAATATGGCCTACATGAAACATTAGAAGAGTTTATTTCTATAGAAAGAGTTTTAATATCTCACTTTTTTTTTCTCCATAATTATAGATCATCCGGTTTCTAGAGGATAACCAAAATCAATACTAGAATCTACGCCAATATATGGGAATCTAATTTTATAAACACCTTTTGACGTCAGAATCAAATAATCCAACCTTTTAATGAATGAATTTTTTTCTAAATACATTATTATTTTCAAACTGAATATGATTATGAGGTTTATTTAGAGATGAGATTTACACATTTCTATTTTTAGATCATATCCAGGTGTATCAGAATCAAGGTGCACTGTAATAAGTGTCGAATATGGACATGTAGGATTATGTTTTTGTTTTTTATTAGCTTCGTAAAAAAAAATAGATATAGCGAATTTGTGAAGCTGTGTAGTGAGAGGTGGTCTAAGGGGGGGGGGTAGGAGTAAGAGGGTAAAGAAAAGGTGATAAAGAGACATAGTGTATTACAGGTAGATTAGTGGATTTACAGATAGTTTTGTTAGTAATATTGCTTCACTAGTTATGCCATCTCGGTAGCCGAGTGGCAGCGTGTTCGACTGGCGATCATAAGGTCATGGGTTCGAATCCTGTTGGAGGCTATGATTTTTTTCCCATTGACCCATCTCACAGTCTATCCAGTTCTGATGGGTACCTGACATTAGTTTGGGTAAAGTCCACAGAGCCTAGCCAACGCTGCTCTAATAGCCCTATAATCAGTTACTTTACTAGTTATGCTTTCTAGTGAAAGATAGATAAATAGATAGATAGAGTGATAAATAGATCGATACATTAAAGGATAGACAGATTGATAGGGAGACAGAAAGATAGACATATTTCTGAAAAAGTAAGTTTTAATGCCAAGACAAATTTAAGGCTTCAGGACAAATGAAAGATATAACAATTGATAAGATGATATAAAAACTACACCAGTTGGTAGATCCCACACCACATCCACACACTGCCACACACAAACGAAACACACATAACAGGATTCTTACCCCATGTTAGTTCTCTAATTGTATACAGTATGTCGTTACCCTGGCTAAATCTATGGGAATGACGTCATTGAAATGTGCGTTCTTATTATGAATTTTAACTCGTTAGTGTCCTCGTATACAAATGCATACAGAGGGGGGGCGGGGGGAATAACTCCCATTTATGCATGGGGAATAATCTACAATAAGCTTAACGAGTGGGATCATTATCCTTGCGCATAAAGACAAAAAAACAACAACAAAGCCTCTGTCACTACGTTATAATTAGCGCCATTGTGGTCGCCAAGATCATTAGCCATTGCGCATCATACCGCGAAATACAAGTAGATCTATATATTGGTAACACGAGTAGGCGGGAAGCTGGAAGGTGGTGGGAGGCTGGGGGGTATAACCCCACGGAGGGTGAGGGAGTGGAGGGTGATGGGGGATAAGGAGTGATATAATTGGGAGGGATGTGCAGTTGCGCAGGCGGGGGGAGGGATGTGATAACGATCAATTGTTTCAATTTTAGTTTTTACTTTAGAGCAAACTCCACGCGCTCTATTGATGGTCTGCCATGTTGTATAGTTCCATTTTTTTTTCTCGCGTTTATTTCCACATCCGAGCAGGGCGCCGAGGGGTGGTTGGAGGAGACGGGTTTTTTCGAATAGTGGAGATGTGGGTCGAAGGCGGAAACGGGGTGGGGTTGGTGTAGTAAGGGGGGTGAACCAGAAACACGGCGGAAATAATTAAAGTCATTTAGTAGCGAGAGTGCTCATAAGAAAAAAAAAAAGAAAAAACATTTGGGTATTGAGAGAAATCGGAAATCACAATGTTTTTGCTTCTCTGTTCTATCTTTCTATCTTTCTTCCTATCTCTCACTCTCTCCAACTATCAATCTATCTATCTATCTATTTATTATTATATGTTTTTCTATTTATCTATCTTTCTATCCATCTATCTATCTATCTATCTTTCTATCCATCTATCTATCTATCTATCTATCTATCTATCTATCTATCTTTCTATCTATCTATTATTCTATGTTTTTCTATTTATCTACCTTTATATCCCTCTATCTATCTATCTATCTATCTATCTATCTTTCTATCCATCTATCTATCTATCTATCTATCTATCTATCTATCTATCTATCTTTCTATCCATCTATCTATCTATCTATCTATCTATCTATCTATCTATCTATCTATCTATCTATCTATCTATCTTTCTATCTATCTATCTATCTATCTATCTATTATTCTATGTTTTTCTATTTATCTACCTTTATATCCCTCTATCTATCTATCTATCTATCTATCTTTCTATCCATCTATCTATCTATCTATCTATCTATCTATCTATCTATCTATCTATCTATCCATCTATCTAGCTATATGTCTCTCTATCTATCTATCTATTTATTATTCTATGTTTTTCTATTTATCTATCTTTATATCTATCTATATATCTATATATCGTTCTATGTATCATAATTCCCTAAAGCCTGTAAACCATTTAAACTTCTATAGACAGATTGCACATAAAATATTTAGTAAGCCCTAGAACATACGGATAATTGGACAAAATCGTGGGAAAGTTGTAAACATAAAAATAAAAATCGTCGGCGGGTGAGCGGGAAGGGGGGGGGGATTCTTCTGTGTTTCTGTCATCGGCTCACCAGGTCTATAGTCTGATATTGACGATTCTGTCACCCATATCCTGATTGTAAAAGATAGTACCCTCCTAACGGCTGGAAGAGAGAAAAAATCAGGAGCGTGCTGGAACCTATTTTTATTATTATTCCGATCTCTTCGGTAAAGCGTCGTTGCGCGGCCTACGCAGTTGAAGATCGGCCGTGGCGCTAAAATGTAGGACACAATCTCGAAACGTCACTTCCGTAGGCCAACAGTTCATTGCGCATTGATCCGTTAGAAGTTAAAAATAAACAAGATAGTTTGGAGGTAATGCGGTTATTGTGGAATATAGAAGGAGATGGTTGTTGTCTTTGAAAAGGGAAATTGCTCGCAGAGTGTTCAGCAGGCGTCTCACACATGCGGTAAGCAGTCTGCATTTGGCCCGCAAGGACAAATTTAGATGCCCGCGACGTATTCAGGGAATTACAAAATGCAATAATATATTATTTTATTATCTTATCTTTTATTTTCTCCTCCTGGCCCAGTTTACGTTTAACGTTAGCGCCATTTGGATCACAAACACATTTAACTGTCTAATGATAGATACGTCAGACGACCAGATAGTTGTATCCATTATATACATCAATTCAATAAACAGATTATTAGCTCATTATATACACAAAAATAAATGTTTAAAAATTACGACTAAGCGTTCCTCGTGTTGCTATATCAAGTTCTTATATAGTCCTCGGATTTATTTGAGTTTTAAGACCCGTAGTATAGACGTTTGTACGTTAAAGTGTTTGCTAATATCGGTAAGCTAATGGCCAAATACATACTTTTTGTATAATAAGATATCAATAAACGATATATTTGCAAGTTTGCTATATTGTAAAATGTTTACCGACTCGTTTGGCTAACATCAGGAAAAAATCTAGTCTATATGGAACAAACCATCTCACATACTAACAAGGAAATTATACATAATAATTATACCAACTAACTCATCTTATTTTATCTCACAGATTTATCTTATCTTACATTTTACAGATGCACCTTCTATAAAGAAGATTATTGCGTCCTACGCTCATCCGTGGTCCGAGTCAAGTCTTCCATCTTTATTGATGTTTTAACCCTTACAGTCCCGGGCGCGTATATAGCGGAACTGAAGGCAGCATAGATAGAAGTAGGTCGGTACGGGAAGGGTTAAATGATGTTAAGTTACTGGTTTTCCTGGTTTGTTTAGGCAACCCACCCCATGAATTGACAAATCTTAACAAATATGCATGCATAAAAGGTCGACAAAAAAGACATTTCCAGTGTTATTCGATCATTTACTTCGAAACATGTCTGTGTGCTACGTTACTGGTTGTACGAAAATGTGTAGATAATTAATTTCCAAAAGATGGCGACAAAAGAAAACGATGGATTGTGAATGTCAGATTTGAATAATCACCTATTTATAATCCAAAACTAATTGCTTGATGCCAAAAACTTTTCGTGCTGTTGTTTTTTATGAATCTCCGCATTGTGTTTCTTAATTACCAAGGACGCAACTCTTGACTAAACAAATAGTTAAATTTAACCTAACGCGACTAACACTTTGAGTATTAAGTATCGCCTACTCACTTTTGATGTTAAAAACAGATTCCTCATAACTAATCTTGTAGCCGTTGTATATTTCTTAAAGGCCAGAACTGGACGTCGAGGCTGAAGTCGATTGTCAAACAACACGAAAAGCATGGTATTTGGTTACGAAAATGTAGGTTACGTCAACGGAAGCACGTGACCACTTCCATTTGAAAAGGTTACGCCTAATTAAGACTTGTCAATGCCACTCGGGAGGAAATAGTACTTATATCATATGCATTTGTTCTCGCATAAAAGATAAGGAAAGTGTTTTTGTCTTTATGTTTATCTGAGCATTGCAACAGGCTGTTATTGGATTGTATTTTTAAATTAGAGTTTAATGTCTTATGTATTATTACTACTTTACTCTTTGACCATCTGCCTTTTTTTTCTAATACAATTTTTTAAAGCCATTCAGGATTGTGTTTAAAAGTTAGGAAATGATTCCATCAATGTATGCAATGTATTGGGGGCAGACATTTTATATGATGAATAAGTCATAAAAATTCTTCATGTATTTACATTTATTCCACATCCGCCGGAAACCGTGGCCGAAAGTCGGTACATTAAAGTTGCATGCTAGTCCCCAAACAAAGCACGCCAAATGTCTTCTAGGTCTGCTGGGAATGCTGCCAAGGGCAGAAAACTCGTCATTAAAAAAACACACTTTCTATTTGTTCGTTGATCTTGAAAGTTCGGAGTTATTTCCCTTGACAGTTCGTTTAAAATGGCGTTAGTCGAATCTGTACTTTTCAATAGCTTTTACATTTGTCTTTTTTTTTAAAATCTTATCGTAAGATCGTCTGCTCAAAGACATAACGTGAACTAACCTTCAGTTTAGATTTTCACACAGTTGGGTTTTTAAAAGTGAAACAGTTTTAGAACTTTGTTTTGTTATTTGTCTAATACAAATCTTTTTTTTTACTTTTCCAGTCAATGTAACTAATGTGTGCTTAGTCTATCTATCTATCTATCTATCTATCTATCTATCTATCTATCTATCTATCTATCTATCTATCTATCTATTTATCTATCTATCTATTTATCTATCTATCTATCTATCTATCTATCTATCAATCAATCTATCGATCGATCTATCTATCTATCTATCTATCTATCTATCTATCTGTATGTATATATGTCTATCTGTCTATCTATCTATCTGTATGTATATATGTCTATCTGTCTATCTATCTGTCTATCTATCTATCTATTTATCTATCTATCTATCTATCTATCTATCTGTATGTATATATGTCTATCTGTCTATCTATCTATCTATCTATCTATCTATCTATCTATTTTTCTATCCATCTATCTATATATTTATCTATCTATCTATCTATCTATCCATCTATCTTTCTATTTATGTATCTATCTATCTATCTGTATGTCTATATGTCTATCTGTCTATCTATCTATCTATCTATTTATCTATCTATCTATATATTTATCTATCTATCTATCTATCTATCCATCTATCTTTCTATTTATGTATCTATCTATCTATCTGTATGTCTATATGTCTATCTGTCTATCTATCTATCTATCTATTTATCTATCTCTGTCTATCTATCTTTCTATCTATTTATCTATCTATCTATCTATCTATCTATCTATCTATATATATATATATATCTATTTATCTATTTATCTATCTATCTATCTACCTATCTATCTATCTATCTATCTATCTATTTATCTATCTATCTATCTATATATCTATCTATCTATCTGTATGTCTATCTGTCTATCTATCTATCTATCTATCTATCTATCTATCTATCTATCTATATATATATATATATATATATATCTACCCATCCGTCTGTCTTTCTGTCTGACTATCTATCTATCTTTTTGTCCCTCTGTCTGTCTGTCTGTCTGTCTATCTGTCTGTCTATCTTTGTATATGTATCTATCCTTCTTTCTTTCTATATGCCTATATTTTGTCATTATATGTCAATATTTCTATATATCTATCGGTATGTCTTTATATGTGTCTTTATATATTATATATCTGTATAACAGTATATATGTCTAGCTTTTTATTTGTCCATTTATCTCTATGTAGAAATGTATAAACTCATCCTACAGCCACACCCCATACTTCATCGGACGACAAAAATGGTCATCGTCGATAACGGCGGACAAAGTCATCATCATCATAAATGTATATGTCTATCTGTTTATATGGTTGTCTGTCTAACTATATATCCTATCCTACAATGTATCTATTTATCTAACTATAATACAATAAAAAAAAGAAATACAGTTCTCAATGCCCCCATGTGTTTTCCACCTCTGGGTATATTCTGTTGTATTTCTGTGTTAAAATTTAAATCGACTCAATTGAATTTATTTGTCTGATATTTTCTTTAATCTAATATATACAATCAAATGATTTGTGCGATAGCTAGCTTTTAGTATAACTTACGAGGTCTTCAAATGTGTTTTTTTAGTGATAGCTAAATCTACATCTCACTGAAAATCGCACAAGGAAAAAATGTTTGGTCTCGGATATTACAAGGTCATTTCTTATTCAAAACTATAATGGATGATAATTAAGTTCAACAGAACTTACGAACCCAATTAAACTCAATTAAAATATCTAGGTTAAAAGGATGTTAAACCAAACAAAACAAAGCTTTTATGGAATGCAACCTTGAGCAGACATTTCATAAATGCTAATATAACAACAACACAAAAAATAAAACGCAACAAAATAACCAACCTTTTAAAAATGAATTTCGATAGTTTCTTTTAATTTTAACTAAAGTAATCATAACAAATCATATTGGTAATATCACATAATTGTGTTTCAAAGCTTATAATAAACAAAAATGCATATAAGTTGGCATTGAAGAGTTATCGTCTCTGGTTGTTTAAAAGTTGTCTATAAATAATAGATTAAAACTAATGGGACATGTCTGTAAAGAAATTGTTAAGCTAGACGGCCGGATTAATAAGTGACCTTTACCAGTAGCGATTTGCTTCCAATGTTTACATGTGAATAATGGATGATTCGTGTATTGCTTAATGTATGATAAATGCACAGACCTTTTCATTTCCTCTGTAAAGACTTTAAAACTAGTATATTCTAATTTTTATAGCTGTAATAAAGGCCACATCTAAACAATGTAGATCTATTTTGTTTTTTTTATGCATTGGAAATTCTTATAATGTTATTTGCAAAGGTCTAAGATCATGTGTCTATTGCCATGGTTAAATAAAATTTGACGTAACATTTAAAAAAAAAACTGCTTCACACCGCTAAACGTCGTTAGACGTTGCTATACGTCAATGCCACTCTATACGTCGCTACACAATGAACAATAACAATGAACAATATTTATTTTGCCACATAGTACATAGGTACAATAAAGGCATAGTCAAAAACATAAGAAAATTATAGCATTTGTGAATAATAAATTGAACAATAATAGTAAAACCAATATTAGTAATAAAATGAAAGTAATAAAAAATTTATTAATTAAAGGTATCCTAAAAGAAAATTCAGGGGGGATAATTTAGTTTATAATACAATTTTTTGAGGGAAAAAACTAACAAAGAAAAAAAAAAAAAAAAAAAAAAAAAAAAACAACGACTTAATTTACTAACATAGACATACAGGTAAATCACTTTCATTAGACCTGCACGGCATTAACATAGTGAGAACAAACATTTAAGAAATCATTCACAATTTTTCTTGCGGCTTAGTATATTACATTTCTTCTACGACTATCTCTCAATATCATAGTGACAAACCAACAAGTTAAAATACTTAAACATTTCTAACCTTTTTCTCATTTTTTAAAAGCAGATACTAATATTTTTGAAAATATGCTTAGTTTTTTAAGTTCTTTTAGAGAGCTAGAATTAAGCAGTTCCGACATTTTTTCTACATTAGGTCTGTTATAGTAATATTTTTTTAGATACATTTTTCGTTGGGCATTGAAGTGTACACATTGGAGTAAATAGTGAAATCCATCTCCTATATCTTTTAAGCAAAAGGGACATAATCTTAAATTATAATCTATTCTGGAGTGGCGACCCAGTTCAACAGGGAAATTATTGTTACTTGTTCGTATTTTTAGTATATAGATAGCTTCTTTCAGATGTAATTTATTTAAAAAGGGTGGAGTATTTTCCCAGTCAGATTTATATTTTAGAGCGCTATATAATTTACCTTTATTGCTTATTTGCATACTCTCATAAAGTTCTTGTTTACTTTGATCATTTATACGTAAGTTAATTATTGATTTTGAAAGTTTAGTGTCTATTATATCTTGTTCTAACCAAATATATCCTAATCCTAGTTGTTCCAATTGTAACTTTATATTGGCGGACCATTTGCATTTTTCAACCAGGTGCTCTTTAAGTAAAATGTTATAAATTATTTTAGAAATCCTGCTTTCTTTGCCGGTCGCTATTTTGATCCAGAAGTGTAACATTCTTTTTTTAATAAATGATCTTATATAGAGTTTGCCTGTTTCGCCTAGGACTACATAGTTTGGTGTTTTTGTGTTCAATTTTAAAATCATCTTAAAATATCTTAGTCTAACATTTTCTAAAATGTCACAATTTTCCATACCCCATAGTTCGCAACCGTAGGTTAGTATAGGTAGTACTGTTTGATCAAATAGATCAATTTGACTATCTATGGGCAAGCTTAGTGTATGGCATTTTCTGAGAAGATTGAACATAGCATTAGTACCTTTCATCTTACAATATTTCCTGTGTTCTGAGAAAGAACCGTTAGCTGAGAAGATTATTCCCAGGTATTTAAATTTAGAAACTATTTCTATTATATTATTATTTAGTACAAATTTCTGATTTCCTACCCTCCCCTTTCTACCGAATATCATTATTTTTGTCTTATCTTCATTTATGTTTAAGTGGTTCTCCTTGCAATAGTTACTGTAAATGTTTAAGTTTTTCTGTAATTCTTTTGCGGTTTTAGCTAGGATTGTTGTGTCGTCAGCATATAATAATGTGAATATTTTTAGTAAATCTGCGTTGTTATCGTTGCTGATAGTTAAGCTACTTGCGCCTTTTAGTTCTAAATAAGAATCTAAGTCATTAATAAACATAGAAAATAATAGAGGGCTCAGATGTTCTCCCTCTCTTAGTCCTGCTTCGCAGTTAAATAACGGTGACAGGTTTGTATTTAATTTTACTGTCGATTTAATATCTCTATATAACCCCTGTATACATTTAAGGAAAATTCCATCTATGCCTATATCTAACATTTTCGCCCAGAGTAATTTTCTTTTAATAGACGGGAAAGCTCTTTTTAGATCAATGAATGCACAGAACAGTTTGTCACCTTTATTTTTTATTAAAAAGCTCAGCGCATATAGTATAAATGATGCTTCCGTTGTGGAATAACCTTCTCTAAAACCCATTTGATTCTCGTTTAATAAGTTGTGCTCTTCAAGGAACATCTCCATTCGTACATTAAGAATGGATGAGAATAGTTTACCTAAGCATGATAATAAGGTAATTGGTCTAAAGTTTTCGGGCTTTGCCTTGCTGCCTTTATTTTTATATATTGGACATATCATCCCTAGTGACCAGCTTTCGGGGAAAATTCCATCTTTTAGGATAACATTGAATAATTTTACGTATGTGGGTATCATTATAACCTTTGTGCATTTTATATATTCATTATAAATTTTATCGTGTCCGCAGCTTTTATTATTACTTGTTTTATTGATGGCTGATAACACTTCATTATATGTTATTTCACCATTAAGTCTTGTCGTATCTAAGTTAGGTGCGGTTAAATTGGTTTTTATTGGGTTCATGCAACAGTTGTCTGTCGTTTCGTTTTGGGATTTGAAAAAATGGAACAATTCGTCAATACTAATTTCATTATAATCTTCTTTTCTGTTTTTATCCTTTAGGATACGCCAGTATTCTTTTGGATTCTTTCCTTTCAGATTTTTTATTTTATTTCTCATTTTGTTTTCATATTTATTTATAGCGGTGTTCATTTCACGCTTGTAGTTTTTACTGTGTGTTTTTAAACTTTCAAGTGAGCCTTTGGTTTTAAGGGTACTATTCATTCTTCTTGCTTTAAGGTATAATCTTCGTTTTTGTCTACATATAAGTGTAAACCAGGGTTTATTTTTTCTTAGGTTATTTTTATCATTAGGGTATCGATTTGTGCCAAATATTTCAGTTGCAGATTGTGTTAATATTTTATTTATTTCCTCTACTATGTTATTTATTTCTTGTTTTTTGTTTTCAGGGGAGTTACAAAGGTCACTTCTTTCTAGTAATTCGTCTAGTTTCAGATTTATGCTGTTTTTGTTTTGCTTTTCTACCATTTCAAAATAGTTCTTAGATTTAGTTTGCACCCACGGTTTAATGATCTCTACCACTGGTCTATTATTTAGTCGTCTACGCGCATTTCCAGGTTTATTTGCTCCACCAATCTCAATCTCATATTCACATGATATTAAACAATGGATATCTGAGAATAGGTGATCAAAGTCGTGGATTATTAGATTCCTAATTTTGTGAAAAAGGTCATTGTCTGCTAGTACGTAATCGATTACTGTGCTAAATGTAGTCGTAGGTTTATGTGACAGTAACCCCTTCCTTCCATTCATTATTAACATGTTTGTGTTTTTACATGTTTCGATTAGTTTGCGGCCCCAGTTATTCGGTATTGTCGTATCTACGTTTATACGTTTGAGTGGAATGTCTTTTCTTTTAAGCGTTTCTTCTGTCTGGGCACTTATTTCTACATAGAGTTCGTGGGGACTTGTTATGGAGTCTATAATGTAATCTTCTCTTTCTTTGGTATGAGCGTTAAAATCACCCATTATGATTATATTGTTAGTGATATTTCTTTTATCGATTATTTCCATTTCTAGAATATTGAAAAAATCAGATTGGGCATATGGGGAATTCTCGGGTGGGGTATAAATAATTAGAATTAATAAGGGATTGTTTTCTGCTCCTATTTGTAGCCAAATCATTTCATTATTGTCACATCTTAATATTTTAGTTTTATCAACTAGGTCATTTTTTATGGCCACACTCAGTCCCCCCGATCTACTATTGTTATTATGGTGTCTAAATTTGTGGAAAAGGGTAAAGTGTTCTATACTTATAGTATCGATATCTTCCACCTTGTCATTATTAAGTTTTGTTTCCGAAAGACCTATAACATCGAACAAATTTATCTTATCAACAAACTCTGGATACATCATTCTCCTCACCAGGCCACATACATTTACATAGGCTAACCTTAAAAAGCGTTTTTGGTTTTGTTCACCTATGCTAATGCCACTGTCCTACAGCACCGTGAGCGTTACGCAGTCTGCCGAGGTCGTACCACCCTCCTGATGCATCTGTTGTTGCTGGTATTGTTGTTCTTTCTGCTGATGTTGAGGCTGTAGCTGGGGTAGCTGGGGTTGTGGTTGCTGCTGCAGTTGCTGATGGTACTGCTGATGTAGTTGCTGCTGTTGGTATTGAGGTTGTTGTTGGATTTGCTGCTGATGATGATGAGAGGGATGCTGCGGCTGCTGGTGTTGAGGTTGTTGCTGGTGTTGGTGGTGCTGCTGCTGAAGTTGTAGCTGCTGGTGATAAGGTTGTTGCTGGTGTTGGGGTAGCTGCTGCTGTGGCAACTGATGCTGCTGATGTTGAAGATGCTGTGGTTGCAGGTGCATTTGCTGTTGTTGCTGATATTGTTCTTGGTGATATTGTTGTTGTTGCTGCGAATGTTGAGGTGGTCCCGTGGGATAAACTTGTTGTCGTTGTAGGTATAGTTCTGGAGCCTGCTGTTGTTGTTCTTGTTGTTCTTGTTGTTCTTGTTGGTATTGCTGTTGGTGAGGCTGTTGCTGAGGCTGTTCTTGTTGTTGATGCTGTCGTTGTTGTTGCCGTTGATCATGTCCGTGTTGATACCGCTGTTGTTGCAGATTCATTTGTTTTTGATGGGGTTGGTAAGATTGTTTTTTTTGATCATTCAGTTCTTGCTGGATATGTTGAGACCGATACAGTAGTTCTCGCTGATGTAGTTGCTGAGGTTGCCATAATTGTTGACGCTGGTTCTGTTGAGGCTGTTGTTGTTCTCGTTGTATGTTTTGTTCATGGTGAGGTTGTTGTTGTCGAGTTTGCTGTTGTTGTTTTTTTTGTTGTTGTGAGGGTTGAGAGCGACTCGATTGCTGTCGGTGTTGATCTTGACTTCGCCAGGGTCGTTGTTCGTCCGGTGCTCTGAGGGCAACAATTACGCCTTGACTGTCAACCCTCCAAGACCCTTCCGGAGAGGTCAGGATGTCATTTTTAAGGAATACGTTTCGACCATATTTTTCCTTTAGATCCTTTAGTTTAGGTAAAAGGATTTTTCTTCTTTCGTTTACTTTCTTCGGGAGATGATCTCTTATTCCAAAGGGTTTTCCAGCCAGTTTGTAAGCGATTCTTCTAATTGAGTTTTTATCATATAGATGGAGGAAGGTCACCACAATAGGTCTTTGCTGTCCTCTGTGATAGCGTCCCAATCTATAGCAGCCTTCAATCGCGAGTTCATGGTCTATCCCCAAGTGGTCATGAAGGAACTGATTAACCGTGCTGTAGCAGTCTTCGTCTCTTCCGACTTCTTCTAAACCAGTAAGAAGTAGATTGTTTATTAGAACCTTGGTCTCGAGCGATAGAGTACGCTCCTCGAGTTCGTTCAACGATTTGTTGAGCTGACCAAGGTCCTCTTCGTGCTTCTTTAAGGTGGTGATGTTTTCAGTTGAAATCTTATCTACTATACTGATTACTTGTTCAACTGCGGTCACACGCTCATTCAGTTGCTTTACCATTCCAATCTCCTCGCTAATCTTCTCCACCCTAGCTACTAACGTGTCTAGAGAAGCTTGGAATGTAGGAAAGATTTGCAGGTGTTGCACCAAGGCTTCTATCTTCAAGCTGCTCTCTGATATTGAGAGCTGAACGTTAGTAAATCCCTGCAAGATTTTGTTATTGAAATCCTGCTGTGGCCCATTAATGGTTGTTTGCTCAGAGATATCCAAGCAACAACCATTAAATGAAGAGGAGCGACGCAGCCTTTTTTTATTTTTTTCACCAGCCTGCTTAACATCCCCAACAGCGTCTAGTACTCCAGTGCTACAATCACTACTAAACGTAACATTAGACGTAACATCAGACAACAGCACACATGCCATAATAAAAACAAAGTCTGAAGGTCCAAAGAAGAGAAAGGTTCTCTCCCTTGTTTACAGACGGTTCGTCTGTTAACTGTTGATTGTTGATTGTTGATTGTTGACTATTGACTGGAGGGTTGATATACAGGCAGAGAGAGGGGAGGAGAGGGGAGGAGAAGGTTGATATGCCAGGTCAGGGGCTGCGGGGGACGATATGCGGTGACAATGTCCAGCTCTCGTCCCACGTCTAGTTGGTAAGTGGCGTCCGATACCGAGCTATGTTTACACAAAATTCCAGGTGTAAAAGTTATATCATGTGTAGTACACGGTACACGGTACACAGTTGAATAAACTTGACAGTTTAGATTGAGAGTGGGCAAAAAAAACACAGTGTTGTGACTAGTTGTGAGAACTGCTCAGTCACTTTGACTCTAACAATCTTAGCAAACTTAATAAAATGATTAATAAAGTCGATTATACAAATTAGTCAATAATTGACTTAATTGTCGCGCAATGACTGAATAAAACACACAATTTGAAAAGATTAATTCACAACAAATCAACCAATATAAGTTTCACAATGAAGAGTGAAAAATGAAATCACAAACAATCATCAAATATGAAGAGACGAAATACACGCAGCACACAGATATGTTTTGTTGCTACATGTCGCTTTTCGTTTCTGCTTTCATCGGTTTCGGTTGTAGTCGATTATTCGGAAAATTCAATGTATCTCGGTTTTCGTCAATTGCCTCGGTTTGTATTGATTGCCTTGGTTTTCCGCTACGCTGAAGCTGGTCCTTGTGCCGGAAGACCAAGAAGGGCGGTGACACCGAATAGTGTGCGTTAATAACCAAGTTTCATAAAAAATTTAAAACAAATAAATCTAACTAACATTGATTGATATGAAAATAATTGCCTCGGTTTCATATTCGGCCGATTGATCTCGGAACGAGTTATCAACGGAATCCAAAATTTGACCGATAATTTTTCTTTTTTCTTTACTAATAACTGATTCACCTTCAAGTCGCTTGCGAATCGTTATAAAGTGACTTAAATATCATACCTTTATTACAGACCAATGTATTTCTGGAAACCTTATTTAGATTTATTAGAAAAAATTAGTAACGGTATAGAAAATTCCGGTTACGCGATATTTATTCATAACATTTATCAATATATTATAAGTCTGTTGGGCTAGAGTACGAATCAGTTAGTTGGCTGTCACTTTAGAAATTCGGAATGGTTTAACAAAAATTAAAAGTCTGTTTTAATTTTCTTCTTTACATATTCCCAACGCATATTTATATGTTTTCAAAATCGTTTTTGTTTTTTTAGCTGGCAAGTGCCACAGTATAAGACTGGGCCTACATTATAAATGGTATGCTATAGATTTGAGTTGAAAAAAGTGCGTGTTACGGAGACCATGGCGAAAGAATACTAAAAGAAAAGAAGTGCGTATTTTGGGAAGAGAAAATATACATTTTCGAGAGATACAAAGCTAGATTTACTTGAGACATAAAGATAGATTTACTTGAGACATAAAGAGAGATTTACTTGAGACATAAAGATATATTTACTTGAGACATAAAGATATATTTACTTGAAACACAAAGGTAGATTTACTTGAAACACAAAGATATATTCTTTGAGACATACAGATAAATTTATTTGAAACACAAAGATAGATTTACTTGAGACATAAAGATAGATTTACTCGAAACACAACGATAGATTTAATTGAAACATAAAGTTTGATTTACTTGAGACATAAAGATAGATTTAATTGAAACATAAAGTTTGATTTACTTGATACATAAAGCTAGATTTACTTGAGACATAAAGATAGATTTACTTGTGACAAAAAGATAGATTTAGCCTACTCTGATACATAAAGATAGATTTACTTGAGACACAACTAAAAACAGTATATATACAGTGAAAGAGTATTGTTATATCATCATGACATAGCCTGGAAAGCCAACATATTGCTCATCATTGTTAATTGGGCTGACGACGACGAATGCATTATTGTTCTTTTTCACGGCCCACAATGGTATTGTGTGGCAAGCAAAGTGCCAACCCATTTTTTTTCGCTTTTTTACGAAAGCTTTTTCTTTATTCTTGTTAAAGTAGGGTTTAAATGTAAGCCCTAAAACAGTTCATGGACAAAATATGTAAACAAATTAAGACTGTGAGTATATTATATGTTAAACTCTCAAAATTATGGTCGTTTTTTTTAAATATTTAACGTTTCAATGTATTGATGAACAAAATTTATAAAATTGATTTTGGCTTCAAGTGGATTGCGTGGCCTGCACAATTTTACTTCCGCTTTTACTTTGCTCACAACTGATACCGAGGCTCATTTTTGAGCTGGTTCGACCCAGCAGGGGACGACAATGCACTAGAGCAATAATTTATTAAGTATTGGATCCCGAGACGATTCGGATAATTCTGCTAGAGCTTTAGCACTGGAGCAACCACAAACTTCAGCAGCTAAGGCGAAACCATCTGCAATAATTGTTTTAAAGTGTACATTTAAATTTATAAAAAAAAAAGACGGTACTTACCAAATAAAAAAGAAAAACACAAAGTGCTGTAAATCAAACAGACTTCTCTTTTCTTCTTGTCAGACCAATATTTGTCTTTTTTTAAATTTGTCTCCAAGTCCAGAGATTATAGAGAAATAGATTTTAGTCACGAATATTCCATTTTGTTATCTAAATGTTAACTTTTTAATTCATTATTTCCACAGTTTTCGAGAAAGTTAGCAAAAAAAACTCTAATAGACTGAAGCATAATAAAAAAAGTAAAGCAATTAAAATATATCAAACACAATATTGTTTAATCGATAAATTCAATCATTATATTTCTCTTGAGAATTTGAATTTAACAAGAAATTAAATATTTTTTAGTAATAAAAATATGTCTGATAATATTATGACAACAAGTACACGTCATGGATTGAATTTTAAAAAGAATAACAAGCTACGTATGTTTTAATTTTGTTTTATACATCTTGTGTATGTCTTCTTGTAAATCTAAGTTGTACAAAACAACAACAACGTAAGTTGGAGATAAAAAACGATTGTTTATTCAAATTCTTCACGTGGGTGGAGCCTTTCATACCATCCGGTGTAAACCCGACATAGAACGCTATACATTTTTTATCTTTGTCATTCTTCTTTTTTATTATTTTTTATACAAACCTTTCCGGTGTTCATTAATGGAAAGAACGAGAAAAGATGAGCGAAAAAAAACAACACACGCACACAGTGAAATCAATTGTAAAACAAAATAGAGGCGGGAAAAGAGACTACGGGAAGATAATGATAGTAATTGCTCTTCGTGCTTCGCCCATCAATTGTACACCAACCCACGACCCTCATTATTCGACTGTTATCTATTTGTCAATATAATATATATATATATATTTATAAGTGGTGCGTATCAATTTTTTATTCATTATACCAGAATATAAGGAATTCAATACAACTAGACCGGCCAACTAGACCATACTATAAGTAATTCAATATACATTCTCAATATTTATTCACATTTTTAGTATGAATTTAAACTGCCGTTGGGAACCACAGTAGAATACTTGGAGGACATTGTTGTGGCCCGAGGGCCGCTCGTTGCACGCCCATGCTATAAATCAACGATGCGCATTAGTAGATAAAAAAAAAAAACGGAAAAAAAACTGATCTAGATACGATAAAGAGAAACTTTGTGTATCTAGTTATTATTGGCTACGTTTGGAAGAGCCAGGAATTCTACAACAATTAAAATTTAGTATAATCGATAAAACTAACAGAATAACCCCTTCCCCTAGTTCATTACTTTTAATTTGAAGAATGGTATGTTTTTTAATATCTTCACATTTCAACACAATCTTATGTTGTTTTCTTACTCAAACACATTAAACCTGTTAGTCATATTAAAATGATTTTTTTTAAAAAAAGCACATTCTAAAAGATCACTATAAATCACTGTAACAGTACCACGAGTTAGTTGATGAATAGATTTGCACGAGAGTTATCCGAGTGGCATTTAACACAACAACAAACACACACCAGTAGGGCCAGTCGTCTAAGAGTTAAGGAATATATTGTGAATGAATAAAAGAAAAAGGACATTAACAAAAAAAAAATTCGTGGAGTGAGAGTATGACCAGGGTGTGGTATGGAGGAGAGGGGGGAGGGAGGGGTTGGTGAGTGGATGGGAGGGAGGGGAGTTTGGCACGCGCGGTGCTTAGGGCGACAGCAACAGTTCCCCCCCCCCATACATCCCCCTGTATCCCCCCCACCAAGCCACGCACTTCCTCGCGCGAGAGACAGACTGTTTTGAAAAGTGAGCAGGAGGGGGAAGGGGTAGGGGAAGGATTGAGGAGAGGATCGGGTGGATGAACTGGAGGGAAGTGGGTACTGGGGGTGTCAGTATAGAGAGAGACGGGGGGAAAGGGGGGGGCGCCAGACATAGTCTTAATATCAGCTCTAGCCAAATAAGAACATCTAGTAAATAGGTTCTAAACGTAAGGTTACACGATTACAAATCAGGTCATGTTCTTTTCCTTCCCTTTGTTTTTTGACCGGAAGTGCTATGTTCTTACATCTCAGATTAAACGATAGTATGCTCCTACCATCTCAAATTACACGATAGTATGCTCCTACCACCTCAAATTTCAATATATTATTCTCCGATCATCTCAAATTACAAGGTATGTTTCTCTCAACATCTCAAATTCCAATATATTATGCTCCTACCATCTCATTGAAATACTGACACCAACGTGAACTTTGTAGCTTTGAGAATTCCAGCTGTAATATTCATTAAGTATCTTCAAACGCGAGCAAGAAAAAAACAACAACTTACCATGTGTCAAAACTATACTTATATATATATTAAAAAGAACAACATATATTTTAAAAAGTTGAAATTTCGTTAGTTAATAAGTCGAACACTTTCTATTATAAATTAAAATTAAAATAATTGAAAACTGTAGAAAACGTGAAGACTGTCTTTTAAATTTTACATATTGGAGACTGGACTTTATATCTCTTTACGGCACATTAACTCTTTATTATCTTATCTTATACATTACAGACGCTCCTTCTATAAAGAATATTATTGCGTCTTACGCTCATCCGTGGTCCGAAGGGTACCTACTTTACTTTTTAATTTCCAACAATCATTTACCTTTCGTGTGACAGAAGAACAAAGATTTTGTTTAAATGTCATTATATTATTATTATTATTATTATCATGAAAATCACGGGCACACAACAAACAACAAACCTGGGGTCAAATCCGGCCCGAAGTATGTACATAAAAATATAAACAGTAAGTATGTTTGATAAGATAAGATTACTTTATTGATGCAAACAAATGGAAATTTGACTTGATTACATTAAATTCCGTCTTGAAACACTATAAAAGAACCATTTGTACTCAAGCACAATCGACATTCACGCACACTATCAGACCATGGAATTGTCTAAGTACAAAATTCTGGGCGAGAACTTAATTTAACAAGTTTTGAGCTTGATCTAATCTCTACAAATTTTCAAACGAGCTGACTAAACTAAAACTGGACCCCATGAGGTAATGGAAAATCTCCTAATCTGATTGGGTCCCTAATTGGATGGGGAATCAAGAATAATGCTTCAGAAAGTCAATCTACGACTAATAATTCAGAAGCCTTGACTTCCACGGGATGGGCACTGCGATCTTTAATTTAATTAAAATAATAATACCTCGAAGGTCAAACCTCTTCCATCTTCTCGGACTATTAGCCTATATAGACAATGCAGGGTCAATGTAATGTACTATCATCTATTTATAACTCAAGTTTGTAACACAATATAATACTAACTCAACATCTTTACGCCTAGTCGACTACGTCTCGACAATAACGATATCGTTAGTAAGTGGAACTACTGAACACTTGATGCATTATGAGGACCTGGTTATTGTTTTTATATTATTTTTTAAATATTTTTTTACGTGACATTCGGAAAGCCTGGGGGGAAATCCATTGCTAGTACTTTCTATGCACAGAAATCTATATAAGCGTATTAGTGCGTTTTGTTGTTGCTTTTTATTTCTGCATAGCGACCAGTGAAGTTGTTTATATTGTACACAAGTTCAAGAATTAAATTATTCTTCTAAAAATGCATCGATTGGCTTGAGTAGTTATTATTGTGAACAATAACCAAGACAGACTACAGAAGACCCTTGGAGACGTTACAAGTCAATTAGACCAAAATTTGTTAACTGTACTGTTCATTGACTTGTTGACTTGTGTTTACTATTGGTCAAATGGGCTCATAGTCCACTATGGCCTATTTTAATTCAGACACTCTTCTAGGATATACCCCTTTGAAGAGAGATCTAATACTGCTTGCTTCGCCCCCCCCCCCTCTCTCTCTTCCAACGAGCACCAGCTCTCTCCCGCCTCCTACCCAATACCACCTCACTCACCCACCCCCCAGCCGGCTAGGATGCCAAAAAGAAGTCTACGGAATGCACTGACCATATGGGTGGTCATTTTCCAAATGAGAGCGTGGCTTGATCAGAAACGTGACATCACCGGAATGTCCGAGCACGCGGCGTGAATTCTCACACAGGGACGGTGGAGGGAACTGAGATGGTGGGGGGGGGGGCGGCAGTGACGGTCTCAAGTGAATGGCAAACAGAGACCTTTGAGTCCAGGCGAAATGGATAATATAGACTATAGACGATGTGTGTTAGCGTGTGTGGGTGTGTGCGTGCTGAGTCTTTGTTTTTCCACTCTAAATTATTGAGTTATTATTGTCATTTTAATTCTCCACTTAGAATTCTCCTTTTCCTATTGCCTAGCCATAAGTGTAAAAAAAACACTACTTTAGCCACTATTTACTATCCTGATCATCTTACTTATACTTTTACATAGCCTACCATCATACAAATATCTGACTTATTTTACATATCTTACTTATCTTACTTATCTTGCTTATCTTACTTATCTTACTAGTTTTACTTTTGTCACTTATCTTTTATACTACGCTACTCATAGGTTTCAGCATGTGATGATAAGTTAGTGTTTAAAAACAAGTTTTAAGGCGTATCTTATATATATAAATATATAATATATAAAATATATATATATACACACACACACACACCACACACATATATATATATATATATATATATATATATATATATATATATATATATATATATAAAGTAGATTATGTGTCTTCAACTAATCATATTAGTTCATTTAAAGACACGTGATATTATTGTCTCATATTATAGTTTTGCGATTTCACTTCGGACATGTGTCTTCGTTAGCTAAGCGGTTAACGCAATGACTGCCATGCCGGGGACTCAGGTTCGATTCTCCAGTTAATCCAGCTAGTTTATACATTTTTTATATGTAGCTTATACATGCCTGTTTTATATTCACCCGGGCAACGCCGGGCAATTTTGCTTGTTATAGAAATTATTTTTTGTATTTTTTTTTCTTACACGTAACATAACCTCTTTCAATACTAAGATTATTTCGACAGAGTGTAGACTAACATTTTTCCATAAAATGTGAAATGTAATACTGCTTGCTGGTTGGGGAGTCAAAATAATGTTCAATTTGTCTCGCTTGGTTCTAGGCAACACTTAACCATGTGGTAATCCAGTGAACTTGTGTGAATTAGTCATTGCGTAATGCGGAAAAAAGCAATGGAGCTTTTATCTCGTTGTCTATCTGAGTATTTCAACAGTTTGTATAAAACTCTACTGTACTATCTTTTTTTATCAAACTCCAGCTTTGTATATCTACAAGCTCATAAAAAGAAACGTTTTACAAAAGTAATAAGAATAGAAAACTAAAATGTTGTCTCACATTAGTTAGACTACTAGAATATGCGGGCACGGTAGCCGAGCGGCATTGCGTTCGACTGGCGAGCCGAAGGTCGAGGGTTCGAATCCTGGTGTAAGCTAGGATTTTTTCCCGGGTCTGGAGGGTGTCCCTGAGTCTACCCAGCTCTGATGGGTACCTGACCTTAGTCGGGGTAAAGTAAAGGCGGCTGTATGCCGTGGCCACAGAAACTGGTGAACGCTGCTTCATCGGATCAACTCGGTCCGACGGCTACTTTACTTACTTACTTATACTAGAATATGCAGCGTCTGTATGGGATATATCAGCTAAAGACAACATAAAAATAATTAGAACAAATTCAAAAAAGAGCTGCAAGGTTCATAACTCACCACAAGGTTCCCACACCAATAGTTAAATCACTAAACTTAGAAACACTAGAGATCAGAAGGGCAAAAAGTAAAGCAGTAATAATACACAAGGCATTAAACTCTATTTTAGAAATATAACACAATAACAACTTGTTGCAATGCTGAGATAAACTAAGAACAAAAACACTTTCCTTACGCCTCATGCAAGAACAAATGCATGTAAGTACGCTTTCTTCCCTATTGGCATCAGAACCTGTAATGGGTGACCTGAACAAACCAGGAAAACCAGTAACTGAACATAATTTAAAACACTAGTTAAAATGCAAGACTAGATTCAGGCGACGGATAAGCGTAGGACGCAATAATCTTCTATATAGAAGGAGCGTCTGTAATATATGATATACGATAACAAGTGTAAACCATTGCATTGAAACATTACAGAAAATACCAGAATTATTAGCTTAAGAATTCGTAAAATATATATTTTGTTTTCCTATCCGCATTTAGATGTATTAATTCAGATCCTTTCCATTTTTTTTATTATTTATCTTCTGTTTCAAAATCTGTAGATTTTATTTTTTTAATCAGCTTTATTTCAACAGGAATTAGAAAACCCACCTCTAACGCCATGTTTTTATTGTTATTTTTTTTTTATGTATCGCAGCAACCGGAAGATCTTTTGTAAAATGTTTTTTTTATAAAAAGAACAAAAAAAAACATTGTGCTGAACTCAAAGAACTTTTAAAAATGAAATTTATGTTTTCCTCGGCTTTCAGAAAACTTTCAGTGTCGTAAAATCAACGGAAATGTCGTAATGAGGCTTGTGGTGTGCTTGATGATTTTTTTTTCCTTCTATTATTTCGTTTCTTTCTTTAAAAGCTGAGTTGATATTTCTGATTTGAAAACAGAGTTGGGAAAAGCGTTTTTTATATCATCATGGTAAAAACTTAACAATGCGAATTAAAAGTTCTATTGAAGCTTAGGGTTATGTTTGAATACTCTTGTGATTATGATTAGAAATATGGTCTCTATATTATCAGGGGCTTGGCAACCTACGCAACGCGTGCTAGACTTGGCACGAAGAACGAGTTTTAATGGCACGCTAAAATACCCCCCTCCCCACCCAAAAAAAAAAAAAAAGCTAGTTCAAGTCCCTTTCTACAAAAACATAAGTGCTAGAACAGGATGACTTTAAGGCTGTTGGCACGCTTAATAAATTAGAAACCCCATTTTGGCACAGTATTATCAAAAGTTTGTCGACCGCTAGTCTAGATTACGAAGTCTATATACACGTTCCAACGTTTAATACTCCACCAATGCCTACCATTCTTTAAAGGGTTTTGGTAACTTCATCGTATAGAGAATGGCATCAGAATTTAGCTCTCACATAAATATAGTTAACAATTTATACGTTTTTTTTTAAAGTTGGCAGCTATAATGAATTAGTAAATAACGAACGAATAGACAGCTCCACTAATACATTTGTTTGATTAAAGACATAGATAGAAAGTTGGGTGCCTGAGTTGAAGGTTACAAAAGGAATACCATTTGTAAATGATCTTTGAATAAATAGTTGAATTATTTCTTGTTATTATGCTTTAGTTTCTGATAAATGATAAATTAACATTTACTCAATTCTGATTTTCAATAGTGAAAATTTCCTCTACTTTTATAAAACATACACAGCATCGATATATATCCAATAGCCTTACTCTAACTTACATGGACATGTGTAAAAAAAGGGATAAATAATCAATATTCTGCTAGTTCTACCAATAAAATCGATTTACAAACTCTGATTTATTAATCAGCAAATCTAATAAAATGATGAATTAAAACATTTGAAAATATAATAAATCGATGAATTATACATTGACAAATCTAAAAAAAAAAGGATACATTGACAAATCTAAAAAAAAAAATCATAAAGATGGGCAAATTTAATAAATCGATGCATTCTACATTAGAAATCTATAAAATATTAAACCATACATTTTTCAAATTTAAGAAAATCTCTGAATTATAAATCAGTTAATCTGACGATGAATGAACAATCTCTATACACAATGCCGTGACTTGCAGTTAGCTATCTTTTAATGCCAAACCTCTTTCTGTGTTAGCCCTTAGTGTTGGGTTGTGTTTGTGTATGTTTGTGTAACCTCGTGGTGTTATCCCCAATGATAACTTGCTTTTAAATCCTTTCTTTTTTGTATCACATGTTGGGGGGGGGGGGAGGGGTTGCAAGGGCGTGACGAAAACACCGGGTCCAGCTGGTCAGTTAATTGGATTGGACTCGCACTGGGGATGGCTAGAGGGCAGTGCTGATTGTTTGGGCAGACCAGGTGACGCGGGACGTGATTTGGAAAAGAGAGACACGTAGAAAAAAGAGCTTTATATATATATTAGAGAAAAGAGATGGGGGGGGCAAATAGGGAAAACGAGAGAGAGAGAGAGGGAGAGAGATGGAAAAGAGAGCGAAAGAAAGATAGAGAGAAAGGGGGGGTGTGAGAGGATAAAAGAGAGAGAGAGAGTAGGAGCATGACAAAAAAAGAGAGAGAGGAAGAAGGATAATGAGGGTGGTAGAGAGAACTGGGAGAATGGGAAGGACAGAGAGAGAGAGAGAGAAAAAGCAGGAGAATTGTAAGTGGGAAGAAAATAGAGGGTAAACGCGGGAATATGGGAAGGAAAGAGAGAGAGATAGAGGGTGAGAGAGAGAGATAGAAAGAGAGTGAGAGGGTGATTGTTCTGAGTGTCACAATAGTAAAAGGCCCAGATGGTATCAACAATGTTTGCAATGAAAGAGGGAGGATAGGAGAGTTTTTTTTTACATAATTTTCTGAGTTTGCTTTTTTTCGTCTATAATTTGTATTTTTATAATAATATAGAAACAAATGTTTGTATTCCCTCTAACATTACTTGAATGAAATGTATGTTATTTTTTTATACATAGGCTTCAATTCATGAAATGTAAAGTATGCTGTTGGCTTGTGTTGAAAGTGTTCATTGATTTCCGAGGTGTGCTTCCAAAGGTGCTTTTTTTATAGCTCGTGTGTGTGTGTGTGTTGGTGTGTCTTCTGTTAAAAAAAGCTTGTTAGTTGCCTAAGTGTGCTGCCCTGCCAACGTGATGTTCTAAACATTATCTCACTGTGCAGGAACATTACATTTTGGCGGAAACTCTTTCCTAGAGCAGGTGTCGGCAACCTGCGTGGCGCTTTCCATACTTGGCACGCAGGGAGGATTTTCAATGGCACGCGGAAGCCCTCCAAAATAAGGAAGTTAAAGTCTTTTCTACAGGAAATTGAGTGCTAGAGCAGAATGACACTTTTAGGCACATGGCACACTGAATGAATCAGAAGTTCTACTTTGGCACATTATGCTAATATCACAAAAATGTCCTTCCCTGTGGTTGAGTATTATAAAGGTACCTATCTTTTACTGATCTATAGTCCGGCGCTAAAAAAGAGTCCCCAGTTTTTGAAAATTTTTTAATTATGGTAATTCAGCACTATGACGTTTCCGAAATGAATAGCTATCCCGAAGGAGTCAAATTGATCCATGGGGCCGGTGAAGCAGCGTTTCATCAGTTTCTATGGCCACGGCAAACTAGGAGACTGTGTGGATAGCACAATGTCAAGCCGCTATTACTTTACATCACAGCTGAGTAGACTCAGTGACAACCAGGGAACCAATTCTAGTCTTCACCAGGATTCGAACTAATGATCTTTGGTACGCGCTGCCGCTCGGCCAACGTGCCCCCTAGAGTAGCTATCCACCAACACAAATAATACGATAGTAAAATTCTGTCAAGGAATAATAGTGGCTAGGTAGGTAAATTCTAGAAGATTGAAAACTTTTGAAATACTGTTTTGACAAAATGTAAGTATTTTGACTAGATTTAGCTAAATCCGTGTGGTGGGGAGCATCTGCAGCCTTACTTCTAGACGCCCATGAGAATGCGTAAATGCGATGCGCATTAACTCCTCTGTGGTTCCCACTTTAGCGAGACGTAGTGTTGGTCTTTGCGTCAGAGTTGCGTCATCAGTCGACGTGTTGATTGTAACAGGTGCGCTAGAGAAACCCTTCAGAAGCCCTTCACTTTCCCCCCCCCCACCCCACCAACACCACCATAACAAATAATAACGAAAGCATAAAACAATGTAAATCTGGATGAACGAGAGTTGGCTATTTTGGTAAGAAGAAATCACTTTTACAGAGCACAGAAACTAGCGCTATGCATCTTTAATGTCATCTGCTATGATGACATTTATGTCAAGAGTTTATTTAATACACACTCATGTTTAACATACGTAGAACGTTTCAGGCGTGGAGTCGAGAGAGAGAATAGAGAGATAGAGGTGCAGTGAGAGAGAGAGAGAGAGAGATTGACAGAGAGAAAAACAAGGGAGAGAGAAAGAGACAAAGAGAAAGAGAGAGACTGACAGAGAGACAGAGAGAAACACAAAGGAGAGAGAAAGAGAGAGGCATTTTGCAGACATGTTCTAGATGTACTTTACAATTTGGAGTTGAATTTGTTCAGAGTTTAAATAAATAATGTGGCATCTAGTTTTTTTTCCTCTCCAAGCAAATGTTTGCAGAGTCCAACACTTTAAACGTTTATCAAACAAATATTTTATATGAAGGATTGGGGGACGGTTCGGAGGGGGAGGGGTTAAGAGGGCATTTGGCAATAAAACAGCCAGTAACTGAATCAATTTTAAACTTTTTAAATCATCAGCATAATCTAAGTTTTCTAAATCATTTTAGTTTATTGTATATGATTCTTCATTCACTTTTGACTCCTTGTGCTTTAAACACATGTGTTGGTAGTTAATTAATAATGTTTAATGCAAATTAGAGACCAAACGAACATCGGTTTCCATTTTGAAACAGAAATTAAGCAAATTGCATCTGTCGGCGTAGTTTCGGTTTCGACCGTAGCCAAATAGTTAGCTTTCGGTGTCAGCCGAAACTAATATTGACTTTCGGTCATCAACCGAATATCTCTTTTTTTTTGTCAAAATTCAGACTGAAACGCTAATGTACCCTGCTTATTGACAAATTCATTTAGTTAAACTGTTGCGAATTAAATCTGTGTGACGTATATAACATCTTCTAAGCTTATAGTTTACTTAAATGTTTACTTACCCTCGGTGCAGACAGCTATAAATCCACCGCCGACTTGGAGAGGAGATGGGCGCCGCCAAGTCTACCAAGCCCAAGAGAGGACTAATGGACACCCAGTGTCATATAGCTCCCCCCAACGACCGTCATGGTTAAGGGACTAAGAAAAAAAATGGAGTACCCATAAACTAGTTAATATTAAACAAAAATGAACAGTCTTTTAAATCTTTTGTCTGGCAATTTCGGTTTATCTTTTGGTTTCGGTCGATCTCTACGTTACAGGGAAATAATATTTTAGAGTGATAGCATGTATGCTGCTAAATGTATGTATATTGTGATAAATAAAGGTAGTCACAAATGCTGTTCATCATGTACCTAAATCCTAGTGGCTTCTCTGCTGGTCTATTAGGTTTATTTGAGCCCTTTAAGTTCTTTTCCATATGCCACACTCAAAGGTTGGGATTTCACAATTGGACAGTGCTGTACAGGGAGCCTTATCTTTGCATTATTCGTAACCCTTTTTTTTTTTACCAGCCTTTTGTCTTCTTATTGTTGTTTCGTCTAGAATGCGCCAGCAATGATTGTATTTCGTCGCATGGCTCTATTTGCAGCTGGTTTTATGTCATTTGGTTGTGTTGATGTAAAAAATAATAATTTAGATTAGACTTGTTAGCGTCATTAGCCCCGAGTCACAAACCCCGAGACACAAACCCCGAGTCACAAACCCCGAGTCAGAAACCCCGAGTCACAAACATGCACATGACTGTTAAAGTCTGGATAGAGATGCCTGGAGGACCTGAGGTTGTGGACTATGCCCTAGGAAGGACCACAGACGGCGATAATAATCGGCTGCGGTTTCCTGAGGACGAAAAGGCAGAAAAGGGAAATGACGCTTATTAAGAATATAATCCTTTTTGTGTGTGTGTAAAATGAGCCTCCAATTTATTTTATGATTCGGTCTGTATGTCAGCTTGTTCCTGTATATATTACGTATAGCAAACACTACCACAAACATATGTCAAGTCTTACAGATCGCCAACTAACAGTGCAAATAAATAATTGAATTTGTCCTCAGTCTCAAATCCACTACAAATGGAGTGGATGGTCACGAGCAGCTTCATTCGGATTGGTCTATTTCCTGTTAGCATCAGTGAATCAGATAAAGGGATTTCATTGGTTTACTTTCATTAGGTCATGGAGTATCACCCTTTTCGGTCGACTTCCGGTAGTCGTGTCTTGATAACAGAAACTGGATGTTTAAACTAATGACAAATATTCGAATGTTTATATTTTTGTCTCTTTATACATTTGTATATCGACCTGCCTGTCTTTCTATATTTTGTGTCAAATTTTCTGTATGTCTATCGATTTTTTTAAAAAAAATCTATTCAAATGTTGATCCATCTAAAGCTTGCTAAGTGTCGGTGTATTTATACGTTGATCAATCTATCAAACAATATTATCATACAATCTACTTAGCTATGCTACTCTGTATGTCTCTATCTGTCTGAATATCTTCACGTTGTCTATCTATCTGACTATCTATCTATCTATCTATCTATCTGACTATCAATCGTATTTGATCTATTCATCTATGTAGCTATATATATATATATATATATATCTGCCAGTTTGTTTGTTTGCCTCTGTTTTTCTGAATATCTTCATGTTGTCTATCTATCTATCTATCTATCTATCTATCTATCTATCTATCTATCTATCTATCTATCGATCGATCGATCGATCGATCTGTCTATCTTTCTATCTCTCTATGTATCTATTTATCTCTCATCGCTCCCTCTCTCTCTCTCTATGTTTCTCTGAATCTATCGTTTATGGATCTAGTAATCTATGTAGCTATATCTAAGATTTGTGTCTGTCTTTCTTCTTGAAAGTCTGTACATCTCTATCTGTAGCTATTTCTATTTATCTGTCTGTTTGTATGTCTGTCTGTCTGAGAGTTTATACACGACTGAGTGAATGTGACAAACAAATAATGGAAACCACTGGCCTAATGGAAACATAATGTAATTGGTTAACTTTTATATCAATATGTTTTTAGTTTGGTTTTATCGAGAATGAAGGAATGAAGGGCGGAAGAGAGAGGGCGAGAGAGAGAGAGAGAGAAAGGGGAGACTGACAGGCGGAAACGTGATGATTAAAGCGATGACGAGAGCGAGAAAGAGAGAGAGAGAGAGAGAGAAAACCCGAGAAAGACAAGCAGAAATAGATAGACATATAGAATAAGAACGAATTATTTGTGATTAATGGAGGGGGGAAGGAGGAATGGCTGCAGGATGAAAAAAAGAGAGAGAGAGAAAGAAAGAGAGACTTAGGGGATTGAAATGGGGCCATATAGATCTGCAGGATTGACAGAATCGAATGAAGTATACATTTTAATACAACCATTAAACAGTTTTAGAATAATTGAACAGTTATTTGATGGTCAATCTAACATATATAGCAGATATTGTATAAAAATGGGAATTTAGACAATGCTTCTGGCAGCCATTGATAATTGTATAGTTCATTGTACAAGCCGGATTGGGTGTTAAACATATAGGTTGGTAAATTTACATTTATATAAATATCAATAAGTGTAACAAGTGTAATAAGTGTAACAGTGAAGATAACACTTTTATTTTATTACTTAGGTATAATAATAATAAAAATAATAATGTTTATTTATATAGTTCTTGTAACCATGCTATTACATTTAACATGCTCAGTGCGCTCTTGGTGTGAATTGCAGTAGCAGATGAATTTGTATGCTAGGCACACAGCCACTATCTATAGAGAAAAGTCTTTTAAACTCCTTTTTAAAAGACTCTTTTGTCTGATAATCTCTCAATGTCTAAAGCAAGCTGTCCCATATTAAAGGCGCCGCTGACTCAAACACGAGCGCTCCAAGTGAATTCTTTTCTGGGAATTCTAAGGAGTGAATGTGATGAAGAGCGCACTACAAGTTAGTATTAAGAGACACATAGTTGTTTAGTGTCAGAGTTTCTGTTTACCAAACCTAGGGTCTCGGTTGAAGACGGATTTCTTTATGTTATAATTAAGTCTACTATACTCTGATTTGTACCTAATATCCTTTTATGGACTCTTAGAGGTTTTCTGTGCATTGTGTAAGACACACCACCACATGGAGTGCCAGACAACACATAATAAAACTGGGGAACATGTGTGACTGAAGGAACACTTAAACGGCATTAATCAAAGAGATCCGTCAAACTGTAGACATCGCCGGACACATGAGACAAAACAAGTTTCTTTCTGCTAATTAAATGTCCAAAACTGGTCTATATCAGTAATAGACATATTAATATGTTTGTCTGGCATTGACTGCAAGAGAACAAACAGATATGCCATGTAGTTTAAAGAAGAATTAGAAGACAGTAAGAACATTTAAACTTTGAATGTTTTTAGAAAGAGATATATTTCTATGGCTATCATAACATATCTAATTCTATAGCTATCATAACATTCTCAAAATTTATTTACAAAACTGTAAAATAACGTAGACTAAGAATTCACTCACTGTAAGAAAAGAATTCACTCAATGTAGGCCAAGAATTCACTCAATGTAGCCAAATAATTCACTCAATGAAGGCAAATAATTCACTAAATGTAGGCAGATAATTCACTCTATGTAGGCAAAGAATTCACTCAATATAGGCAAATAATTCACTAAATGTAGGCAAATAATTAAATCAATGTAGGCAAATAATTCACTCAATGTAGGCAAAGAATTCACTCAATGTAAGCAAAGAATTCACTAAATGTAGGCAAACAATTCACTAAAGGTAGGCAAATAATTCACTCAATGTAGGCAAATAATTCTCTCAATCTAGGCAAATAATTCACTCATTGTAGGCAAATAATTCACTCAATGTAGGCAGAGAATATTCACTCTATGTAGGCAAAGAATTCACTCAATGTAGGCTAATAATTAACTAAATATAGGCAATGAATTCACTCAATATAGGCAAAGAATTCACTCAATGAAGGCAAAGAATTCACTCAATGTAGGCAAAGAATTCACTCAATGTAGGCAAACAATTCACTAAATGTAGGCAAATAATTCCTTTAATGTAGGCTGAGAATTCGCTCAATGCAGCTAAGAAAACACTCAGTGAAAAGGGTCAGTGTGACAGGTCACTGCACACCCAATGAATATAATTAGAATTGAGTAGAGAATTTTAAGATTATGATACATGAAAATAGAGGGAGTTAGAAAGTTGGCAGGATGTATTTCGATGTGAACTAGACGGTTGGCGACATATAACGAAGAACTATGAAGGTATAAGACGATATTGAATACTGATTGTTGTATGTAAACATAATGGACAGGCACTTTAAGGACTTTAGGTTCAAATCCAAGTAAAAACAGGATGATTTCCCTCAGAGATTTTATTAAGCTCTGACGAATTCTGGGCTGGACATTGGGTTGTAAGATTTAGTCTAGAAAACTGGTTGACTAGCCCCCATGGATCTAAAAAGAATTATTCTAATGATGAAAATCAATATACATGTATGTATATTCTGAATGTGGGAACGCTTTTTGTGTGTGAAGATTGTTTTCTTACTCTTCGCATTATCAGTTTGAGTATTAAAGAATGAAAAAATAAAATAAATTTCTGCTGGAAAATTTATAAAAAAAGTACGCCTATTGTCATTTGTCTTTTAGGAGCTTATAATGTAATGACGCTGTTAACTGTTTTAACATAGACTATAATAAGATGAACCGCTTGCTATATTTTTAGAACTAAAAGGTTAGTTTGCGCATGCGCGGCCATCAATAAGTCGTCAAGTTTTCCGGTGCACATCATGAGCTTAACACTTGTTTTTTCAGTGTGCACACTGTCTTTAATGACTCATTAACTTCCCTAAAGGTTTCCGCTGTATGCAACTTTCGATTTTAATCTTAGCTTTCCATTGAGAAAATCTTAGCGAATTACTAGACCGGAATTCTAGAAGACGTATTGCATCGGAAATTCCGAAAAAAAAAAGATATTCGAGTTATAAAACAGCCGAAATATTATTATAGTCTTTGGTTATACTCACCTTAAGGTTATTTCTGAGCTTCAACCTGGAGACACACAAACAAAGCTTTAAAAACATAGACCGACAATATAAGGGAGGCAACTGTTTTAAACAAAAGTTCCTTTACAAAAATTGCATAATCTTCTCCTTCTTTTTTTTGCATTATAAAGTTGCATACTAATGATAAATACATGACTGTATCAATTGTTATATTGAAGTCATTTTTTGATGACAAAACTTAAACTACCTGTATTAGTTTATGTGTCTTTTCTGGAGTCAGGAATGGGTGAATGCACTATATTTATTTTGCATAAGGAGACAGACCAACAGAGTTGCAGTTTGATTTGTGTGTTTCAAACGATGTCAAGTTACTAGTTTTACAGGTTTATTTCATTTAGACCTGTAAAAAGTAAAATTAAAGTACCATTCGGACCTAATTGGTCCATACACCGTCCAAAACCCGTTAAGATCCTAGTCTGCACCAGAATTCGAACCCGGGACTTTCGGTACGCCAGACCAAAAAGCAATTGATGAGGACTCAAAACTGTTGGTTTTCTAATGCGCTTTTACATCAACCATATAATTATGTTATTAAAATAAATCGAAGAAGTAGTTCTATGTTTTTAATTTTGTGCTAGAAATTTAAATGTCAATATTATCCTTTTGTGTTATTTGTGTTATGATGTTTGTTTTACCACAGAGGTGGACATTGACATTTTATTTGAATGATGATTCTATTTCTATTGCAAAGAAGGGCAAAGAGTAAAGTAGTAATACTACATAAGGCATTAAACTCTAATTTAGAAATACAACCCAATAACAACCTGTTGTAAAGTTCAGATAAACATAAAGACAAAAACACTTTCCTTGTCCCTTATACGAGAACAAAATGAACAAATGCATATAAGTACTCTTTCTTCCCGAGTGGCATTCGGGCATGGAATGGGTTGTCTGAACAAACCAGGAAAACCAGTAACTTAACATCATTTAAAACATTAATAAAAATGCAAGACTAGACTCAGACCACGGATGAGCGTAGGACGCAATAATCTTCTTTATAGAAGGAGCGTTTGTAATTATAAGATATTGCTATAGAACAGGTGTCGGCAACTTGTTGATAACAGTGTGTGCTAAAGTAGCATCTTTTAACCATGCTATTAAATTTAGCGTGATCGATCCTTCAATATTTAGCTCTTTCAACATCCAGGACTGGTGTTTTTTCTTGTATCGTTTCCAAATTCTCTCTTTCTTCATTACAAAGAACAGCATTCGGAGTATGACACGGAGTAGTGCTGTCTCACAGCTGTGAACTTGTCAATAGTCTGATCATATCATGGGATCTGCAAGCACTGACTTATTGAAAATAGTCAAGATCTCATTAGTGTCTCTCTAGTTCCCGCTGGCGAACGAGCATTCTCATACGTGGGCCCGTCTGCCTGGAATGCCCTCCCACTACAGCTAGCTTCGACAGAGCCCTAGCTTCGACACCTTCTGGAGTCTGCTGAAGGCGCACCTATTCAAGTAACAGTTTATTAGTTTTCATATATATATTATCGTCTTTTACTTGTCTGTACTCTGTGAATGTTGACAGCGCATAGAACTGTTCCCAACTGGATATGCGCTATACAAGTATTATTATTATTATTTCTCGATGCAAAAAGTGAAAGAAATGACACAAGTGTAAATCTTGCGCGTGACAATTTTTTTAAAAATTATATTTTCGTAATGTGTTTAATGGTGCGTTTCCTTCCCAAAAATATATCTCTTATATTACCCTTGAAATGATGTAAACACAAGAATTAGATCTACATTCACCGATATTTCTTTTTTAATTTTTATTTTATATTTTACATAAATTAAATTAGTATCTATGTAAGGTCTAGGCCTAACATGGAATCAAAGAACAGTCAAAGGTAAATACAGTTTTAATAAATATAACTTTTATTCTTACAATATTTTCTTGATATAAAACTAGCGAAAATGGCGAAATATTTAGAGTCTTTTCCTATTGATCTTAAAATATTTTTTTTCATATGTCCTACTAATAAATTCATATAAAATGTATTTATCAATTTAACCAAATTTCATCAACAAATTTTATAAAGATATAGCTTATAAATAATTCCGCCAAATTGCAATACATTATCTTGATAAATAATCAAGTTGATAAATTTTTTATTGCGTGTTAAATCGTTAATTAAAAAATCCAAAATGGCCGCCATTCCCATCACAACCATCAGAAAGGATTTTTTTAAGGTATGCTTACTCGGACCTGCTTATACTATCTATATACCAAAAATGGTCATGATGCGTGCACAAATAAAAAATAACAGCTCTCTACTGGCTCCCCTACCCTAAGGTCCTTTCTAGAAAATGACGATAGATAGAACTAAATATTTCCGTTTTCTTATTAGATTTCCGTTTCCTTTAAGTACAGGCCAGAATGAAACAGGTTTTTCTCATTCAAAGTTTTATCATTCAAATGTAAAGATAAAAAATTGTTTTTTTTTATTAAAAAATACTTATAAAAATGCTAGACTAGGCGTAGATCTTGAATTTGCGTAGGACGCAATAAATCTTCTTTATAGAGTGCGCGTCTTTAATATATACGATAATTTACTCCGGAAAATGTCAAAGATTACTGTATTCAATAAAACGAATTTATTACACGAATAATATTTAGTTGTAGATTCAAAACTATTGCTGTACACATGAGCCAGAAATATTGCAAAGTGTTAGAACCACTGATTGGCCGTCTTGAAGAGAGCAGCTGGTTTTTCAAAAGAATCATCTTTCAGCCAGGAAATACAATGGCTCAATAGCTGACTCTTCAATAATAGGCCAACTTTTTTCTTGTATGATAAATGGTATGATAGTGTGCGTGAATGTCTATTGTGTTTGAGTACAAATGGTTCTTTAATATTGTTTTAGGTATGCTGAAAAACGAAATTTATGTAATCAAATCAAATTTCCATTTATTTAGATCAATAAAGCAATCTTATCTTATTTTATTACATGGGGACATTGACTCTAGATGGAAGCAAGGAAGATGTGTAGACTTAGAGATAAGCACGCACAACAAGCATGCACAACAAGCACACACGACAAGCACACACGACAAGCACACACGACAAGCACACAAGATAAGCATGCATCTCACGCTAAAATCAATAACATTGTAAATTGATATCATAAATATTAAATATATACGGTAAATAAAATGCATGCGTCAATAAAACTGGTTTAAAACTATTTTAGTGTGTTATTGTCGTTTTGTTTTTATGAGCGCGCTGAGCATGCTTGGATTAGCATGGAGTGAGGCGCTATATAAGTGACCAAATACTATTATTATTATATCCATACGCTCTTCTAATTATTCACTTTGAGCACTTGTTCTGGCTGATGCCCTCAATCTAAAATATGCCAAGTGCCGAAATGTATGTTAACTTTCTGTCATAAGGCAGCAGTTTTTAAAGTTATAGATATGAACCGGATGTCAGAATTACGACAATCCCACATTTGACATGTCGCGAAATTTAGAGTTTTACACGCATTTCTCTGGCTTTTTTTTAATTTTGAAAAAAAAAATGTTTGAAAAATGATGAATACAAAATGATTTTTAAGCTTAGCCGACGCCACGACATGATTTTATTGTACATAGTTAATTCGATACGATTTTTTTAAAATATGGATTTAGGCTTTACACTTCTTCTTCTATTAGCCAGTCTGCAGGATCATTTAGCTCTCTTGCAGTTGCAGTCAATGCCAGACACACATATTTACATGTTCTTTTTTAGTTGTTCTGTATTTCTGTATAGTATGTTGGTAATGATAGGGTCTATGTTGAGGGGGGGGGGGGGGGTAGAGTGTACCTTATGTTGATTAGCTTAGAGCATTCAAGTAGGAAGTGGTCTAGTTTCTGCAGTGTCTGCAATTGGGAGCGTGTGTTGGATTTTTTTTTTATTAAGGTGTGAGTTGCTATATGTCCTTTTCTTAACTGGAATATAGTGTATTGTGCTTTGCTGGGGGAGGCTTTATACTAACAATACGTGCTTGGAAGTTAAAAACAAATTGATAACATAAGGCTGATTTTATACATTCGATCTATATTTGGGTTTTAATTTACTTGACGTATGACAGTGTTGCTATTGTATTTTATTTATTTAAGGGAGGAGGAATAGTATTAAAAAAAAATATATATAAATTTAAAAAACAGAAAAAAAAGTTATATTTTTTTATTGCAATTAATTGCAATCACATGTTACCTTCGATATAATTTCTTTTTTTTTGTTTTGATACGTTATCACTCTATTAATATTATATATTTTTATGAGTCTTGATACTTTTGGCTTTATGACGTCATTGTCATTTGAAACCCTATTTTTGTGCTTGATAATTTGTCTTTTTACAAAACGTTATTCTTGTGCAGAACATGGGTCGGCAAACTTTAGATAATTGTGTGCTGCCAATGTAGCATTTCTAAATCATTCAGCGTGCCAACATCCTTAAATGTCATCCTGCTCTTTTCACGCAGAAGAGTCTCAAATTTCCTTGTTTGGTGGTCATTTGTGTGCAATTTAAAACCGCTCTCCGTGCCAAGTTAGGGAGCCGAGACGAAGATTGCATATCCTTGATGTTGAACACTTAGACTAAGCCACATTTTAAGAACTCTTTGTTGGTTGTATGTGTTTATAGTTGATTTTGTGATCCCGTTATTTTCCCCCAGAAATGTTGGCTGTCTTCCTTATTGATGAAACTGTGGCCTTGGTTTAAAGGCTGACTTAAAGACGTTTGATATTATGAGCGTAATAAAATGTTTTCATTTTTTTTGCAGAAAATGCCTTGCAGTCATAATGGCGCTCCAGCTAAAACACTTGCTATTCATTTTGTTTATTTTATCTTTACGTAAGTAAATACATTTTTTAAAAATAGTTTACTAATTCTATATAATATTTAAAGTACATAGAATTTCATAAATTCTAAAAACATGGCACAACTGTTAAAAAATATATATTACATGACAATTTGGGTAATTATTATTTATTCGAAGAATGACAAAAATCGAAAGGCCTACTTGTTTATTCGTTGAATTGAGCAAGGTAAGGTGCGGGGGAGGGGATGAAAGTATTGAATTTATCCTTACAATACAATTGTTTCACCTTGGTAAAAAAACGTATATACCCAGCCCAATAATACCTTGTTAACAACATTTTTTCAAATATAAAACACACAAAAAACTGGTTTCAAAATCCCAGCAATTAAGTATCTGTATCTTTTTCATAGATCCAGCGGCTACATTCCAATGCAACTGTGTTGATTCCAAATGTTTAGCTGATGGTTCCTGTGAGAAAGGCTATCAATGTAAAAGCAGATACTTTGGCTATTTTTGCGAATACTGTAAGTTTGATGAATGTTTCAGATTTCCTTTATTATATTTTTAATCGGGCAATGTGATTTCTCCAGTGGGCTCTGTCCGTAGCCTGTGTTACAATGCTGTAACGGCATTGATGTTGTCCCAGTTCATTTCAACAGAGCAAACGTCACCGGCGAGACCATGGTGTTTTAGGTCGCCCCTGTCAGCGCCGTCCGCTGGGGGGTCGCCATCCGGTTGCCGTGCAGGGTAGCCGATGTTCAGGATGGCGGATTATGTGGCCGGAAAATTGTGGGCGACCTTTGGTGACAGAGGTAGATAGTTGGTGCGTTTTCGTTAACCGATAAACTTCTCCATTTGTAACCCGGTCTCAATAAGTGATCTTGGGTATGCGTCTCAGACATCTTTGGTGAAATGCGTTGAGTTTCCGGTCGCTTACCGCTGTCGTCCTTCAAGTTTCAATCACGTAGATGGCGGTTGGGACTACCTTGGGCCGGTTAGTCAAACGGCTTATGAGCCTATAGGGGACAAACAAAATAAACAAAATCAGCGTAATTATTTTTATTGCTGATATATATATATATATATATATATATATATATATATATATATATATATATATATATATATATATATATATATATATATATATTAGACTGATAATTATATACATATATAATATGATCTACATATTGCTTATAAGTAAAACGTTACTGTAAAAAAATATGCAATTATTTTCCGAGGGCATATTCTATATATTCTATTTTTTTTTTAGATGACTATTTCCAACACGATAATCACAGCGTGCAGGAGCTTCGGGATCTAAATATAAACCTCTGTTCGCCAGCAGATCGTAATGAAGAGTGGATTAGATACAACACCATGAACGTTTACATGCTCAGAGTTATAGTAGATGACAACAGTGAGTTCTATGTAATGCATATTGTTTTCTAAAGGTATTTCAAAATGATAAACAATATCATTCATGGAAATAACCATTTTAAAATGTATTAAATTGTGTGTATAAATATATATATATACATATATATATATATATATATATATATATATATATATATATATTGTTACGAAACGTAAATTCCCTACATTGTAATGTTAATAAACCAACTAAATCATTTAAGCGAATTGCGTTTAAACGATATAAAATATTTCTCAGCTCAAGGTTTCCCCCCGGGTTTTTCCTAACCTAATGAGAGCATTATTGTTTTTTTATTAACCTCGATAAAAACATGAACTGTTCACGTAAACACAGCGTGTCAAGGTCGTCCGGTCTCTCCTTATTTTGTTAGAGCATTATTGCTTGACATTCTGATCACGCAGTCAACATGCAGGCTTGATTTAAATATTCGTGTCACTAGGCTGTCTGGTTTTTCCAACGATTGACCCGTAATATATTTCTACGCGATTCGACACTTTTGGTCAGTTCTTGGCGTACATTCGATCAGATAACATCTAAGATTCTGAGTCTCTGAGTATCGTTTCTATTTGAGTTGTATTATGGAAAATTTATTATTCTACTATTAACTACAATGCTATATGTTCATTGAGGATATTCATTACTAATTGGAATATGTGTAGTTCTTGATTGTGTATATAATATTATTTGGATTCCTACTGGATTGATGTTGTAAATTAAACCAAATTTATCGTTGCTTTCTACACAACTTGGTTAGCGTCAATATTTCAAAGTTATATACATGTGTGTATGTGTAATATTTATTCAACTATATTAATAATCTACACTACCACTCGACATCGAGGTTCTTGCTGTATAATATGAGCCACATAAATAATTATACATGAAGTAAATCAACTGAAAACTCTAAAACTACGCTATGTGAATTGCCAGGGGATTATAAGAACCAGGAATACTCTAGACAACTACAAATAAACTTCAGATTAATATAATAAGATCTTCACTAATACAAGGATACTCACACTAATAATAACAATACTATAACTATTATTTTCATAAATTGAATGGGGGCTCTAGCCGTAATAACATTATAAATCATAATTATACTTGTGTGATCTAAATAGAAGGTCTCATCCATAATTTATTATGGTGAATAAATTGCCTTGTAATAAAATGGGTTTTGCTCGTCAGTGATTTACTAACAAACGTTTAGAGGATTTACTTCAACTTCAAGAATCGTTATACTATTTACACAAACTATTTACAACTGCCGTAATACATACTCGTAACTTGGATGGATTGTGTTGGAAAATATGAACAATATACAATATACTAAAGATTGTGATTGAATTGAACATTGCTATTGAGAATCGGAAAACTTAACTATTCAGCCTGGAAAATTATCTGGTGTATTACCTTATCGAACAAAGTAACTCTAAGAAAGTATTATTTTTATGACCTTGTTGTGAAAATTCTGAACTGTGTGGTGTAGTGAATTATTCAAAGGACAGAAAGTAAGTTGGACACTTTTATTGTATTATTAACAAGATTTACAGTAACTTTTAATAATATAAAATGGAAGCCACAAATAATCTTACATTGGATCCAGAGATATTTGATCTAACCTCAGAACAGCTTAATAAAATGTCAATGATACAATTAAAAGAATTGGCTAAATCATTGGGCATTTCTATCACAGAAACTAGGCCATCAAAAACTAAATTACTTCAAGAGGTAACTGAGTGTTTAAGAAAACAAGGTACACTAATTATTGAAGAAACTACTGCTAATGATAACATTAATGATGAATCAGATGATGAATTACCTTTTCCTATAAAACAAAGAGTAAAGCATACAACTGGTGACTTAAGTGAAGAATTGAAATTTAAACTTGAGTTAAGAAAGATGGAATTAGAGATGGAAAGAGAAAGAGAAAGCCAGAGAATTGAGATGGAAAGAGAAATAGCAAGAGAGAAAATAGCAAGCCAAGAAAGAATTGAGATAGCAAGGTCTCGTACGTCAAATCATTCGAATGCAAGCTCTGAAGCAGATGCAGAACTGTATAAGTTTAAGAAACATATTCCAGTTTTTGAAGATAATTCGGTGGAAGAGTTCTTCATGATTTTCGAGAGAAACGCTAGAGACTATCAATTTCCCGAGGGCAAGAAAGCTATACTTCTACGCTCAGCTCTGAACAAAGGAAAGGCACTTGATGTTGTATTAAGTCTTACTGAAGAGGAATTGTATGATTATGAACTGATCAAGAATAGAGTACTGCTAAGTTATGCATTAACACCTGAAAAATATAGAAAAGTGTTTCGTGAGTCTAAGAAAGAACAGGAACAATCCCATGTTGATTTTCTAAGACAGAAAAAGAAATATTTTGAAAGATGGATTCGATCCAAAGGTGTAAACAAAGACTTTGATAAATTAGCTAATCTTATGCTAATGGAAGACTTTAACAATAACATCAGAGGTGATGTAAGAATACATTTAGCAGACAAAGGTGTAGAACAAGTAGAAACAGCAGCAGTGATGGCAGACGAATATGTTATTATCCATTCCAGCAATAAATTTACAACAGTTGATAAATCTAAATTCCAGAATCGAGATATGAAGGTAGAAAAGAAAACCATGAATCCAAATGAATCCTATCAATCAAAGAGACATCAGCAGAGCAATGAAGGTCCAACAAATTCCAAGCCAACCTGTAGCCATTGTAAACGAATTGGACATACTAAGGAAAAGTGCTGGATATTGAATGGGAACCCGAATAAAAAGAATGTTGTCTTATCGTATGTAGCAATGCCAAAACAAAGAACTCATGAAAATGTAAAGAAGGATATTAGAACTCAAACAGAGATACCTAGTGCTAATGCAGATAACCTGACAAAACACACGTATCTAGGAAACTTGAAACCAGAAATAGTTCCTGAAATAGAGACAATGGTTTTCAATAATTCTAATTCTAATCTGAGCTCCAAGGAGTCAATATCAGATAGAACCACCATGAGTACTAAACATACCTCTTACAAAAATAACTTGGATACAGATCTCATCGATACTGAGATACCAAGCAATTGTTTACCATTCATTGAAGAAGGTACCGTGTCATCCATAATAAATGGTGTCACTAGTGAAAAAAACATCAGAATACTCCGTGATACAGGGGCTGAGGTTTCACTACTTTTAGAGAATACTGTTCCTACGTCACAATCGACATATACAGGACAGGATCTTACTATTCAAGGTGTATCAAGGAAAAATGTACAAGTTCCTTTGCATCAAATACAGCTGAAGAGTGCGTACTTCACTGGAAATGTAGTTGTGGGTGTGTACAAATCACTTCCGTTTAAAGGCGTTTCTTTAATACTGGGAAATGATATTGCTGGAGATGTGGTGCATTCCATATCCAAGAAAAAACAATACCTCAATAAAAGTGAGAGCTTTATCAAACCTATATGCATCGTCACGAGAGGTATGGCCCAACAACAAAAGTCTGTCGAAACCATGTCAAAGTCAAAAATAGAACCAGAAATTGACCTACAGGCAACTTTCCTGGCTGACATCTTGAGTGGTCCCTCAGTCAAGACTACTGAAAGTAATTTGTCACCTCGACAATTACTCCTATTAGAACAGAATAGAGATTCAGGAATTAAACACCTGAAGAAAAAGGTGATAACTGAACAGGGGGCAGAAATGAACGGAAATGGATTTTTTCTGAAGGAGGGAATATTAATGCAAAAATGGAGAGATGTGAAATGTGATAATGACAATTGCAGAGAAGGAAGTCAGATTGTGGTACCAGCCATATATCGTAATGACATCTTACACATGGCTCATGACACGCCATATGCTGGTCATCTAGGAGTGAACAAGACTTACCGTCGAATTCTTCCGTACTTCTATTGGCCTGGACTACATCGTGACGTCACAAAATACTGCAAGTCATGCAATACATGCCAGATAGTTGGTAAACCTAACCAGACTATACCGGTAGCACCTCTAAAGCCAATACCCGCCTTTGCAGAACCATTTAGCCACTTGCTAATAGACTGTGTAGGTCCTTTGCCTAAAACAAAGACAGGACACCAGTACTTATTCACTATAATGTGCACTGCCACGAGATATCCTGAAGCTATTCCGCTACGCACCATTAACGCAGATAAGATATCTGACGCACTGATTGCATTTTGTTCAAGATACGGTCTTCCAAAGACTATACAGTCAGACCAAGGATCTAACTTTACATCAAAGCTGTTTAACCAGGTCTTAAAGAAACTAGGCATCCAACATGCAACTTCAACTGCGTACCATCCGCAAAGCCAAGGTGCCCTAGAAAGATATCATCAGACTCTGAAAACCATGCTCCGCACATACTGTTTTGAGAACACTGAAGACTGGGATCGCGGTATTCCATTCGCTCTTTTCGCGACTAGAGAAACTGTGCAGGAATCTCTTGGATTCAGTCCGTTCGAGTTAGTGTTTGGACATTCAGTTCGAGGACCTCTAAAACTGTTGCAGGAAACCTTGTTAAATTCTGATGAAGAGACTGGACTCGTAGCTTATGTGGAACAATTTAGCAATAGAATCTATCATGCTTTTAATCATGTTAAAGATAATCTTTTGCAGGCTCAGAAAAGAATGAAAGGGTACTATGATGTCAAGGCCAGATCCCGATGTTTCCATCCTGGTGATAAAGTCCTCATGTTGACCCAATTGTCTGGACAACCCCTGAGTGCAAAATATACAGGACCATATCAGGTTTTAGATAAAATCAGTGATGTAACATACCTTGTAAAAACCCCTGATAGAAGGAAAACACAGAGACTGTGCCATATAAACATGCTAAAACCTTATGTTGTTAGGGAAGAACAAACTGACATTAGGCCAGTGAGTGCTATCAAAACTGTTGAAACACCCCCGCCTAAATTTAAAAAGACAATCATAGAAAGTAAACTTCAAAACACTGAAGCACTTAAAAACCTCAATGATAAACTGGCACATCTAGACTCAGGTGAACAGACTTCTATCAAGGGTTTAATCTATGATCATGTAAATTTGTTTAGTGATGTTCCTAACAAAACAACTTTGGTTACCCATGATGTAGTTTTAAAAGATGATAATGTTAAACCTGTCAAACAACATCCGTATAGGGTTAATCCCATACAACTTGAACACATCCGTAAAGAAATTGATTATATGCTGAGCAATGATATAATTACTCACAGTAACAGTGATTGGTCATCCCCATGTGTGTTGGTTCCCAAATCTGATGGTTCACTACGCTTTTGTGTAGACTATAGGAAATTAAACCAAGTGACAAAAACAGATTCGTATCCCATACCACGGATAGATGATTTAATCGATAGAGTAAGCACTGCAAACTATGTAACTAAGATTGACTTACTAACAGCTTATTTCCAAATCCCATTAACAGATAGGGCTCAGGAGGTATCAACTTTTGTTACTCCTGATGGATTATATAAGTTTAAAGTAATGCCATTCGGAATGGTCAATGCTCCAGCTAGTTTTCAAAGACTAATAAACACTATTATCCATGATATCCCACAATGCCATGCATATCTGGACGATATCGTAGTGTTCAGTAATAACTTTAATGATCATCTACATCAGTTAAAACTATTATTCCAAAAACTAAAACAGGCTAATCTTACTATAAACCTAGTTAAAAGTCAATTTTGCCATGCAGAAATTGAATATTTAGGTCATGTAGTGGGTAATGGCAAAGTAAAACCAGTGAATGCCAAAGTCAAAGCTATACAGGAATTCCCTGTCCCTAAAACGCAGAAACAACTTCGAGGATTTCTGGGTATGGCCGGGTACTACAGGAAGTTTTGTAAAAACTTTTCTATTATCACTTGCCCTTTGACAAATCTCTTGAGAAAGAAAAATCAATTTAAGTGGACTCAGGAATGTGACCAAGCCTTTAACGATATAAAAGACATACTGACCAAGGCACCAGTATTAGTCTCACCTGATTATACTAAACCTTTCAGAATAACGGTAGACTCGTGTAATACAGGAATGGGCGCGGTAATCTCACAAATAGGAGATGATTCACTTGAACATCCCATTAGCTTTTGTTCAAAAAAATTTAACCCACATGAGGTAAATTATAGCACAATAGAGCAGGAATTACTAGGACTTATCCAAGCATTGAAACATTTCAATTACTATGTAAATGGTTCTCAGTTCCCAATCGAGATATTCACTGATCACAATCCCCTAGTATTTCTTTCCCGCATCAAACAAAATCAGCGCATTCTAAGATGGAGTTTGTTTATTCAAGCTTACAACTTAAAAATAACTCACTTATCTGGAAAAGATAACATCGTCGCGGACACCCTATCGCGCATGTAACAAATGTATAAGGAAATAGATAACTTCATGTATATATTCTGATAATCCTAACTAAGAGAATTGGATCATTTAAAATATAAATGCATGAATATATGAATATGTTGTGATTATTTTATGCAATATCTTATGCCTTATTTTATGCCATGAATATTTCCATTTGCTAAAACAAATATTATTATTGTTGTAGGAAAAAAGAAAAAAACCTAATAAGTTACTTTTAAGTATTATTGATTTATGGACATAATTTTCTTTATTAGTAAGATAATGAATGAACAGAAATGTACATCCTTATTTTGAAACAATCAAACTATAGTTGTGATTATGTAAAAACCAAGATAGAGTAATGTGCATACACTTCACATGCTTACACACTTAAGATTAAACTCTTACTTTAAAATTTATTTAAATATTAATTTCATTTAAGTTGAATTAATTAATGATTGAATTGTTTAATATGATAACATTAGTTATGTTGATTTTTACCTTATAAATAAGATGATGATGTTTATAAGGAATGATATCTCAGAGAGTATAATTTTTTAGAATAACGCGAACATGTGTTATGGTCTAAGGATAACTTGAGATCCTATATGATGAGGGTTTAATAGAATAAATTATTTCCCTTACTTGTCTTATTTAACGGACTACCCAGGTGGAGTCAGTTTTTTTTTTGTATATTGTTTAGAACTAAAGTTAAGTGCAGGCGGTTCTAAAAGAAATTGCACACTTCTATTGTTTAGTATGCAATGTTCTTTTCCTTTTGGTACGGGCGACTGTTACGAAACGTAAATTCCCTACATTGTAATGTTAATAAACCAACTAAATCATTTAAGCGAATTGCGTTTAAACGATATAAAATATTTCTCAGCTCAAGGTTTCCCCCCGGGTTTTTCCTAACCTAATGAGAGCATTATTGTTTTTTTATTAACCTCGATAAAAACATGAACTGTTCACGTAAACACAGCGTGTCAAGGTCGTCCGGTCTCTCCTTATTTTGTTAGAGCATTATTGCTTGACATTCTGATCACGCAGTCAACATGCAGGCTTGATTTAAATATTCGTGTCACTAGGCTGTCTGGTTTTTCCAACGATTGACCCGTAATATATTTCTACGCGATTCGACACTTTTGGTCAGTTCTTGGCGTACATTCGATCAGATAACATCTAAGATTCTGAGTCTCTGAGTATCGTTTCTATTTGAGTTGTATTATGGAAAATTTATTATTCTACTATTAACTACAATGCTATATGTTCATTGAGGATATTCATTACTAATTGGAATATGTGTAGTTCTTGATTGTGTATATAATATTATTTGGATTCCTACTGGATTGATGTTGTAAATTAAACCAAATTTATCGTTGCTTTCTACACAACTTGGTTAGCGTCAATATTTCAAAGTTATATACATGTGTGTATGTGTAATATTTATTCAACTATATTAATAATCTACACTACCACTCGACATCGAGGTTCTTGCTGTATAATATGAGCCACATAAATAATTATACATGAAGTAAATCAACTGAAAACTCTAAAACTACGCTATGTGAATTGCCAGGGGATTATAAGAACCAGGAATACTCTAGACAACTACAAATAAACTTCAGATTAATATAATAAGATCTTCACTAATACAAGGATACTCACACTAATAATAACAATACTATAACTATTATTTTCATAAATTGAATGGGGGCTCTAGCCGTAATAACATTATAAATCATAATTATACTTGTGTGATCTAAATAGAAGGTCTCATCCATAATTTATTATGGTGAATAAATTGCCTTGTAATAATATATATAAAAGATGTGGGCAGTGTCCATTATTTATTTTTTTTAGCCTGTTGTTCGCACTGTTCTAAGATGTGTCCAGTGTCCAGTAGTTTGTTTATTTAGCCTGTTGTTCGCACTGTTTTTAGATGTGGGCAGCGTCCATTAGTTTGATTATTTAGCATGTTGTTCGCATTGTTCTAAGTTGTAGGCAGTGTCCAATAATTTGTTTATTTAGCCTGTTGTTTGCACTGTTCGAAGATGTGTCCAGTGTCCAGTAGTTTGTTTATTTAGCCTGTTGTTCGCACTGTTCTAAGATGTGTCCAGTGTCCCGTAGTTTGTTTAATTAGCCTGTTGTTCGCACTGTTCTAAGATGTGTCCAGCGTCCAGTAGTTTGTTCATTTAGCCTGTTGTTCGCACTGTTTTAAGATGTGGGCAGTGTCCAGTAGTTTGTTTATTTAGCCTGTTGTTCGCACTGTTTTAAGATGTGGGCAGTGTCCATTAGTTTGTTTATTGAGCCTGTTGTTTACACTGTTCTAGGATTTGGGCAGTTTCCAGTGGTTTGTTTAAAGTCATCCTTGAATTATTTGTCCTTTTATTTCACGGTCGATGTTTGAGAAATAACAATAGTTAGCTAATTTTCTTCTCAAGCGCTTGAAAAAGACATAACATTTTCACTTGGTTCCTGTCATGCCATACAAAGTCGATATCTCTCAAAAGCAATGTTTTTCCTTGGTTGGAAATACTTAGTCAACGAAGTACAGAGGGCTAAGTACTAATCGTAATATGCTCTGCCTTTTTGTTCTTTTATAAACGTTTCATAAATGTCAAAAAATTATCCCCCCCCTCTGCATAGTATAATAACATGGCCTTCTTTTGAGAGTTGTCAGATGCATTGAATGCTCTCAATAAAATGTTAAAACGTGATAACCATTTTGACCAGCTTTCACCGACGCTGTGGTCACCTGCGTGGACTGTTACTTTTTCAAAGATTGGCAAGCTTTTAAAATTGCAGGCCATGGTGCTTTACACTGTTAGTAAAGTTTGTAGCTTGTAAACAAATAACTTGCAAATACGGTTTTCAATTGTGAGATGAATATTGTACAGAGTATTCACCGATTTCAGAACATCCTCGTCGCAATGTGTAGTGTAGTGTCTTGAAAAAAAACACAACAGAGCGGTTCAATTGTTGAACATTAACTCAACTTTTATTTGGACAAGTTACACAGGGGGCAATGGTAGCACGTGATCTTACAGCACGACGAAAACAAACAATACTGACCACTGAACTTTGACACACACACACACACACACACACACAAAGCACACTGTAAACACGTAGGACACTACACTTTACGTAGGCGTATGCCTAACCTTAAATTCAACTTTAATAAAATAATTATTATTATTTGTAGAATAATATTATTAGAAATTTCCTATATACTGTAAATGTTTTGATTTTATTTTCTCGGACAATAGTCTAAACAGTAATATGATCACAATAGTCAATTTTCAACGCCCATCACCTACTAATGAAACTTAATCATAACAATAGGAGTATCTCAGCATTTACAACGTTTTGAGCTTTAACACTTATACTGGTGATATGTTAGGGTCATATCTATATACCAAAAATCCGAACTCATTTGTTTCCTAAATTGACTTAAGGCGTTCTTTCTCTTTGGCCATCAAGACATACGTGCTAAAATGGATTTTCACGAAATTTAAAAAAACTGCAAAAGAAAAGGTGTACAAAGAATTTGTGGAGACTACGAGAAACAATAAGTATTTGAACATGAATAACTATCTATACAAATAAACTCTACGTCAAAATTGCATGTAAATTAAAACGAAAACAACTATGCATGAACTAGCTAGACAATTCCAAATACTATACATCACAACAACCTACACACAGGTAAGGCTATTAATAAATAAGTATAGTGTTTATAAAAGCCAATACAGAAGTATTCTACAAGTTGTTGATCTCGACTTAATGGTATTTCACATTGGCGTCTATGCTTTTTTTCCCTTTAGGCCAATACAGAAATGTCAGCGTTACGTTTAAACTGGACCTGGCCGGTGAACAATCATGTGAAGGACATTTGCTCCTTTTGGAGACCACAATCTTAGAGTATTACTGTAGCATAATGATAAGGAGTAATAGAGTAAACATTAGACGACAAAGTGGTGGTAGAATGAGCCGTTGTCGCTTGTATATAACAGAAGGTAAGTACGAAGCAATCTAACATTTGTACACTATCATTCATCTTTCATTTTCTTTGAATCAACATATATTATATATTATATTTCCTTAACGATATGGTTAAGATGGAAACACTGAGACACTATTCATGGAGCAATAGGTCACACAATGACGCGGGAATGGTCAGGGGGGTCAAGAGGTCAGCACAAAGAGCTGCTCAATGCGTGACACAGAGTTATAACACAGTCGGAGTTAAAACGAGTGTTATATATAGTATCAGTTAGAACCAGTGGCATATAGAGTCTTAGTTAGAACCAGTGTTAGGTAGAGTATCAGTTAGAACCAGTGTAAGATAGAGTCTCAGTTAGAACCAGTGTAAGATAGAGTCTCAGTTAGAACCAGTGTTAGATAGAGTCTCAGTTAGAACCAGTGATAGATAGAGTCTCAGTTAGAACCAGTGTAATATAGAGTCTCAGTTAGAACCAGTGTAAGATAGAGTCTCAGTTAGAACCAGTGTAAGATAGAGTCTCAGTTAGAACCAGTGTAAGATAGAGTCTCAGTTAGAACCAGTGTAAAATAGAGTCTCAGTTAGAACCAGTGTAAGATAGAGTCTCAGAACCAGTGTTGGATAGAGTCTCAGTTAGAACCAGTGTAATATAGAGTCTCAGTTAGAACCAGTGTAAGATAGAGTCTCAGTTAGAACCAGTGTAAGATAGAGTCCCAGTTAGAACCAGTGTTATATAGAGTCTCAGAACCAGTGTTGGATAGAGTCTCAGTTAGAACCAGTGTAAGATAGAGTCCCAGTTAGAACCAGTGTAAAATAGAGTCTCAGTTAGAACCAGTGTAAGATAGAGTCCCAGTTAGAACCAGTGTTATATAGAGTCTCAGAACCAGTGTTGGATAGAGTCTCAGTTAGAACCAGTGTAAGATAGAGTCTCAGTTAGAACCAGTGTAAGATAGAGTCCCAGTTAGAACCAGTGTTATATAGAGTCTCAGAACCAGTGTTGGATAGAGTCTCAGTTAGAACCAGTGTAAGATAGAGTCTCAGTTAGAACCAGTGTAAGATAGAGTCTCAGTTAGAACCAGTGTAAGATAGAGTCTCAGTTAGAACCAGTGTAAGATAGAGTCTCAGTTAGAATAATAATAATAATAATAATAATAATGAAGCTTATATAGCGCATATCCCGCAATCAGTTCTATGCGCTTAACAATTACATTTACAATTACAATTACAATTAACGATGATAACAATAACAGACAAATGTTTAAAAATGTAAGTGGGCTAGGAGTCAATAATAAACAGGTGAGTCTTGAGTCCGGTCTTGAAAATGTTAAAGTTCGAGCTTTGTCGCAGCTGGAGTGGCAGGGTGTTCCATGCGGAGGGGCCGGAGTAGGTGAAGGCCCGCTGACCAAATGTCACGAGTTTTGTCCGTGGGATCGTCAAATTGAGTTTGTGAGCAGCCGATCGAAGTGGGCGTGGTTTTGTATATATTTCCAGACAGGAAATTAGATAATCCGGGGCAGAGTCATTGAGGCATTTATAGCATAGAGATGCGAGTTTATATAAAATCCTATTTTGAATAGGGAGCCAGTAAAGAGAGTAGAGCAGAGGTGAAATGTGGTCGGACTTCTTCTTCTTTAGGACTAGTCTGGCAGCGCAGTTTTGGACGCGTTGGAGTTCTTGAATGGAAGCGGCAGGAAGGCCGGCCAGAAGAGAGTTACAGTAGTCCAAACGAGAGAAGAGGAGAGTGATGACGAGCTTGGTACAAGCTTCTGGAGTGAGAGGGCGACGGATAGTGGCAATACGTCGCAGGTGAAAAAAGCAGGTTTTAATCAGGAAGGAGATGTGGGGTTGCATGGACAGAGTGGAGTCCAGAAACATGCCGAGGCTCTTTACCGTTGAGGAGATGGGCACAGTAGCGTTACCCAACTGGAGGTCAGTCACGCTGAGGGAAGCAAGCTTCTGTCTCGTTCCTACGAGTAGGGCTTCGGTCTTATCGCTGTTGAGCTTCAACTTGTTTTCTGTCATCCAGTTATTGATGTCCAGGAAACAACAGGAGATAGAAGCAATGAGCTCGTCGATGTCCTCAGGCTTGGCGCTGTTTAGGAGCTGGCTGTCATCAGCGAAAAAGTGATAATTAAGGTTGTGTCGCTCGATGACGAAGGAAAGGGGTTGGGTGTACAAAGTGAAGAGGACTGGGCCGAGGACGGACCCCTGTGGTACACCATAGCGGACGGTGACGGGCTGGGAGGACAAAGATTCAGTAGTGACGGTCTGAGAGCCACCGTCGAGGTAGCTCTTGAACCAGGAGAGGGCTATATCATGAATGCCGAAAGTGAAGCTGAGGCGATCGATGAGTAGGTGGTGGTCGATCGTGTCAAAGGCCGCGGACAAGTCCATTAACACAAGGGCCGAGACGAGACCTCTGTCTGCGGCGTTCAGGAGGTCGGTGGTGATCCGCAGTAGCGCTGTCTCAGTGCTGTGATTGGGGCGATCGACTGGAACACTGGCATAAGCGAGTTCAGGGACAGGTGAACGTTCAATTGCTCAAGGATGATGCGCTCCAGGAGCTGGGAGAGGTAGGGGACGTTTGATACTGGACGGTAGTTCCGGCATTCATTCACATCAAGAACCAGTGTAAGATAGAGTCTCAGTTAGAACCAGTGTTAGAGTCTCAGTTAGAACCAGTGATAGATAGAGTCTCAGTTAGAACCAGTGTTGGATAGAGTCTCAGTTAGAACCAGTGTTATATAGAGTCTCAGAACCAGTGTTGGATAGAGTCTCAGTTAGAACCAGTGATAGATAGAGTCTCAGTTAGAACCAGTGTTGGATAGAGTCTCAGAACCAGTGATAGATAGAGTCCCAGTTTGAACCAGTGTTATATAGAGTCTCAGAACCAGTGTTGGATAGAGTCTCAGTTAGAACCAGTGATAGATAGAGTCACAGTTAGAACCAGTGTTAGCTAGAGTCTCAGTTAGAACCAGTGTTAGATAGAGTCTCAGTTAGAACCAGTGTTAGATAGAGTCTCAGTTAGAACCAGTGTTAGATAGAGTCACAGTTAGAACCAGTTAAAGGTTAGAGTCTCAGTTAGAACCAGTGTTAGCTAGCTAGAGTCTCAGTTAGAACCAATGTTAGAGTCTTGGTAAGAACCAGTGTTAAAGTCTCAGTTAGAACCAGCGTTAGAGTCTCGGCTAGAACCAGTGTTAAATAAACTGTTAGAACCAGTGTTAGACATAGTCTCAGTTAGAACCAGTGTTAGAGTCACAGTTAGAACCAGTAAAAGATAAGTCTCAGTTAGAACCAGTGTTAGCTAGCTAGAGTCTCAGTTAGAACCAGTGTTAGAGTTTCAGTTAGAACCAGCGTTAGAGTATCGGTTAGAACCAGTGTTAAATTTTGTCTAAGAACCAGTGTTAGATACAAGTCACAGTTTGAAGATATACGTTAGATAGGCAATTAATGTTTAATTGGTAAACATATTAAAGTTATTGGAAGTCTCTTATAGTCATGCATATTATTTGTCTTGTGTCTTCTCCGTAAAAAAAATATTGATAAAGATTCTGGACTCGTATGAATTATGTCATGTGATTTTTTTTTGCATCCCAAGAATCGACTGGTCACTTAAACACTATTCTCCTATTCATTCTAATATGTCCCCCCCCCCCCCCCCCCCAACTTTTTAAGAAAGCTTACACAATAGGAAAACCAAATAATAAAGAATTTATTGATATTATTTTGAGATTACAATATTTAGATTAGTACAAAGGATGAGGAAATGGGGCGTGAGATTAGATGTTTTGTCCAGTACAGGGAGGCAAGGCGGAACTGTGTTTCTGACTTATGCTCAACGGGGAGCGGTAAGAAACAGGAGAAATACGATTTTTAGACAATTATTTTTACCATGTACTATCTACGCACGAAAAAAGTGTATACATCCAGGACAAACTATTACATTTTGTATAAACACCATGATGGTGTTTATATAGCCTGTCGAATGTGTGTTGCTAGTTGCTAGTTTTACAGTGTTGCATGATATTGTTAACCTCGTTAATTCTTCAGAATGTGTACTAGGCCTTTTTTTTAAAGAAGAGTGTAATAATTATTCTCAGAAGTAAATTGTAATGTTTATACATTTTACATTAATATTACTTAAATGTCTTGATTGTATTTTTATAGTTATATAGATGCATACATAGCCTACAAACACACACACACACTCATATATGTTTGGGGTGGGAGGAAGATGGAAGGTACTAGTCTGTGCAACTTCGGGAAACCAAAGTGACCATATAGGTCTAAGGCTAAAGCTAACTAAACTAAGACCTAAACACAACACAAACACTATACATTAAGCACGACACAAGAACAACACCAGGAACCACATAACAAATAGAGTACTATAGATAAATTCATACGAGCTTTATTTACATATACATGATTACATGATCCTATCAAAACATCTATTCTATCAACTGCCTGCTAACAACTATTAATCGAATATAATCACTAAATATATTTATAGCTAAATCGAAATGAAACAAAATAGATAATCTAAAATCACAGTTAAATGACCCGCTAATAGAAAAAAAGAAATAACTATATATTAATAATGGACATTATTCATTGCAGTTACAGTATTGTATTAAAATTGTAGAACAGAATTATATTAAATTAAATCAACCAAACATGGTAAATAAATAACAGTGCCCGCCTTTGAAAAGCTAGCCAAAACAAATAATTAATACTGGCATACAAATTGAAAAATAATAACACAACTGTATAAAAAAACATTTATAGTTATAGTAAGCTTAATACTATCTATACACTCGTTTCAGTTTAAGACATACTCACAAAGCAGCGACTCCTATGCACATAGCAATCAAGAGGTCTACTGCAGTACCGTACCACCAGTCCTTATATTTTAAATCAGGCGGTTCCCCATCCCTAACCGAAACACTCACATAAAAATAGTACCCAACATAGTAAACAAATACCAATAACAATTAATTAAACAGGTTCGTTAAAATTGAAATAAAATATTTATAAAAGTATAAAATCAAAAAAGTGAAATAGAGAAATAGGACTATTTACGTTTTAGGTATTTACATAAAAAAAATTTTGCCCAGGAATATTTTAGAACTATCTTTCCTCACGGGGAACAACTCAGAAAAACACTAAAAACCCAGAAATCTTTATAAAGACAACACTAGGTTTTCCCAGACCAAAAAGATACAAAAATGCGAAAATTACATTTGATACAACATATAAAATATAATAAAATAACATAAAATAAAAACCATAAGGTAACATATGAAATGTAACCCTACAGGTTACATATATATATATAGGGCCTATATATATATATATATATATATATATATATATATATATATATATATATATATATATATATATATATATATGTATATATATATACATATACATATATATACATATATATACATATACTTTTTATTTAATTTATTTTATATATAATCTTTATTTCATTTATTTTATATAGAATATCTATTTCATTTATTTTATATAGAATATTAATTTCATTCTTTTATCTATAATATTTATTTCATTTATTTTTTATATAATATTTATTTAATTCATTTTACATATAAGAAACTCTTATCTTGAATAATTACAGGTCGAAATATGCTTCTGAATGGCTTTATAAACACCAAAATGAAATCAAACAATGCCAGTTTTTATGATAAGAATGGACTTATTGATGGAAACAGGGATAATACAAAAGGATCCTGCTTTCTAACAGAGAAATCTAACAGCTATGAAATGATACAGTTTGTCATGAGAGCGCCAGCATTTGTAAATAATGTGCAAGTTGTTGGACATAAGGGTAATGATGTCAACAAAATATTGACACAAATTATTAGCTTATTAATAAGCATACATTGGAATCGGTATTAGATCACTCTTTTAAAATTGAATAAAATAAACCTAAGTGATAAAGATATTCTTCCACCTTTATGATATGATATATATATATATATTTAAATATGATATCCAGATATATAGGCTACAGCGGGGGCTATTACAATTTCTTCCACCTTCTTGTGCCTTGCGTGATCTTCTTCTGCAAGTCGGGAACCTCCATCGATCCCCAATCTCCAGGCGGGCCTATGCTGCGCCATGTCCTGCCAACTGTTTGTGTCACTATATTGAATATGAAGGTGTTTAATGTCGTAAACATCCAGATATCTCAGTTATCTCAGGTCTCTGTCCTATGTATAGGATGTCCTGCGGGAGTGACCTAGCTACCTGAGTCGCCTGTTGCTGATAATAATGCCGATGACCTAACACCCTGCTCTTTGCAGGACCTCTGCGTTAAGGATTTCGTCTTGCCATCTTAAATCTACGATACATCTGAGACGCATGAGGTGAAAGCTGTTCAGTTTCTTTTCATGCTAAGAATATGTACAACACCTTGTCTCACTGTCATACAGCAAAGTGCTTAACACGCGAGTTCTTTAGACTAATGACTTAACACGCGAGTTCTTTAGACTAATGACTTAACACGCGAGTTCTGTAGACTAATGACTTAACACGCAAATTCTGTAGACTACTGACTTAACACGCGAGTTATGTAGACTAATGACTTAACACGCAAGTTCTGTAGACTAATGACTTATTGGCTACGGATTAAATCAGTTATCCCACTGTTGATTACCCCAGCTAGGAGTACATCATTTAATATTGGTGCCCGTAGGCGGCAGCAGTCGTCAAATACTTCTAGTGGTTGGCCACTAACGGGGATGCTTGTCACGATGGTAGCTTTTTGAGCCAGCACTTTTTTCTTTTTCTTTGGCAGAATTTTTGAGATGCCAAAGCCAATTGATCAATCTGCTTATGATGATCATTTTTAGATTCGGCGACGATAGCTGCATCATCGGCATAGAGAAGTTCCCTAAGTAGTACAATGTTTAGTTGTAGGTGTACGCAGATCTCTGGTGTTACTGGCATAGGCTCGAGACGGTGTGTAATGTCGTGAAGGGGACTGGATCCAGAATGCGTTACGATTCCACAGAGCTTACCCAAAATCTAAATCCAAAAAAAAAAAGGCACAGCTGACTGTTCTAACCATTTGAGGACCTCTGTGGATGACGGAGAATGGATCATAGGCTAACCCTACCTCAACCCACTGAAACCCTGACTCAGTGAAACCCGAACTCGGAGTGCCGCTTGCAGGTGAAGGGCGCAAAACTGATAACTCTCGCGAGGTTGAAAAAAACCCAAACAAAAAAAAACAAAACAAAAAAACAAACAACAAACAAACATCACTAGAATAACAATAACAAAATACATGTGTATGTTACTGTAAACTGAGTCCTAGTATAACCATATACAATATCTATATTATAACTGTAAGCCACCTTGCTTGATTGCTAAGTTACTACTATTATTCAAATTAAATTGAAATGTCATAACCGTCTGTCGCAAGTAAAAATGAAATATTTTAATTTGTTGTTATATATTTTATGATCTTTTCACTGCTATAGGCTTAGGTAATGAGTCAATAATTGGAGCGTCCGTTATGCTTTTGGATACAAACAGAAGATTTAAGCTATCTTTTGAGACTGATACCATACATACCAAGAAATACTATGGCGTCTTTGGAAGTGCTATACGGGCAGTCAACTTAATGAAAAAGGGCCGAATTGGTGCTTGTGAAGTTGAAGTTATTGGCGGTAATATTTGATATTTGAATGACCTACTGTCATATTTGGGAGATACATCACACGCAGCCATTTTTTAAATGGATAAACTACATGCTCTAGTTCTTGTTAGATTAATAACATGTGTAGCTGCCCAGGAGGGAATGAGTCTGAAGTTACAGCTGTCAAAATAACGAGATAAAATATTTACAAACAAAATATGTGCCAGGGGGTGTAAACTATCTATTTTGGGATCGTAATTATTTATGTATATTTATATAGGTATATCGTGTTGTTTTTATTAAATAATAATCATAAAGTATTTAAAATGTCGAAATTTGGCCTAAAAGTATCAAAATACAAGAGTAAATTTGAATGTTCTGGAAATCATGTTCCAGACAGAGTCTACGGTAAAAATAATTAGCTGAAAGACTACGAGTGTTATTCCATGTGTATATAGAGCAGTGCCATCTATTGCAGTCTTTACCTAGATCATAAACAGAACTCGTACGTCACACATTTGTCTTTAAATAAACCAATGAGTATCGAAATCCACACACACAACCTACTATATATATATATATATATTTAGATGACTTTCAAATATGATCTTATCATTTCCTTTAATCATCAGACTGTGAAAACGGAACATTTGGCCATGATTGTAGATCTAAATGCAAAAGTCGATGTAAAGATTCCAGATGTACCAGTTTAGGGATCTGTATCGGTTGTAAAGATGGTTTAGTTGGACAAAGATGTAAGGCATACAATAAATAAATGTTGTTATATTTATTTTTATTTTTTTTCGTTGTTTTTTATTGTTTTGTTTTTTTGTTATTGCTTTCAAGCATATTGTTTAGTGTCGATAAAATTCTTTTGTTTTTATATTCTAAAACATTTAAAACCACATATTTCTTTTAAAGTTTTTGGAAAAGAATTTCTTTTGAATGTATTTTATCCTCTCATTATTTAAAAGTTTTATTTTTTAAAATAATTTCACATATTTCGCTTTGTACCTTAATTAGGGTTAAAATAAATCCCATTAGATATAATTTAATAGCCACATATTTTTTTTTTATTTTAAAGTTTTTTTTCTAAACATTTATATGAGTTAGACATTTGATAAACTATTTAATGTATAGAAATATTTCAATTTAAATAGTATGCACACTACTATTAACATACAAATTGTATAGCCACGCTATTAAAAAGAGTATCCCGTCTGACCAATTAGTTCCATAGGGCCGATGAAGCAGCGTTCACCAGAAATGAAGTCCCATTGACTAAGGCATATATTGATCTCATGGTGCCCCAAACTTCAGCACGACTTAGGTGTCCTTTCGTAGCCAGACTGATGGAGCCTACCGGCAATATTACGAGGATATACTACCGTCTAATGCGGTGATATCCTGCGTTTGGACGGCATCTTTCTTATCCAGTTAAATACTGTCAAAAGCACCGTTATTCTACGCCGTGGAAAGAGGCTTAGTGGAACTTCCTTGATAGACCCGGTGACACGACCAAATCACAAACCCTCTGGGGCCTCGGGAAGCACGCCACCGTGAGTGTGTGCAAGGCGAATCATTTATTTTCATCCCAAGGCCAAGTTTTGATTCTCTTTACTATCAAAGACTAAAAGCCACTAACGCCAGTGACTCTGACTTAGGACGTCCTATAAGGCAAAGATGAGTAACCGTTTGGGTATTCCAGCTCAAGTTCAATAGCGCCATCAAAGAAAGTTATATGCGTGGGTTTTCGTCGTATTTCACAACATGGTATAAGTGTACTTAGTGATAGTTTTTTGTGAACTCTTTCCAATGATGAGAGTGTCAATTTGTATCGCCTATACCTAGGCGTGGACCATAAGTCAGCATTGTACATATTTATATCACGTACCGTCGACATTTGATAGGGTAGACATTTGAAAGATGCGTCGCCAGTACAAAGGCCAAGCGATCGGCACTAAGTTATCCAGAGTCACCAATCGGAACGCCGAACCCCGCAAAGAGTACGAAGATTGGTAAAACTAGTAAAAGCGCTCTTTCCACGAGGGTCGGAGCATGGCTGCATGTACTAGCTCTAGAATCGCCACAGCTATCCAAGTAGGATAGTCTTTATCTAGACACAGACGGATTTAATGAGCCATTCGCGGTTTCACCGTGAGACAGTGCGAATTTAGACATGCATGGCTTAATCTTTGAGACAAGCAAATGACTACTGGCAGGATCAACCAGATAGCTATCGTTTTGTCATCCAACGCCAACCCTGAGACGTTCGGAAGGCGCCGCCGACCTAGAGGCGTTCGGCCGACTTTTCGCACGGGGCGGTAATCACGCAGCTCTAAATAGAGAGGATCTCGTCACGTCGCCGGCTACAATCACACTTTCTGCATGGAGGCGTCCCAGGGGCACTAGGCTCGGCCGCTGTAAGACGCCCATCTCGATAAACATCGTTGTTCGTTATGCCATCCTTGGCGCCCGACGACCAGGTTTCTACGAGAACCAACGGTCGAGATTATTACGTGCCGCACGGACATCTTTCTAACGTACACGCGCTCCAAGAAACACTTTTTAAACACCACCAGACCTACTCGGTCCCTGAGAGCTGAGTGACAAGCAGCATTTTTAAGAATTTTAAGCTAGGCCTATACAAGTTTTAAATCATCAATTAGCTTTATATTTCTTAGCCGTCTTAGCCTACAGATTTTATCCGTGTTCGTAGTCTTAGTTGTATGTTAAATGCGCACTGCACTGGCACTGAGCTTACATTATGTTTGTTGGCAGCGCTATACAAATATTAATACTATTATTATAAAAAGTAACACAACAATATACAGAGGAAATAATATGTCATTATTTTCATGTTTGACTTTAGTACTTTTTTAAAATGCTTTATTAATTTTTTTAATGGTATTTTTAGGTACTCCATTTTACAGCTTTTTAGAATTATTTAGATTTTCAAAAAAAAAAAAAGAAAATCATTTTGTTGATTTTATCGTGTTTTTTTTATATTTAGGCTGCAAGCCATTTTGTGACCCTGTCAAAGATTGTGCTGATGACGGCAACTGCATAAATGGCTGCATGGAAAAAAAGTATGGCACAGATTGCTCTAAAGGTAGACATAAAATTGTTAATAAGTATAATTATTGTAGTATTGTTTAGAGTTCGTTTAAAGCTTAGAAGACGAAACAAACGGAATGCAGTCTACCCTTAGCCCATACCGATAAGCCATACAATACACAATTTATAAAGTTACATAGTATACTTAGGGAATACAATGAATATAATGTTCAGGTTTTCCTGTGACAAAATGCATACAAGTTATAAAGTTGCACTGGAAGAAAAAACATTTTTATTAGCTCGACTTTTATATAGGCCGACCATCAGATAACTACATAAAACAAATTAATCTTATGCATAAATCAAAATAATATAAAAACAAGGGGCGAAGCCAAGAGGCTGTCTAAGGGGGTATAAGCCCCCCTCTCGCCCTCCCTAAAATTTCAGAAATTTTGAAATTCTTTTAACAGGTTTTTGTTTTATGTACTAAATTCACGAAAATTATGATAAATATTTGTCAATCAAATGTTCAACCAACCCTGGAAAAAAAGTATGGCATCGCCCCTGATAGTAACAATTAGCATTATTTGCGTATACATATTTACATTTTCGTCTGTTGTTCGTTGTCTGTATTATGTAACCGTCGTCAGCGCATAGAACTGTCATGAACGGGATATGCGCTATACAAGCACCATTATTATTATTATTATTATTATTATTATTAATATACTTTATGTCTGCAAGAAATAAACCCACATTGTTATAAAAATAAATGCCTAATTAGATTGATTTTTATACTTTAATTATTTTTTGTTCAACGCGTTTTAAGTCCATACTATCTAATTTCATTTGTCATTTATAAAAATTGACAAATTGTTATAATTTGAATTGCCCAGAATGCAGTCCTAATTGTGGAGGGCGTGGCGACTGCTACAGCAATGGATCTTGCACGTCTGGATGTAAAACTGGATATTTCGGACATGATTGCACTAAATGTATGTATCACCATGTCAAAAATTCAAAATGGACCAGAATTGAAATATTGCTCAAATATATGACCGATGTTGAGTTCAACGTGGTTATGCAGTAATATTTGTTGAACTAGTCCATGTGTTATAACTCACAGTGATCTAGGTCAATGAAATGAGTTTAAATGAGTTATGATATATCATTTAATAACTAGACAGTGTTGTACAATTCATTTGATTACAATACACTTGGGCACGGACCGGCAAAGTCCGCGTGCCAATTGAAATTCGCTATGCGTGCCAAGTCTGGCACGTGTTCCGTAAGTTGCCGAACTCTTCACTAGGGTTTTAAAGATATCAAATTAAGCTTTGCCATTCACAAGTTTTTAGCTCCAAATTCAGGAAAAACACCCAGCAGTGACATTGAGTGTGTGTTTTAGTTTTAAATCAATATGTCCAACTATTATTATGAGTTTGAATGATTAAACAAATAAAATGTTTGTAGCATAGCATTGTTCTTCCACAAAAAAATCAATAAACGTTGTCGTACTGAAAATGATGGACACTGTTTCACATGAATAGGGGAATCGATACGCTAATCACTCAACTAGGGAGGATACATGCCGTAAGCGAGATGGCAAAAGTAGATTATAAAATAATAAGGTCACGTGTCCTTAAATTAACCAATGGCAAAAGGAATCCACACACACAGTCTTCTTTATATATAGATACAAGCTACATTGCCCGGCGTTGCCCGGGTGAAAAATAAACAGGACTATATAAGGTGCAGTTACAAAATTTAAAAAAATAAAATTAAAAGAAAGCTATAAATCTAATATTTAAATGATTATGTTTTTACTGAAGTAATTTAAAATCAATATTCTAGTCGGGTAAAAAATAGGCAAGTATTTTAGTAACAAAAGCTTAATTGCCCGTAGATTCAAAATGTCTTTTGTTTTTAAAAGTAATATTAATTGAAAAAAAATGTTGAAAAAAAGGTATAGACTAACTGGAGAATCGAACCCAGGTCGCCCGCATGGCAGACCACTTAGCTAGCGAAGACACATGTCCGATGTGAACATTTTTTAGACAGTATATAGGCCTAGGCCTAAATATGTCAGTCACTCAAACTCATGTGTTTTCAAATTGACCAATGCGGATCCGTGGGGACACAAACACGATCTTAATATATATATATATATATATATATATATATATATAATATATATATATATATATAATATATATATATATATATATATATATATATATATATATATATATATACATACTATATTTATAAATATAGATTGGGGAGGATATATTAATGTATTAACATAAAAGGCATGTAAAAATGTATACATTAAAATAATTATAATCCCTGTTTTAAGAGAAGTATGGCTGACATGCGTAAAGCCATTTAGCTATGGTTACTGTATAATCAGTATATTCGTAAGCCTAAACCATTGCAAGTTACTTGTTCAACCTGCGATTCCTTTTAGTAATTTAGTATTTATTTAATTAATATAGCTCTAAATTTGTATTAAAACTTCGTCTAGGGACTAGGAGATAGTGAAGTTAACATCTCTAATGATACTCTAATCTGATATTAAAACTCATATCTAAGTATAAAAAATCAGGAAATGCTATTTGAACAATAAAACCATCAATTATATTACAAGTGTATACAAGAAAGATATAAAAAAGAAAACATCAGAAAAAAACAGGTGTGGAAAAGTATATATAATAATACTATGGGAATACAACTATTCAAATACAATAAAGAATAAAATATGTTATACAGCTGTGTTTTAAATATTTTTAATACAAGAAAGAAACAAAATGTTATAGGCTGAATATTGTAGATAAAATAAATAAAATAAATATTATGTCGCAGTGTACCAAAAATATTTTAAATGCACCAACTTACTTGGCAAGGGCCTTGAGTTCACATTAATTTAAAAATATCACCGGGGTTGGGAGGGGGGAAAAATAAATGTGCACGGTAAAAAAACAAACTTGGATGGGATACAAACATATAAAAGATGATTGTAATTTATTTAATTATTAATAACCTTCGTAACAAGAACGGCATACATATTATATTTATAACCATGCGTTCCATTTGACAGATCCTGTGAGTTGTAACTGTGTTGACTTTAAGTGCTCGAGTGATAATTCCTGCGAAGAAGGCTACCAATGCAGAAACAGATACTTTGGATATTTTTGTGAATACTGTACGTTTGACTTATCAATTTTTATCTCACTCTGACAAACACAATTACATTTGTGTATGATAACATTTGTGTATGATAACATGTGTTTGCGTTCTGTAAGGTATTTGTCTAATTTAATTGCAAGTACAATTATATTTGTGTATGATAACATGTGTTTGCGTTTTGTAAGGTATTAGTCTAATTTAAATGCAAGTACAATTACATTTGTGTATGATAACATGTGTTTGCGTTCTGTAAGGTATTAGTCTAATTTAAATGCAAGTACAATTACATTTGTGTATGATAACATGTGTTTGCGTTCTGTAAGGTATTAGTCTAATTTAAATGCAAGTACAATTATATTTTTGTCCGTGAACTGGAGGGTGTTCCTGAGTCTACCCAGCTCTGATGGGTACCAGACATTAGTTAGGGTAAATTAAAGGCGGTTGGGCATTGTGCTTAGCCACGCAGTCCCCTAGTATGCCATGTCACTAAAACTGGTGAACGCTGCTTCACCGGCCATATGATCAATTTGGTCTGACGGGATACTTTACTACAGTTTTATTTGGTTCATCTAGAGCCGGATACATTGTCTTTTGTTTCACTATAAAATGTATCATCCTGCGTTTTTTAAACTCATCATCATCATCAGATATGTGACTTTCATTATGGGGTTGCTATGATGGTGCGAGTTACCAGATTTCTCCATTCCTCCCTGTCAGAAGCCGTTTACCGAAGTGTATCAAGAGTTAGTTCGGTCCACTTTTTCAGGTTGTCCAACCATTTCTTTTTCTGGCGACCTTTTCTGCATGCTCCTTCCACCGTACATTGTAGAATGGTTTGGGCCAAGGAGTCATGCCTTACAGTATCATCAAACCATCTCAGCTTTCAGTCGATTTACTGTTGAAAGAAGTGCCTCCTGTTTCCCTGCCAGATTATGGACCTGGAGCCAGACATATTCATTTGCTTTTCTTTCTTGATAGCGTATTCTTAATAACTTTCTATAGCATTAATTGTTCTCAAAGGCCTGTATTCTTCTCTCAGCATGCAACATTCGTAGCCATATAACTAGTTGTATCTAAAAAATGGCTTTTAATTTAGATTTATTATACCAATGGAAAGACAATACACGGGGGAAGGTGTATTGTGTTCCTTTATTCATACGAAATAGGAAAACCAATCATCATTTTAAAATTACATTTCTACAGATGATATTCAATTATAGAAATATATTTTTACTCAAATTCAAACATATACAATTGTTAACATAGGTACATTAAATTAAATAAGTACATTAAATTAAATAAGTACATAAGTAAATAAATAAATTAATTAATTAAATAAATAAATAAATTAATTAATTACATAAAATAAATAAATAAATATAGAAATAAATAAAATAAGTACTTTAAATATAATTTTAAAATATATAATAAATATTTTTTTTACCTGTAAGAAATACTTATAATAAAAGCTTAGTGTTGATTGTCTAAATCAATTTCTCTTTTTATAGATAACATTTTTGAACATGAAAGTTATAGCATAGCTCAACTCCGGGATGAAAACTTAACTACCTGTGCTGCTATAAAAGACGACCTGGTCATTCCTTACACTAGAACAAGAATATACATGGTCAGACTTATCGTACAGGATAGCAGTGAGTTTATTTATAGACACATTTCTTGATTTAGGCCATGAACTTTTTGTTGTGATGCTGCAAAAATGCAATATACACCGAGAATGATGTTTTTAAGTTTACTTATTCTTGTGTGTACATTACCTTATCTTACATGTTGCATAAAGTTATTTCTGAACAGAATACTTTAACGTCCTACGCTTTTCCACATTTCGACTAGTAATGCTTTTTTATTTATTTGTTTTTTTTATGCTTAATTCAAGGGGTGAACCAAGGTTCTGTCCGGGCACCCCTCCCTCCTACGGCACGCTTAAAGGGTGTTCCGTGTAACTCAGGGTACGGTTTCCGCAGCCACATGCACTATTTTTTTTTCTCCCATTGTGGAATCCCCCTCGGATCATTATCGTGGTGGCTCGCTCCGTCTACATTAAATGTCATCCGATAGCGCAAATCCCATACCATATGTATGGGCAACCAGGGTTGGATTGATGCGAGTTCGCTAGCTCATTTTTATCTCCCATACCGGGGGCCCCAATTCTATCTCGAATCATAGCAGGGACTGTCATAGCAGGGACTGTCCCACTATCCGCTAGCCCGTCTGTGGTGATCTTGATGCAATCGTACTGGTGGTTTCCACACTTAGCCGCTTTTAAGCCCTTGGGGAGAGAAATATACAAATGGCTACCAGCATTTATTTAAGAAAATTTATTTGGAATTTAGTTTGATTCCCGATGTAAGACTGCTGTTTCATTAATTCCAGAATTCCGGAGATAAACTATTTTTTTTTATTTTTGTTGTTGTTTCCATTAGGGATTTTATTTTATATCTAATATATTACAGACGCTTCTTCTATAAAGAAAATTATTACATCCTACGCTCTACTCCGAGACTAGTCCTGTATCTTTATTAATGTTTTAAATGATGTTAAGTTACTGGTTTTCCTGGTTTGTTCAGGCTTCCCATTGCTTGCCCGAACGCCACTTGGGAAGAAAGAGTACTTGTGTGCATTCGTTCTCGCATAAGGGATTTGATTAGGAAAGTGGTTTTATCTTTATGTTTATCTGAGCATTGCAACTGATTGTCTTTGTGTTGCATTTACAAAGTAGAATTTAATACCTTATGTATTATTACTACTTTACTCTTTGTTATTTACTATGACATGTTCAAGCTCTTAGAATACGTTTCTTATAATCTACAAGATAAATTCCCCGGCGGTGCCCTGAGGAAAATTAAATAGGCCCTTAGCCTAAAAGCTACAGATAGAAATTTCATAAATTACAATGAACAGAAAGCTATAGATTTGATAATTTAAAAAAATGTAATTATTCTTTACTGAAAACATCTAGGAAAGTAATTTAAAATAAAAATTGTAAAAAAAAGTACTATTAATAGAAATAAAAAAAAGTAGAAAAAGAAAGCTATCAGTGCGAAATGGAAACCAGGTCGTCTCCAGCGAGGCCGTTCATTTGGTTGAGGAGCTATGCAATAGCTCTACCCTAGTTCTGTTGCAAGATGTAGATCTCCCCCCCCCCCAACCTTGATTCACATAGGAAACGGGAGCGAATCGAGGCCAGACCTCACACACGTGAGCGCTGATCTGTTAGGAAGCACATCATTCCAAGTGTTAATGGACGTTGGAAGTGACCATCTCCCCGTCATGGCCACCGTCAATCTCAGAAAAACGAGTAGCGATCCAAGCGCACCTAGGAAATTGATCTATTCGAAAGCACGCTGGGTTGAGTACAGGCAGGCCACCGACACTGCTCTCGAAAAAATGCGAGTAGATTGTAGTAGAAACGTCGACTCAACGAGGCCGTCGGATAGGCTAACAGTTCAGCTAGGGAGCACACCTACCAGAAGCGAAATTGTCAAAGTAAAATATGAGACAATTAACCCATGAGGATCGGAATCCTCATACAGAGTTTACTTTATGCATATATACTAGTCCTGGTCTGTTAGTTGAAAAAAAAATAAAGCAGTTGTTAACAATCTGGATGAAATTGAGAAACCGTTCGTTTATTTCTTTTCAAAATGCTGAGCTGTTTTATGAAACAAGAGTTACATTAAACGTCATAGAATGTTTGCCTAATGGGCCTATATATATTTTTTTTCTTTAGGCAAACACAAGAACATCAGTTTTATGTTTAAAGACCAGGAAGATAAAAAATCATGTCACGGTCATTTGCTCCTTTTGGAGACCACAATATTAGAGTATTACTGTGATAGCCTGATAATGAGTAATGAAGTAATCATAAGAGGAATTGGTGGAAGTAGAATATGTCATGTTTATTTAACAGAGGGTAAGTATAAATCAGCCTAAAATTATTAATTACTTTAAAACGTATATATTATAATATATGCTAAGTGAGTAGTCCACTTGCAAATGTTGCTAAGTGAACAGAAACGATGTGGCAGAAATCTACATTTTATGGCTGAAGTTAGCATCTTTTGATTAACTGTACAAACTGCAAGAGTGAACAAATCACAAAATGAGCCATCAAGCAAGAGTCAAAATGAAAAAAAAAAGAAATAGTCCTAATTTTCAAACACTTTAACTACGAAAACTGGAATGTCCGAACCCTAAATACCTAGTTTCATGAATATCTCGTCTCAATTGATGATATTCACGAAATGTGAAACGTTAAAGCGAATTAACTTAATACAAAGACTGTTTTCAGGAGATGCAGCTTGCCGATAAATATTTGCTATTTGAAACCGATAAGGAGGGTAAAGCTTAAGCTGTTTTAGCTAATGTTCTGCAATTTATTTTAACCTTGTTGCATACTTTTCTTACACACGGTAGCATTGTATTTGTTTTTACAATGGTAGTAAGAAGAATAAGAATAAGAATGGACATTTCTTATAGGGCTATTAAATTAGCACGATCAGTACGCTCTTGGTGTGATTTGCAGTTGCAGAAGTACTAGCCAAAGAAAAAGGTCTTTAAGTTCTTTTAAAAAGAGTCTCTTGTCCCAGATTCTATCAGTGTTTGAGACAGACTGTTCCATAGAGAAGGCGCCACTGACTCAAATGAGCGCACTCCCAGGTACTTCTTTCTGTGTCCATCCAAACTAGTAGTTTTGAGAATTGACTGTGTTGAAGAGCGCAGTTCCCTGGATGGCTCATGCCTTGTTATAAGGTCTCGAAGATACGAAGGAGCAATACCCTTTGTGCATCCGTACGTAATGGACATAATTGTGTGCTCTATTCGCTTTATCACCGAGAGCCAGTGGAGATCCATTAGTGTTGGGGAGATATGATCTTGCCTCCTCACCCCCGAAACAATGCGCGCCGCGATGTTTCGCACTCTCTGTAATCTCTGCAGCTGGTTCTGGGGCAAACCCCACAAGCAACTATTGCAGTAATCCAACCTGGACTGGATAAGAGAGACTGCTACAGTATTGGCCGTCCTTCTATTGAGTTGAGGTCGCAGCTGACCCAGGATGAGACGAACAAGCCTTAACTACAGCACTGACATTTGGACCATTGATATTTTATTATCAATAAAAAAGCCAAGGTCTCTAACCGTGTTGGACAAAGTTATCTCGGAAGCCCCAACCTTGATCGTAGTATAATAGCGATTTTCCGCAGATTGACATCAGAACCAAAGATAATGGTCTTATCATTTAATTAAAGTCGGTTTGCAGCCATCCATGGCTTAACTGTTTGACAGCACTCCTCCACAACATCTACAGCAGCAGCGCAGGCAGTCGAATCAGGACGTAAACTCCTGTAAAGCACCGTGTCATCTGCAAACAATTTACGAGATACACAATGGCTCTCGATAATTTTGCCAAGCTGACTTGTATACACGGAGAATAGGACGGGCCCTAAAACTGAACCCTGCGGTACCCCACAGATAAGGGGAGTTTCTTTTGAAGAGGCCAGATTGACTATAACTCGCTGAGTCCTGTCGGCCAGGTAGGAACTGAACCAGCGAAGAGCAGTCTCAGTGATGCACACCTCATACTGAAGTCTTGACAGGAGTATTCCATGGTCAATGACATCAAAAGCAGCGCTAAGATCTAGTAGGACTATGAGTGTCACATCACCACGGTCCGCACTACAAAGAACATCATTCATGAAACGAAGTAGTGCTGTCTAACAGCTGTGTCCAAGTCGATACGCTGACTGAAACATATATTAGGTAATTATTGTTTAGATGCCGGACAAGCTGATTTGACACAACTTTCTCCAGAAGTTTTGATATGTAAGGAAGGTTGGACACAGGGCAAAAATTATTACAATCGTTTGGGTCCAATTTATTTTTCTTTAAAAGAGGCTTAATCACCGCAGTCTTGAAGAGGCGTGGCAGATAGGAGGCTACTGTTTACAATATTCAACAGTACATGAAGTAATACGTCCAGACAATCCAAGATAATCTTTGTTGGGATGGAATCATTAATTGAATATGTAGGTTTCGAGGCAGAGATGAAGCGTCTTAACTGTATCTCGTCAACTGGCGACAGTTCTGCCTAAAGGTTGCCCATGAAAAGATTCTCATCAGCAGGCAGATCATTGCGTTCTCCGAAGGCCTTTCTGATTGTCCCAACCTTGTCATTAAAAAAGCCGCTCAGAGTTTGCGCCGCCTCTTACTGGTCATGTCAGGCAAAACCGATAGTGCCAATTCCAAGGAGGTCATTTACCACGGGGAAAATCCTGCGAGAGTCTGCACAGACTGTGTTTCTAGCACAGACTGAACATGCTGTGATTTTGCGTTCCTGATTTCCTGTGCTCTTCTATACGCCTTTTTGTTCGCTTCAAGGCCACTTTTTCTCCAGCGCTTTTCAGCTTTTACGTCGGGCCAGCTTAGCTTTCCGAACCGACGGAGTAAACCAGGAGGTATCAGGTCTGTCAGTAACAAGCTTTTAATATTTTGGTTTGCATATTACATTTTAAACTATAATGTTATCTGTTTTATACTTCTTTATTTAAATATGCCACTTTATTAATGTTTTCTATTCTAACACTCTATGTGTTTGTTTTTCCTCTCGAAATAATTGATGTTAAAATTACAGGTAGAAACATGATTCTCAAAGTTAAAATTACAGGTAGAAACATGATTCTCAAAGGCCAAATTGCTACAAACTCTAAATCAAGTGATGACACTTTTTATGACGTGGATGGACTCATTGATGGAAACAGGCAACACGTCAAAGAATCCTGCTATCGCCCGCAAACTTTCGAAGCTTATAGATCTATGGATATAACGTTGAATGCTCCTGCAGTTGTCAATTTTGTTGACATTTTTGGCGATTCAGGTAAGCTCGCCTCATAAAAGAGATGAGATTTAGACATTGTAGTATTTTTTTTTCTTGAAGCTTATTTGCTCACCTTATGTAATACAATTTTGTTTCTATTATATACCGGTATATCATCATCATTGGCTCCATAGTCTCGAAAGACGATTAGATTTGCGCGTCTGTGATTTGGCCAGCCCTGCAAAATTGACTGTGCCTGTGGAGACCTATCCTTGAGAGATAGGCTCTATCGCATCTCTGGCACTTGAAAACTGGACCGTTGGAGATTGTTAGGGGCAGCCTACTTTTCTTCGCTGCTCGTTTAGCCTCCGCCATAAGGCGAAGTTTGCCCTCTGCCGCATTTATACCGGTGTGTAAGGTGCCTCTCCAACTATTTCTGTGCTGAGCAAGGTTCTCCCAGTTCCCGACCTCCACATATATATATATATATATGCCGTGGCCACAGAAACTGGTGAACGCTGCTCCACCTGCTATGGTCAGTTTGGTCCGATGGGATAGCTTTAAAAAAAATTTATCCTTTCTATAGGTCTTGGATCGGAGTCATTCACAATCAACTCGTCAGTCATGCTAGGGAATCGCGGCGGCACATCTATGGTAAATGGGTTCGACGTCTCTGATGATTCTAAAAGAGGCTACGAAACTGGTCATGGAATAGCCATCGATATGGTTACCCTCGTTTTTAAAGATACATTCGGTTCATGTGAAGTTGAACTAATTGGTGGTAATCTTTCATTTTACATACAGTTATCTATATAATATATAGTTTGTGTGTGCGGATTCCCCCCCCCCCCCCATTGATTAATTTAAATACCCGTAACCTTATTGTATTTTACCGTTGCAATATCCCTTTGGGCATATCTCCTCCACAGCTGAGTGGCTACTGATCCCACTGACATAGATGCGACTTGGGTTCGATTCCCTACTGATATTTGTTTTTTATTTCTATTAATATTAGACCTACATTTCTTTTTAAAGAAGTTTAAAAAATTGCAGGACATTTAGCTTTCCTAAAATGTTTTCAGTAAGTAAAATCTAAAAAAATATATTTTAGACACATGCGGGAGACGGGCGTTCGATTTATAGCCAGGGATAGTCTAAACCTTTTCTTTAAAAAAAAAAGAAATGCCCAATATTTTTTTTTGAATTCATTTCCTAAATGTTTAGAGTAAATAATAAATACATTTTTTTTAAATAGTTAAGCTTTATGTTTGTTGTACTTTATAAAATGTTTATCTGTAGCTTATATATTATTCTATATAGCTTATGAAATATTTTCCCGGGCGACGCCCGGGAATATAGCTTGCATTTAATAATATTTCTAGAACTAGGGGTTATGCCCGTCAAAATGCCGGAGACGTGAATGATTGCAGAAAGAAAAAAATAACGAACACTGTTACAATAAAAACTGTTGTGAGAACGCATCTTTCTGTATTTAGTTGTTGTTTTTTTTTATTGAAAGCATTTCAAACGGAGATCGTTCTGAAATGGCGCTCAAATAAGAACTTTAACATACAGCGTTTATCAATAGGTCTAAGTTTATTAATAAACAAATATGTACACATTAAGCACTATTGTTTATATAATTAAAATGTCTTTTGGAGGACGTTTCCAATATATACATTTAACTTTTGTGCCGATCGGTCAAACGGCCTAGGAGCCTATGATGCACAAACATATACATACATAAATAAATTTACAAATATATATCTAAACAAACTAACTGTAATTATGTATAGTGATAATTACTGCTGCAGCAAACAAATTTCTGACAGAAGTGAATGATGTATTAAAACTGAATATATCCTCAAACGTAAATTAAACATACAAAGTAAATTATGTTTTCTACTAATTCTCAACCAACAGATTGTGCATACGGAACATTTGGCCATGACTGTGGTTCACTTTGCAGTAAACGATGTAAAGATTTAAGATGCGCCAGTAAAGGGATCTGTATCAGTTGTACAGATGGTTTAATTGGACGAAGATGTAAGGCGTAGCCTAGATAAAATGTTGAAATTAATATGTTTATCATGAATATATAACTTTCATGCATTGTAATTAACTGATAATGGATTTTTTTTAAATAGAGACTTTAATTATTTTATTAACAACCATCAGAAAAAAAAAATTATACATTTCCGATGAAATTATTTCTAGTTAATATTTTTCTTGAACAATATAAATTCATAATTTTTTTTTACTTTAACGTGTTTTTTTTTTTAAATTACATTTCTAAAAAAATATTAAAATTTAAAACTTAGTCATAATAATAATGGTATTTTATATAGCGCTTCTATCCATGCTTCTATCCATGCTTCTATCTATGCTTCTATCTATGCTTCTATCTATGCTTCTATCTATGCTTCTATCTATGCTTCTATCTATGCTTCTATCTATGCTTCTATCCATGTGTCATGTATATTGTTTTTCCAAGAATTGGAACACGCAATGTTTATTCCTCTCTCTCTCTCTTTTCTTACTACACACATTATTATGACGTTTAGTAGGAAAACAAAAGGTTCTAGGTAATGTTGGGATTCTGTGTTGATCTCAAATTCTCAGAGTCTGGGAACGACTCATTATTTAATAGGGGAAGTTCCTATCGTTTTTGTTATGAGTTTTGTAATGATACCATGATTTTCACCCCTACTGGTAATGGGTCTATCCCTTGCACCACTCGGATAGTATTTAATGATTTGTTTTGTCTGAAAGACGGAGAGTTTCAAAATATGTTCCTTTGAGAACGTTTGTGTTTGCACTATTTTATTCTAACTGTACATAATAGATATATTGTATATATTGAACATACCACCTGAAATAAACTATCAACAACAGTTACACTGAAGCTTCCTTGTCAAGTTACTATCCTATTGTGTTGTATACATTACAATAAGATTGATCTACTACTCTAATGTACAAGAAAGGAAATGTTGGAATACAAATACTGAATTTGTGCCCAGGACTATAAGAAGAGTTCGTGTAATACTGAAACATAAATACTAATAATTAAAGTCTCCCCTAGGACTAACGAGAATTATCAGCAAGATCTACACAGCTCTGGCCACAAGGGGATTGTGGACGTAACACATGTTTCTATCTATGCTTCTATCCATGTTTCTATCTATGCTTCTATCTATGCTTCTATCTATGCTTCTATCTATGCTTCTATCTATGCTTCTATCTATGCTTCTATCTATGCTTCTATCCATGCTTCTATCTATGCTTCTATCCATGCTTCTATCCATGCTTCTATCTATGCTTCTATCCTTGCTACTATCCATGCTACTATCCTTGCTTCTAACCATGCTTCTGTCCATGCTTCTGTCCATGTCATTTTAGCATGATTAGTGATGTCTAGTAGACTATTACGTCCATGGGGCCAAAACTCCTGCAGGCCAATAGGGATCGGTCGGTGGCAGGGATAGAACCATTGACCCGTCGATTGACGGTCCAGTGAACTAACCGCAAGACCAGTCGGCCTGCATACTGTAGTAGTAGTAGTAGTAAGCATAGTTGTCGTCCTATCCCAGTGTATGTTGAAGTTGTATATTAGAATACTTATTCGGTAGTCCGCTGTATGTACTAGTAAGGTGATTTTCTTATAAGCTTGGTGAGGTATTGCTAGCCATTGTCGACCCTTGTTCGAGTGACGATAGTGTCTATCACATAGGGATTTCAGATTTTTACCAAAACGGTGCGGAGAGACATGTCATTTTATTAGACATGACATTTAATTAGACATGGCATTTTATTAGTCATGACATTTGTTTTTAGGCTGCAAGCCATTTTGTGACCCTGTCAACGATTGTGGTGAAGATGGCAACTGCATAAATGGCTGTGTGAAAAACAAGTATGGCATAGATTGCACAAAAGGTAAAATCATTTAATCGTCATGCATTCATGTTTCTGTCATTGTTTAGAACTTATTTTAATTCTTACAGGACGAATAAAATCAAATTCAGTTAACGTCTTGGATATGTTACAGTAAAACCTTTGTTTTTCGGTTTTCTAAGAAATGCATGAATTGAATGGAATGAACTGTCCATGCAGCCCAATGGGGAAAGAAAAAAGAGATACAAAGAATACAATATTTAAAAAACAACAACGACTAAAATAGACTTAGTCTTTTTTCTAAATTTCCCTTTTTTTTTTTTTAATAAACTTTACACATTTTTATAATTATCAAATATTTAGATATATATATATATTATGATATGGTCGAAATCATGAACAATCTAATTTGTAACAGGTATTCCTAAGTTGGAAGTCATTAATTTTTATTAAGATACAAATTATTGCTTGTATTAAATATTTAAGCAAAGACCATAATAAGATGGACCGCTTGCTCTATTTTTACTCCTTATGTGTTGTGTGTTTTCGTGCGCAGTCAATAACGCTGTTCTAAACTACTCCTAAACGTGCCTAAAGAGATCTGCTGTATAAAACTTTCAATGTTAATCTTAATTCTCCATTTAGAAAATCATAGCAAATTACTAAACCGAAAATCTAGAGGACATAGTGCGAACGAAAATTTTCGAAACTAAGTGTTACAAGTTAACAGATAGAAGACACATCAATGCAAGCGTTCCTTCTTATTAGAGTCTTTGATTTAAGTTATTATCTTATTTTAGTCGTTTTGAAAATCAAACATATAAAGCTGTGACAGAACTCTATGAGGAACTAAGTTTTAAAAAATAGACATTTTATCTTAAAGTATTAACAATATTTAGTTTATTAATTATGTGAATATATATTTTGTTCATTCATTTTGAAGTTACGGCTGTTACAGTTATTTATTCAAATCCCTTTGCCTCAGTCTTTTTAATTTCTTCTTCATGTTCTTCAAAACCAAGTAGGCCTAGATAGTCGCACCACTTCACGTCACGTGGTGTAATACTATTACAGATCCTTCCAAATTAATGTGATTAATAAGTGTGCTTGTATATTGTCCCTTTTAATCAAATCTTTGCACCTTAGTCACCTCTGCCACTTGTCGTGATAGTCAGGAGTCTGGGGATACGCTAAAAGCTTATTCTACGTACATGAGCTAACTATCAGAGGTGTCTCTCACCCAGGATGGAATTCATGCTTAGCATGCAGGGAACTTCGACAATTGTATCCGATTATTAAATTTACAGAACTATGCACAAGCACGAATAGATGTTGAGCTGCTTAGCGTCGATAGTCCAGATCTAACGTTTTTTTTTAAAAGTATGCTGTGTTCACTGGTACTGTTTAAACTGCACTAAATTTAAATGAAAAGTCTAGTAAGTAGGGGCTCAAGAACCCCTTTGCTAACTTTAGGCTAATCTACCACTAAAACTATTACACTTAAATAATTTCTCTCGCTCTCTCTCTTCACTAGTTCCATGGCTATGGCTAGCATTCTGAACCATTTTTTAGTATTCTGCCTGATCCTCAACCTGGAGAAAATGTTTTGGGCTTGTAAAAAAAAAAAGCATTTTTGATGTGTTTTGATTTGACCATTTTTTTGGTGTAGTTGTTTGTTGATGCACTGTATCACTTCCTCTGTAAACTGCCGTGTAATTCACCATAGCTAGAGAGCTTGTTGTTTGAATCCCTGCATTTAACAATATTGAGAACAAAGAATAAGACAATACAATAAGAAGATTGGTGCTTTAAGTGATATAAAGTTAACGGTTTTCCAGTTGTTGGGTTTTTAGGCATCCCATTCCACGCACGTTTGCCAGTCTGAAAAAAAAAGATAACTTATATAATTCTATACACACATATTTTCTCAGAATAATATTTAGGTGACTGAAATATGTAAACTGATAATACTTGAGTTAACTTGACAAGTCAGTTACGTTTGTTTTCCCTACAGACTGTAGTCCTTACTGTGCTGAGGATGGAAGCTGTAATATAGATGGTGTTTGCACCTTCGGGTGTCAACCTGGATTTCTTGGTCCACAATGCCTCCACCGTAAGATAATTATAACCACTACAAACAGTACTATTGTAGTTTGTGTGTGTGTTGCTAAGTCATTCACTATTTATATTTAGAAACAATCCTGTTTTTTTTTTTAAAGACTTCTGTTTATATTTCAATACATTTCATGGCTCTTAAAAGCGCTAACACCTTCGTTTAAAATCTGTGATATAACTTACTATGTTTTTATTAGCTCATCTTTGTTGATATTCATATCAAGACAATCAAAAATGTAATTCTCTCTAGTATCTAAACGGGCATACAAATTTCAAGTCTTTACCAAACATAATGAAGGAGGGTATGGATTCTCTTATATTGGGATCATTAAATTAACCTTAAAGAAAATAAGAGCCTGCGATTGGACTAATGATACAGGTTGTATAACCAAGAAAGCCAAAGTTAGAAATATTCTAAGTTAGAAATTCTAAGTTAGAAACTTAAAAAAATAAGAGCCTGCGATTGTCCTTATGATACAGGTTGTATAACCAAGAAAGCCGAAGTCAGAAATATGAAAAGTGATGATATAAGACTTGATAAAGTATGATATGAATAACAGTATGATGCATGAGTATAAATGAATATCTTCTTTAGACCAACGTGCTATTGCAGTTATTGTAGGTATTGCAAGTATTTCACCCAGTATCATCAAATCTAAACTTTCTTGATGGTGCTTGTTACTGATATAATGAAACAAGCCCAGTGTAATCAGCTACATGAGCTAGATTTAGACTTGGAAATGCAACTTAAACAATATTGTCAGTCAGTTCTACAGACATGTCTCTCAAATCTACAAAAGAGTTTGTCTGTCCCATGTATGACACTATTACTAAAATATTTCTTTATGGCTATTCACCTTTGAACAGAAACACTTATTTGTGTATGCTTACAAAATAACATAATCTTAATGAACACCTCTTCTGCTAGGTGGTCTATCTAGTCTAATGGCCGGTCAAGAAACAATGACGTGTCATTGTTCTGGATACAAATGTAGAAATCCATCGGACCAATGTAAGGACTTTGAGAATTGCATCACTGGATGGTTTGGATATGACTGTGCTTATAGTAAGCATTTAATGATCAATGTAGGCATCTGGTTTAGACTAGAATTGTATAGTTAAGCATAAATGCTTTTACAATAATTATAGACATTTAGAATATTTAAAAGGTAATTATTAGTTCTACTAACTTTCAATACGGATGTTTGTTTCTTGATGCTAACGGAATTAAGAAATGACACACTATTATTGTATTAACACAACGTCTTCAAACTAAGGAAGGTCATAACAGGCTTAAGCGACACATAATCCGCAAACTTCAAATTGTAGCAATTTAAAAGTTTCCCTGCGGAACACCTCCCGAAAATGCGGAACATGACCTTCAAACCTGCCCCCCCCCCCGTACCAATCTACCTGGTGAGCCCTTTGGCCCCAGGAACCTACATTTAATGACAAACTGTATGGTGTACTGGAGTAACAGACAGCCACAGCGCAGTTCATCACACGTATTAAACTTGTTGTCTAAATCCGCCTAATCATATCTTTTAAGAGCGAAGAAGAAGAATCGCTTTAAAATTGATACTAAAATCTAAGACAATTTTATTGTCTTTCAGAAAAAATATGAATAAATAATAAGTATAAATGAACTAATATTATTTTAACGGGTATTATTCTTAATTTATACATACAGTCAATGAAACTTTATTGCCATCTAACTTTGAATTGAAACAAATGAATGTGTTCTATAAATGTGTTTCTGTGAACCTAAAACCTAGGTAGAGTCTATTCTTGCCACAATGTGTGATTCTTAAATTTCTATAATTGTGTATCTATGAACAGAAGATCTAAGTGTCCTGGCCACAATAAGCGATACATCTTTGAACGACAATAGCATAGATACATGTCTAACTGAAGATGTTTATCATGCCAGTGTTGAATGGAAGACAGTTATTACGTTTTCATTCGTCGTCTTAACTTTCAAAGATGGAGGTACATATCACACTTTTGATTTCATGTTAGGTTGGTGTTAATTTGTTGGTCTTTACCGTATATTTTAAGGGGCAAAGGTGGCCATGCAGCAGCGCAAATCCTGGCTCGTACATCCTTGGATTCGTTACCCGGGCCTGGTGGGGTGTCCCTGAGTCGCACCCAAAACAATATTAAAGTGAACTTGATGGTGAAGATTGGCCAAGACCATCAGCTGCCAATTCTGAAACTTATTAGAGAACTGAGAGAGAAGTGGGACACTTGAGAAAAAGTATGTTCAAGAAAGGCTTGTGCTTTATTGTAGAATTGCTTTTAACAAAAGCAGTTTCCTTACACATACTGTACATTGTATATATATATATATATATATATATATATATATATATATATATTACATTGTATAAAAGTAGAGTATATCGACCTTGTTAGAATGTCCCAAACCGAGTTTCCTAATCCCCTCTATCAGAAAAAAATGCTATAAGTTTGTTTACAAGAATATAAAAAATGGCCGACTCTGGGACACCCACAATTCCCGGGAACAAATCCAATGATGCACAAGCCAATAACATATTTATTATTCAATTGACTTTATTATCCATCCACAGCTGATATTAGTAATTTTATTGTGATTACGAAAACTGGAGATTCTAAGAAAACATTTATGGAGGAGCAAATTCGATCCAACGTCATACGGAGTTATGTATTTCTGATCGATCTCATGATGAGGGTTCAACTGAATGAGTTGGCCATATCTTGGTCAGGAACCGGTTCTTTATGCTCAATGTCCGTTAGTGGAGGTGAGAACTTTTTCATTTAAAAATAAGTAACTAAAGTAACCGTCAGACAAAATTTATCATAGGTCTGTAGAGGTAGCGTAGCGTTCACCATTTTCTGAGGCCAAGGCATACTAGAGGTTTGAGCTGCCAGCACAATGTCCTGTCTCTCTTACTTTTTCCCACATAGATAAATCGGTAGACCGCTTCTTACTAAAATTGCCCCCAAGATAACCAACCTCATACATACATGACTCCCCTATCACCCTACCAATACCAACACACTATACAGTAAAACAAAACATTTTACAAATAAAAACATTGAAATAAGTTTGTCTGGAATTGTCTGCTAGCGAGAAAATGAATCTACAGACTGGTTAATGTAAGAAAATGGGACACGCCAATCTTAAGAAGTTTTCCTTTTTACCATCGGCCCTGTTTAAAAAAAAAAACACAGAAAAAAGCATAGGTACAATGCCTTTAAACTTCATCGACTAATGTCCGGAAACCAACAGAGCTGTGTAGACTCAGGGACAATGCCTTTAAACTTCATCAACTAATGTCCGGAAACTAACAGAGCTGGGTAGACTCAAGGACACCATGCAGCCCTGGAGGACAAATCCTAACCTTTACAGAATTTCCAACCCATACTCTTTGAAACACCAGGCGAACGCGGAACGCGCTGTCGCTTGGCCAAAGTGCTCCTTTAGTACTTACATCTTAATTTTGAAATTTCATTTACGTGTTATGTAAGTAAAGTACCCGTCGGACCGAATTGATCCAGAGGGCCGGGAATGCAGCGTTCACCAGTTTCTGTGGCCACGGTATACAGCATTAAGTACAGCGGCGTTTACTTTACCCCCATCTAATGCTAGGTACCCTTTAGAGCTGGGTAGACTCAGGGATACTCCCCTGACCCGGGAATAAATCCTAGCCTCAACCAGGATTTGAACTCAGGACCTTTGGATCGCCAGTCAAACGCGCTGCTGCATGGCCACTGTACTCCCCATTTACGTGTTAATTTTATGAAATTAAATAAAAAACGCACGTAAAAAAAATATGTATCATTTGTCACATTTGAAATAAATAGATCTAGTGGTGACACAGTTTTTCTTTTAGCCTCTTGCTTGATCTGTATTGGCAATCGTTTTAATTCTAGATCGTAACGTGGCCGTTGAGTTGGCCATGTCGCCACAAGTCAAAGAAAACCCAGCTCTGAAAGAGATGATTACATCACTTACAGACGGAGTTGTTAGCGGCCAGAACTGTATCAACACAAAGCAGAAACCTGTTATACGTTTTCCATTTGAAAGTTTTGTTTTACTATCAAGTGTAGCTATATTTCCTGGTAATATGTTTTGCAAATTTACACTAAGTAAAATTGTTTATTTTGCATAAAGATGAAACACCAAAATTGTATTACTTTAGAAAGATTATCAAGCTAACAGTAAAGTGCCATTCGGACCAACTTGATCATAGGGCCGGTAAAGCAGGGATCACCAGTTTTTGTTTGCCACGGCATACTAGGTGATTGTGTGGCCAGCACAATGTTCAGTTGCCTTTACTTTACCCCATTTAAGGTCAGGTAGCCATCAGGGTTGGGTAGACTTAGGGACACCCTCCGGATTATTAAGACCATACATTAATTTATTAGTATTTTAAAAAAGAAATATTCTTTCTTTAAGAACATTTACAGACATGTCATAATTACATTTCATCTTTAAAAACACATCTATAAACTGTGAGTTTTACTATTTCACAATGTCTCGTACATTGAAAAAGCTACATTGTATTTCTTTGTCAATTTGTAGCGACTCCATTTATTTTACAGATGTCCCTAATAAAGATGAGGCTGTCCTTAAGTTGACATGGAAGTCATCGGATACCGATACAAGCGAAAATGTGAACATTTCGGGAAACAGATACTCAACCGTAATGTTGCAATTTGACGGAATGGTGAATGCCCTAGAAATAGAAATGATTGAAGGAAGTGTAGACATCTGTGAAATAGAGATATTTGGAGGTATACGTTTGTATCATTTAGCATTTCTTTCATTGTTTTTTGATGTAAATATATTTGGAGGTATACGTTTGTATCATTTAACATTATAGAGATATTTGGGGGTATACGTTTGTATCATTTAGCTTTTCTTTCATTGCTTTCTGAAATAGAGATATTTAGAGGTATATGTTTGTATCATTTAGCATTTCTTTTCTTGTTTTGTGATGTAAATATATTTGGAGGTAATTTTTTGTATCATTTAGCATTTTTTTTTTGTTTTCTGATGTAAAGAAATTTGGAGATATATGTTTGTATCATTTAGTATTTCTTTCATTGTTTACTTACTGTTTATATTAATATACACATTTAATCTCAAAGAATTGTTTTCAATAATGTTATTGTTATCTCTACAGAATGTTCTCCTCCACATTATGGATTCTCTTGTAAAGAACGTTGCCCATCCAAATGTTCGCAAGAAGAATGTGATTATAAAGGCCAATGTCTTAAAACCGATTTTATAGCCCATCACAAATCTAAAAGTTATGCGGAGAAATTGCATTCAATAGCTCGCACATATTATAGTATTATCTTCCTCATTGTTAGATTGACTATAATATAAGTATTAGAAATGGGCATTGTTTAGCGTAAAATTGGAGGCTGCAGGTTGTGTGTGTGTTATGTGATGTTTTATACTTTGATATGTGTGTTTGAATGTGTGTTACTGTGTAACTGTGTAATGTATAGTTTTCGCTGTAATCATTTTAAAAACGGGTGTGTAATATGATTGCTACTATGAGTACGTTAGTCTGTAAGCTTGTGACTTTGTGTGTTTACAAGTGTGTAAGCTATTACCTATTTTTGACGTGTTTTGTTGGTAATCTATTCTAAATTCTTTTCTGTTGATACTTTCATTTGGCCAAACCTTCTTTTGGGCGTAAGTCTTGGAGCCTGTTACATCAAATCAAAAGTTTTTATCGCAAAAAAATATTTTAAAATTTAATTTTTGATTGTGTATGTAATTGTTTAATGTTTGGTGTGAACGTCTTGCCCCAAAAAATGTTTGTGTGTATGTTTGTACACATGGGCGCCCGCAGAAAATTTTCTAGGGGGGGGGCAAAATATTTTTAGTAATGTTTTGATATAGTTTTAATTTACTGTGCATATTTGTATGATGAACGAACGGACAGAACACTGTAGTAATGAAGTGCATACTGTAGCAACAAATTTTTTATTAGCACATATATGTATATAATAGACGTAAACCATACCACAAACCTTACTTTAAACAAACAATATTACAACGTAAATTTAAAATAAAATGTATTCTTAATTCAAGAAATGGAGTCGTCTGTTATCGCTACCAAACATATCTCCGATTTTGTCCATAAAGTCTTTTTTGTTGCAGTTCACTTTGTCTCTGTGTACGCACAACATGCACTACCTTGACAGACGTTCATCTGACATTGTAGATCTAAGCCATAGGTTTTAAACCTTTTTCGGCTCACCGCCCCCTTTTACACTTTTTCCGCTCACGCCTCCCAACTTAATTTTAATTAAACATATACAGGCCTATAGCACTATATCATGTAATTTCTGTAATTATTAATGTTTTAAATATAAACTCCTTAAATGGACAAAACAATTAATGCATGAAATGTTTATTTACAACTGTTTAACGTAAATTATTTTAATCGACTAATAATTAAATCTTGTTATGAATACCACAATGTTGAATGTATATAATGTATATAAAGACATAATAATAATCAGGAAAATTTGTTATATCACAAAACATAACTTTTTTCGGCATCACTATTGAATCAAACGTGGAAACATTTGTTAATTAAAGGGAGATAATTAATGCGTTTCATTTGAACTAATATTTCTGTATTTTTTTCTTTTATATAAAAAATTAATAGCTTACACTTTTAACTTTAAAATGATTAAACTGTAAAAAATATTTGAAAATTATATAAATATTATATGACTAAATAATTTATATATATATTTTTAAGCACCACAATAACTACTCAGTTTGTATGATTGCTACATATCTATACCTTTTAACGATTGCTTTGACGTTAATTTAAAGTATTTTAAAGGATTCAAAACTAAGATCAATATCATTAATATTAACATGTGTTAGAGCATAGGTTCTCAACCTTTTTCGGCTCACCGCCCCCTTTTACGTTCTTTTTCCGCTCACCGCCCCCCAACTTAATTTTAGCGGAAACATTTGTTAATTAAAGGGAGATAATTAACCCTTTTCATTTGAGGTAATATTTCAATTTGTTTTTCTTTTATAAAAAATTAAATGGCTTGCATTTATAACTTTGAAATGATATGATAGAACTGTAAAAATTATTTGAAAATTGTATAAATATTATATGACTAAAGAATTTATATGAATATTTTCAAGCATTTCAATTACTACCCAGTTTGTATAATTACTACGTATCTTTACCGCTCAGCTATTGTGGTTACCTCTTTACAAAGGATTCAAACGCATTAAAGGACATCTCGTTAAAACATCAAAAGAGTAAAATAGGAGTAATATTAGCAGATGTTAAGTCGACAGTCCGGTGAACCAACCATAAGACGAGACGGCCGCATACCATATTTGCCAAATACTGACCCCCCCTACTTCGTCGAAAAGTCATTGCGATTCTTATTTATTGTTCAATAAAATGTTTGCCTACTGTTGGGAGATATCAGATATTTAGTAGCACTTGCGTTTACATCATATTTCATCCAAAAACTAATCGATTCAAATAGCTGAGTTGTTGAAATTATTATAGCAGGTACGTATGTACCGCCCACTTGCCCTTCATCGCCCCCCAATCGCCCCCGGGAATGTTATCGCCCCCCTAAAGCTTCTAATCGCCCCCTGGGGGGCGATATCGCCCCCGTTGAGAACCTATGTGTTAGAGCGACAGTGAACGGTCAGCAGGGTTGACAGTCCGGTGAATCAACAATAGGACCAGCCGGCCGCACACCATATTTACTAAATACTAACCCCTACTTTATCGAAAAGTCATTGCGATTCCTATTCCTTATTAGTTGAATAACCCCGTTGAGAACCTATGATCGAAGCCATGTTTTTACACGACGTAATGTGCTACCATACCTGCCTCACATCTAGGGGACAAACCTCCTCCAAGATCATTTCAATTCAGCTTGGAGCCTCGCAGCTCCAGTGTACATCCGCCACCACGAGGAGGTACTGCATAGGACTTGTTGTGGAAAGGCTATATACTAGCCAGAGAGACTTACTAATTGCACACCTTTTACAGTTACACTGCTAGCCAGCGGTGACTGCTAGCATAGTGTTGTCACACTAGACGCGTCACACAGCCATTTAGCAGATTTCGTTACATTATATAAGAACATAGGAGACCGCAGCGACTGCAAAAAGACAGAGGAATCTCCCTCTTGAGCATAGTTGGTAAGATCTTTGCAAGAGGCACTATCAAGGCTGCAGGTGCTGGCATCTAGAGTCTATCTAGAGTCTCAGTGCGGTTTCAGAAGCGGCAGATCCACTATAGACATGATCTCCTCCCTTCGACTGCTACAAGAGTGGTTCCGCGAGATGAATAAGCCATTATACATTGCTTTGATCTCACTAAATCATTTGATATGGTCAGCAGAAGTGGACTCCTCAAACTCCTGGCAAAAATAGGATTCCCTCTAAAACTGCTCTCTTTCATTGCCTGTTTTTTTTTTAGAAAACCAGGTGCACAGTGAAGTTTAATCAGAGCCCTTTGAAGTCCGCAGCGGTGTTAAACAAGACTGCGTACTTGCACCCAACTTGTTTGGAATATTCTTCTCGTGTCTACTGCACTATGCTTATGGAGACTGCAACGAGGGTGTCTACCTTGACACAAGGAGATCTGGAAAGCTTTTCAATCTAAACAGGCTCTAAGCCAAAATCTCAAGCAGTGTGCTCCTAGATGGGGAGATTAATAGTAGAATAGCTAAAGCCATGGGCACGATGGCAAAATTTAAAAAACGAGTCTGGATGAACTCACTGCTCACACGCTCCACTAAGTCACTAGTTTATCGAACATGCGTTCTGAGTACCCTGCTGTACGGCATTGAAACATGGAGCACATATTCCTGGGAAGAGAGAAACCTGAACACCTTTCACCTCAGGTGTCTCAGACGCATTTTAGATATAAGATGGCAGGACAGGGTTTCAAACGCAGAGGTCCTACGAAGAGCAGAGTGTCAAGACATCCGCATTACTCTCAGTAACAGACGTCTCAGCTGGCTAGGTCATGTATGCCGAGCAGGGTGTCAAGACATCCGCATTACTCTCAGTAACAGACGTCTCAGCTGGCTAGGTCATGTACGCCGAATGCCACTAGGTCGACTTCCACACGACATTCTATATGGAACGTTAGCTTCGGTACAGAGACCTGCTGGACGTCTAAAACTGAGATTTTCGTATGTCTGCAAAAGAGATATAAAGAAATATGTGGTCCACTCCGCTACATTCAACTGTACGTCCAGGATTGGCCTTTTTAGCCACATGAGGGCCTGCTAAGGAAATGGAGACGTAAAATGCCGACGAATTTACTGAACGATTGCTCCACCGTACATGTTGTTGCTGGTAATGTTAGCAAAACTAGTAAGGCATTCCTGACAGCCGGATAAAACATTGTAAAGGGTAACAAGTCGATGAAAGCATGGCTACTTTTGTATTATCGCGTTTTCCAAAAATCAAACTAACTCAAGGCTTCACTATCAAAATTATCAATGTGGTAGGCCTATACCTGATTAATCCCCAAAGATAATGAGATCGATATGACAATGGAAATAGTCACAGTTGTTACAATTAATTATACATTTTTTAATTATTATTTTTTTCTCTTTTAGTAAAAAGAAATTTTTTATATATCAATCCGGGGGGGGGCATTTTTCCAGGGGGGGGGGGGGCAAGTGCCCCCCCACCCCCCTTGCCCCCCCCCCTGCGGGCGCCCATGTTTGTACATGTAGGCCTGTTTGGGCTTTTCAAAGTAATTATGTGACTGTATGTAACAGACTGCCAGACTCGGCAGGCATAGCAGTTTTGAATGGCACGCGGAAGACTCCCGAAAAAAAGTATTCGAAACCTTCATTAAGAAATTGAGTGCTAAAATAGAATGACTTTAAGGCAGCTAACAGGCTTAATGAGTTAGAAATTCTTCTTTGGCATCAAAAGGTTGCCAACCACTGTTCTAAGCTAGTTAGTTAGCTGGTAGGACTAGGCTTATCTATGTTCCTAGTTAGTTAGCTAGTAGGACTAGGCTTATCTATGTTCCTAGTTAGTTAGCTGGTAGGACTAGGCTTATCTGTGTTCCTAGTTAGTTAGCTGGTAGGACTAGGCTTATCTATGTTCCTAGTTAGTTAGCTGGTAGGACTAGGCTTATCTGTGTTCCTAGTTAGTTAGCTGGTAGGACTAGGCTTATCTGTGTTCTAGGCTAGTTAGTTAGCTGGTAGGACTAGGCTTATCTGTGTTCTAGGCTAGTTAGTTAGCTGGTAGGACTAGGCTTCTCTATGTTTTAAGCTAGTTAGTTAGCTGATAGGACTAGGCTTATCTATGTTTTAAACTAGTTAGTTAGCTGGTAGGACTAGGCTTATCTATGTTCTAAGCTAGTTAGTTAACTGGTAGGACTAGGCTTATCTGTGTTCTAAGCTAGTTAGTTAGCTGGTAAGATTAGGCTTATCTATGTTTTAGGCTAGTTAGTTAGCTGGTAGGACTAGGCTTATCTATGTTCTAAGCTAGTTAGTTAGCTGGTAGGACTAGGCTTATCAATGTTTTAAGCTAGTTAGTTAGCTGGTAGGACTAGGCTTATCTATGTTTTAAGCTAGTTAATTAGCTGGTAGAACTAGGCTTATCTATGTTTTAAGCTAGTTAGTTAGCTGGTAGGACTAGGCTTATATATGTTTTAAGCTAGTTAGTTAGCTGGTAGGACTAGGCTTATCTATGTTTTAAGCTAGTTAGTTAGCTGGTAGGACTAGGCTTATATATGTTCTATGCTAGTTAGTTGGTAGGACTAGGCTTATCTATGTTCTAGGCTAGTTAGTTAGCTGGTAGGACTAGGCTTATATATGTTTTAAGCTAGTTAGTTAGCTGGTAGGACTGAGCTTATCTATGTTTTAAGCTAGTTAGTTAGCTGGTATGACTAGGCTTATCTACGTTTTAAGCTAGTTAGTTAGCTGGTATGACTAGGCTTATTTATGTTTTAAGCTAGTTAGTTAGCTGGTAGGACTAGGCTTATCTGTGTTTTAAGCTAGTTAGTTAGCTGGTAGGACAAGGCTTATCTATGTTCTAGGCTAGTTAGTTAGCCGGTAGGACTAGGCCTATCTATTTTTAGGCTAGTTAACTCCTAGACCTATCAATGTTTTAACCTAGTCATCTCCTATTTATGTTATAAAATAGTTTTTTCTCTTACTTCCCTATAATATATAAGTTAGATTGTATCTATGTTCTAAGCTAGTTATTTTTTTTTAAAATGTTTTTTACTTGTTAGTTAATTTAATAGTTAAAATTAAGTTCTTTTTTTATCCTAATATTCAAATTTATTTAGCTGCTTTCTTTGTTCTAAGCTAGATAGCTTGATTATTTACTTTAAGCAGCTCTTTTGATTCTTTTTAAATGCTCTAGTCAAGTAATTTGATTTTAGTATTTAACTAGTGAGCTCGTTTCTATGATGTATGATTTGTTATTTTAGCTATAAGCTGGTTAAGATATTTGTTTATTTCTAAGCTAGTTAGATGGTACCTAAGTATATGTATAGTTAAACATTTAAAAAACACATTTATAAGCTATTTAACATTTTTTATTATTATAATATAGATTGTTTGTTGGTAAGCTACAGACTAATTATCTTGTTCCTTTTTTATAATATAATCACTTAATAGAAAGCAAATATTAATTGCCAATTTTTTTTTCAATAAATATTGATGTCTGTAAAGACATTATCTAAACTTTGTCCTTGAAAAATAAATTTTAATATAAAATGGTTTGATTTACTTCATTTTTTTTCTTGTTAAAACGTCTACGTACAATATGTAAGCTTTATGTGGTAGTTAGGGCATCCACAACATAGGGCCTCCACAGCATAGGGCATTTACAATTTAGAGCCTCCACAACATAGGGCCTCCACAACATAGGGCCTCCACAACATAGGGCCACAACATAGGGCCTACACAACACAACTCGATTATAAGGCAGCCTTTTTTAAGTTCACCCCATGAAAGGTTGCAGCTTGTCATTTCCTCTTCGCAGGAGCGCCTCCAGGTGGTATTAGGGCGACCAACCCGCCTCTTTCCCTGCCGGTGGGTCCATTGCAGAACCTGTCGGGTGATGTCCGGTGGGGCTTTCGTACGGTGTGCCCAATTCACTGCCACTTTCTCCTGGCGATCTGCTGTTCTTGAGCTCTGTCAGAGTCTATTTGCTTCCACAGAGGATGACCCACAATGAATACAATGTTACAGTTCTTAATCTGGCTTTCATTCTTGTTACTTTTGGTCAATGTAATTAAATCGCTTATCAAGTAAACATGTAAGTGTAAGTTATGTGTAAGCTAATATTGTAAGATCTAGCTGTATTGGTTTTAATTCAGTGAAAATAGTGTTCGACAAAGAATAGTCATTTTTTAAAAAGAGTTTCAATGCTTACAATTATTTTTTTTTTGCGCTGTCCCATTTCAATTACCCAAATACCTGTAAGTAAGTTGTACGACTAAAGCTTACTGTGCACGATGAATGCGTTACTATGGATAGATGCGTAAAATAGCTCCTGGTGATGAAGCGAATGGAGCACAAAATTATGTCCATTACATACGGATGCATAAAAGGCATTGCTTGTTCTTATCTTCGAGAGCTTATCTCAAGGCATAAACCATCTAGGGAACTGCGATCTTCAACACAGTCACTACTCAAAACTCCCAGCCTGGACACAGAAAGAAGTACCTGGGAGTACGCTCATTTGAATCAGTGACGCCTTCTTTATGGAACAGTCTATCTCAGACACTGAGAGAATCTGGGACAAGAGAATCTTTTAAAAAGAACTTAAGGACACATCTCTTTGCCTAATACATCTGCCACTGCAAATCACACCAAGAGTGCACTGAGCATGCTAATTTAATAGCATGGATAGAAGCGCTATAAGAAATGTCTATTCTTATCTTCTTCTTATCTTATTTTATCTTATAAAATTGTGCTACGGTCTACATGTATTTTAATGAATAAACATTCATGTGAACATTCAGCAGCATGTAAACTATTGTGTGGGTGTGTGTATATGAGGGTGGGTCAAAGGTTAATTTATATTTTTGTTTATATTATTACACATAATGATAATTAAAGTTTATACACATATTAGAACAATTGAAATCATGATTGACGTTAATATATTTTCAAGTATTTTATTGCGTTTATAATATGTGTGGAAATTAATTTTCTCGTGTTTCAATTCTCCAATTATCTTTTATTCTCTCCGTGTTGTCTTGAGTTAAATTCTACTCAACATGTATTGATTTCTAACCTATGACAATTTATATTCAAATCGGACATGCTGCAATAAAAAAATCCCTATTATTTGTGTTGAAACAAAATAAAACGTATTAATTTTGCACCTTTTGAAATATATTCTAGGAGTTATGCTTATCAAAATGACAGAGAAATGGTTACACTATGTTGTGGTAGAAGAAATAAATAAAAAAAACTGTTGTGAGAAAGTCACTTTCGATTATTATTTTTTATTATTTACTAAGCCTGGCCCTGGAACATGCATAATATGAATCGTTGCTGTCAACATTCTGACTTCTTATTAATAATATTAAACAAACAATAATACTAGAAAAAAAAAACAGTACAAAATGTATTTAATAAAAAAAAGGAGACAATAATATTTCACAGTACGGGAAAACCCATTCCCAAGAACACTATTACTGATAAAGGATTTCAAAGGGACATCATTCTGAAATGGCGCTGAGTTTATACTCTTAACATACGGTGATTCGTTATAGGTTTACGTTTATTTATGTTTTTAATTACTTTTGGAGTACGTTTCCAATTCACACATGTAAATTTTGTCCCGATAGGTTCAACAGCCTAGGCGTTTATAGAGGACAATTATATAGACATATAAACAAACTTACAGTATATATATATATATATATATATATATATATATATATATATATATATATATATATATATATTTATATATTGATAGATATATATACTTATATATGTTTTATATTTAACCTTAAATATATACTTATACACATATTTTTATAAAGGTTATTAAATATACGAAAAAAATAACAAATTTTAAATGAAAATTGATGGAAGAAGAAAAGAACTAATAAAACTATTATAATAATATCTTTTTATGCACACAAGTATTCTATATCGTTACATATACACGTTTAAAGGCAAAATTATTTTTTAATCTAAGACAGAAGCATTTTACCATTCACACGAAGAAGTTATCAAAATGATGCAGCAAATAATTTTAGACACTTAAAACTTATTCTTTCTAAATCCATATTTAGAATAACACTCATGACAATGTGTTAGAACATACTTGTTTTCAAATTGTGTTGTATTATTGTGTATTTTTTAATGGTTTTAGTTCACGTTTATGTATGACGTAGTGTATAAAATTTGAAGTTTTGTGATGAACATTCCAAACAATCTTTTTAGAATAGACTCCTTCAACTTCATTCAAAATGTCAACATAGTATTGAGAATCAACAAAAATATAAAGAGTTTTTCTAAACAGAACAGCCCCTCTTACATCATATTTTACACTCCACAGTTTAGCCACAAATGTAAAGCCCATAATCTCATTCATTGTCAATTTCCATAAATTCCCATAAGAATCTAAAATGTATGTATATAAGTCATCACGTAAGCTGGTCATGTTCTTAGAAGAGAACTCAAGATTGTCCAGTTGTGTCCATTCATTATTTTCTGTATTCCAAGAATGAACAGCTGTTTCTTCAAGTCCATTGTTGTCTACAGAACAGAATACAAGAATATTGTCATGGAAACTCAAAGCAAACTCCGGATTTTGAAGTTCATGGCTAATAGTTTCTGGTCGTATAGGTAAAGTGTCAAGGTTACATTTTATCCAAACTTTCTCAATGGAATCAAGCAAATAAATACTTTCTTCATGTGCAAGTAACAGTTTCACGGCATGTTTCAGAACTGTCACTTGTTTCCAACGGTTTGTATTAAGCACATATATTTCACTATATACACTTCCTATTGAGCATGCATACAACTCATTTTTAAAAACAATAAGTTTTGAATATTTTAGTGTTTTTAAATTTGGGACAGAAAACCACTTGTCTTTTTTCAAAGATAAAGCTGAAATTCCTCCTTCATCGCAAAAGACACCGACATGTTCCAAATCACTACAGTCTCTGTGAATAGCTGCTGTTTGCCAATGTCCGTGACAATGGTCCAAAAAATTTACTGTAAAAGCTTCAAGCAACATCTGCTTGGCTAAAGTGTCACTTTGTATCAGTTTACCTTTATACAGCTTTAAAATACAGTCATTACTTGCCAAATAATATCTGGTTGATTTTAATAGTTGAATTAAATACTTTTTTCTCTCATTTAGTTCGTCTGAATTCTTGTAATCAAATTTTTGTTCTTCTGTAAAGGCATTACCATCTTCTTCTAAACTTGAGCTTTCTTTCTTGTGTTCTTCCATACTTTCATTATATTCTATATCTTGGATAGTATTAACGAAAGCGTCATCAGATTCATTTGCCGCATCATATTTATGTAAAACAATATGAGTATAATTTACCCATTTAAAAACTGAGTCCAAAATTATATCTTCACACTTAATATCAAGCTTGTCACTTTCTAAAATTCTTTTTAGAAATTGGAAATCCATTTGGAAAAATATTTCCTTGTCCCTTAATATCTCAAAATTCTTTAGTATAAAGTTGAATATATATTTACATACTTTTTGTGACTGAAAAAAGTCTGCGTGTGTTTTATATATGTCTACAGTATCAAGAGATATATCGCCAATAATAAAGTCCTCACAAAGTTCTATTAGTAAATGAATCTGTAGCTGATCTACAGCCGACCAAACTTCTAAGACATTTTCTTTTGTCAACAATTCACATCCAGTGTAGAGAGAATTGAGAATAAGTTGAAATATTGGTGATGAAATATTGTTTAGCTCTACCGCCATTTCCCGTTTCTCCTTCATATCGGATCTTAATAGACATCTGAAATACTCTGAATATGACGCAAGAATGAAACTATGACAAGGAAATATGTCTCCATCTACTTTTACTTTAAAATCTTCGAATTCATGATTTTCTCTCAATTTGGATATATGCTTATAGAATCCTTTGGACATTTTTGGATCTGGACTTGCCCTGGTCATTCTCAGGATGGTTTTATCTGGAACGATATTTTTTGGTCAGTTATGAATAGCTTAATTAATTGTTTTAAAACATTTAACTTTTTCGAAAATTCAAATTTATTAGAATATTTGGTACATTGGTTAGTGATAAGAGTAAGAATAATATTGCCATTGTAAAAAAAGATAATTATAATATATGAAAAAAAAATCCACAATGTTTTGCAGCATACTTGAATTATATTACCACTTCGTTTCACTAACTATTTTTAAAATCATTAGTAATTTCGCAAAACCTCTGAGTGTATTTGTTTAGCGCAATGTGTCTATGATTTGTAAAATCATTTCGTGCAATGCGCACCCATTTCAACACAGCTATCTAAGATCTAGACTATAGATAGTTATAAAATGACTAACGCTAAGCTGCGAGTAAGAACTTAGAAAGACAAATCATGGCGATAGGCCTACAGAGGTAGATTCCTCGTAAAAAGTACATTAACGGTTTACAATTCTTTTTATATTTTTATTTCAATTATTAAACGAATTTTTTGTGTGATCAAAAGAATTTTAAAGGCAAAAAAACAAAAAAACAAACGATAAACCGGAAATTGTGTCTACCTTTGTGTTTTTTCTTTTTTCACACAAACGGAGAGAGTATACAGTTGTTGATGCCGGCGATCCAGTAAATGTAGTATGTTTAGACGAAGAAGTCAACTTCACAAGAACAGGACTAGAACAGAGAGATTTGAGAAAATATTTGTTTTTGTTTGACTATCAATGGAATTATTCAGATTGTCTAACTCGTCAGCCATAAATACAACAGAGCAAAGCTTTGAATAATACGATAGTGTGACTACTTCTTTTAATGAAATTTTCCCCTATAAGTCTAATTGTGTGCCTTTATATTAAGTTTATATTAACTTTATATTAACTTTATATTAACTTTATATTAACTTTATATTAATTTTATATTAACTTTATATTAACTTTATATTATCTTTATATTAACTTTATATTATCTTTAGATTAACATTTGAATTTATTAAACAAGACCCGCTACTGCTTGATATCAATAATTCTGTTAATACCTTGGTTATAAAATCGACAAACAAAAATACGTGTAAGGGCGATGCTGAAATATACAAATACAAACGGAAACATTATCGTTACATCACGCATCATTAAAACTATTTCAAACTTTAATAAATACGGAAAAAATGTCATATTCTCTCGCGGCTTTAATATTAAAACATATAGCCTACATGTAATCTATGTTAGAAGTTAATTTCCATACTGAGAAGATGACTAACAGAAATTGAAGGTTATAAAAAATGCAAATATAATTAATCAATTAGATCCACAGATGAAGAAGCGTTCGACAGTGTCCTTGGCCATTAGGGGATTGTGTGGCCAGCACATGGTTAGCCCAACCACCTTTATGTTTTCCCAACTTATAAGAGCTGAGCTCCTGAACAAATTGCTAACCTTTATCAGGATTCGAACTCGGTCTTTTCTGTACACCTGTTAAGAGTGATTCAACCAGACCACCGTGTTCCTAAAATAGAACAATATATTGGTAAGTATTATAAAAAGGAAATATTTTAATGTCTATGTATTTTTTTTATTCCGTGTAGTCGTCAGTTCCACATTTGTAATTGAAATATTTTTAATATTGTAGCATGTTTATCTAGTCTACTTGTAAATAAAATAGTTTTAAACTGTTCAAGGCGATATATTATTTCTTTTTTTTTTCTGCAGATTTGCGTACCTTATGTACGGTGCACCACTCAAGTCAGAACTTACATTATGTCATTAACACTAACGAATGAAATAGGATAAGGTGGCAACGCCAAAAACGAGTTTGTCCATTAACACGCAGGAGGTCAACACGGCTGACCAGTGAGGTGGAACGGAGAGTTATGAATGTGTAACGAGAAGTCAAGAAGTGTTTTAGGAGTTTGGAAGAAAGTTGTTGTTGGAGATATACAGAAGATGAATATAGATGATGTAATTCAATGTAGATGTAGATCTAAGTATATTTTGATACTTGTTTTGTTAGTAAATAAACACTTGCTTGCTGTATACCCGATTGACAATGTTATTATTGATTTAAAGAGGGATATAACAGTCATCACTCTGACGACTATAACTATGTCATAATTGTCACATCAGCAGCTACAAGAGTGACAGTGACAGATTACTTAGTTATTATAGGAATCATAATATTAATCTTCGAGCTACATACTAGATTGACTGTTGACTAACTACTGATTGAATCAGACATAAAGACTACAGTGAACACTTCAAGACATCAATCAATTGTAATCTATATTTAATACATCGGAATCACAAAAAATCCGGATGTTTCAAGCAAATCAATAAATCAAATAAAACTTTAAAAAATAACTAAGGAAATTGTGTGTTTCAAAATATCCACTGGACATTGCGATTCTGGTGTTTATTTCCTCATTCATGTGGAGTTTTTTTTCTTCTTTATCTCTAACGTGCTGTAGAGAACCTGTTGTAAGAGGAACATTCCACAAGTTTTGGTGTTTTGATAACGAATGGTCTGGGATCACATTTTATGTATTAACAATCTAATTTTCGTAAAATGGTGCTGCCAATGTATGGGAACATGTTCACATTGTAGAGCTTCTGGTAAAGGACGGCTCAGTATATCCACAACCATGAGTAGGCCGGTACAAAAATTACGTCTTTTTGGTGGTGATGTTGAAGCCAAAGTTCCTGAATGCTGTAGAAAACAGGTCCATGAGATGCTGCCAGTCTGCATCTGTTACAGGGTTCAAGGTGCAGATGTCAGCAAACAAAAAGTGCCATATTGTCTACACCTTTGCTTTATGATAGCCTCCTCTGGTTATGGCACTTCCCATCAAAACATTATAAGGACATTTCCTTGTCGCTGTCCCTGAACGCGTCCTTTAAGATAACGGAAAACCTGAGACTGAAAAGGGTTTTGGCTAGGACACATCCATGCTTCACACAATTCTAACTGCACTCGGGATTTTAGTAGCTGCTCTTTTCTTGAATTTGTTAAGACTCATACACCACCTTGACCTGAGAGCCAGTCTGAGCTTATGAGAGAGCATGGTACATCCGATATAATAATTGTGTGACAACTGCAAGAGAAACTTCATGAACAATATTCATCTCTACATCACATCTTACCAATACATTTGATGCAATCAGTCTTGTGGGACTTGTGAGGATTATGGCCGAATCGGAATGTCCAAATACTTTCAATAAATACAATATAAATACAAAAGTACTAATAGCTTGAATTAGTTCACGGACATACTTCAAGCACAATAATATTTCACAAATTCAAAGAAACGTTCCCAAAAAACTGAAAAGGACTTTTTTTTTCTCCAAATTAGCTGATGCAAATAAAATAGGACAATAAGCTATAATATATAGTAATAATAAGTCATCACGAAACTAAAAGTCTAGTATATCAATTGCCACCAACAAGCGCTACATAAAATCTATTGATTATACTTTACCTCACTTTAGTGTATACATTTTCTTTATTTATTGTAATAGATACATGAACGCCTATGTATTGGTGTAACAAGAACTAGTTGTGTCTGGGACATTCAATTTCAAACCAAGGATGATCAAACCATCGTAGTAGATTGAGTTACTTCCGGTAGACTGACTTAAATGTGCGCACCGTCGATACTTCAAACTTTATTTACGCATTGAATGTTTGTTGTTTTTTAAACTCTAAATAACCCTAACTCTTGATGGTAACAAGAATATATTTAAATATTTTACTCTTTCTAAAAGAAAGACGGTTAGACTGCAGCTTGCTTTGATTGCAGTACCGTCGATCAGGTGTTGCGTGAGAGTCTACCCTACTCTGGTGGGTACTTGCATTTCTAAACCCATGGGTCTCAAATTTGGCGAAGTGTGTAAACCGCCGATACGATCACATTAAGATTACACTGGTGGGCGAACCCATGGGGGACAACTCCCGTTGCGGGTCCGAGACCCATTGCACTGCCGAGAGGCCACGGGATCTCGGTGGGGAGGAAGAAAGGGTGCAGCAGTCCCTTCTCTCGAGCCACGCGCGTGCCTGTATGTATGCATCTATAGTATATGATTTGTGCTACCGGGTAATTTTGTAGGTAAACTGACGAGCCTGTGACGAAGTGTTTTATAATCGCGAACAAATTAGTTGGTAGCCGATATAGTAAACAATTGTCCCTTTTAATCATAAAATAACATGATAGTGAGTACGAGTACTGTGTCCCTCACAGCTACTTCCCTACCTTTACATGTCCTCGTATGTCGATCGTCGGGTCCCTCCTTTTTTTGGTCTGCAGGGAAACGAATCGTTTTCTTTTCTTCTGCACCTTTCTTTATTGATAAGATGTCGCCTGGACTAGGATAGTACATCGATATCACCGGCTCAGAAAATAGGTAAACAACAGAATGTGCAATCCCTATTCTATATGCGCAGTAACTTAAAATTGAAGCTCGGCTTCCGTCATTTTCTTTTCACTCAAGGCAGCGGTCACTAGAGACACTACTATAGTAAAATGAGAAAGGCTTTTTCAGGGCCGGATTTCCCTATAGGCTATCAAGGCTTCAGCCTAGGGCCTCATGATCAAGAGGGGCCTCAAGATCAAGAAGGGCCTACATTCAAATTGTTATCAAAATAAAAATTACACTATTCTAAAAAAAGTGAACACTAAAACACTGGACCGAAAATAAAAAGAAAAAAAGTTCATTAACGTTCTGAAATCATATTTGAAAACTCATTCTAAAGTACCTAAATATTTAACAGACTAGGTGGGATGCACACTCAAAAGCTACAGAAGCTCTTTTAGAAAAATACAATGATATCACCCATGTACTCAATTATTTACATTCATATAATAATACGAAGGGTGATACTAGATTGAGGGCCAACAATCTTTTAGATAAGATGGAAGAATTTGAATTCGTGTTTATGCTCCATTTCTGGAATCGAATACTGAGACATTTTTCAAGAGTAAATAAAATTCTTCAATGCCCTGATATTTTACTTAGTAGTTGTGCAGATTTATACAAGTCACTTTTGGATATTTTACTTGAAATTATAGAAGATTTTGATGCACTTGAGCAACAAGCAAAAAATACGTTGCTAAATACTGAATAGAGAACTGCCAGAGGGATAATAAGAAGCAAAAGGCAAGGGAAATACGAAACTTGATCTGACCCTGGTGATGCCTTACGAACTCTCTTCAAGAGATAAATTTAGGATTTAATCATTTATTTCTATATTAGATGCACTCGAATCAAATTTAGGAAGAAGAACTTCTGTTTATGATGATGTAGTGAACATATTTTCCTTTCTTGCCGATCTTACATGATCAAAGGTTGAACTTCAAAGTGGTGTTGAGCTGTTAATGCAAGAATACCCAAAATATGTCAACCAAAATCTTACTGAAGAACTATTTCATTTCCACACATATATGAGACAAACGCATAAGCCTTTAAAAAAAATTCCACATTGTCGCGTACAGACTTGTATCAAATAATCGAATAATATTCAAAGAAAATATTCAAGTGACCTTCCCCAATGTGGAATCAATCTTACGGCTGTTTCTCAGTTTAATAGTCACTAATTGTACTGGAGAGAGGACATTTTCAAGACTTAAAAATATCAAAAATCAATTAAGAAGCAGAATCACCAAGATGAGGAAGTCTGTATCGAGTAAGCTTATTTTGTGCGTTAAAAATGAGACCTTCAGAAAAATAGATTTTGATGAACTTATAGAAGATTTAGATCTATGTGTGAAATTGTTTATAATAAATTTTTCTAATCTACTATTTCGTTTTAAATGTATACTTGAATTGAATCAGTTCTTGAATAAAATAACTATTAACATAAAATTTAATATGATACACAATTTGATATTTTTTTTTTTTTTTTTTTTCTGATCTAGATTTTGTTTGAATAACGTTCCATTTTTGGTTTAGTTTAAGACTTAAAATTCATAATAATTCATACTTAAACATTAAATAACGAATTATTATGAAATAAATGTAACTGAATTGAATTAGGTTTAATCTCCAATGTATTAAATATATTTTATTAATTTGAGAAAACATATGAATATTTTTATTGCGTATTTTATTTTCTTAGTCAAAGATTTTCATTATTTGAATTTTGTTTCTTTGTAAATGTTCTGTGTATTATGTTTGATTAGTTATGTTACAATTACTATATATGATGCTAAAAAAACGAAGTGGCTATTCGCACCCGATAGACTTAGTGATAAATAGTTAGTATCGGTTAGTTTATATAGGTTAGGGATGGCTTTGTAGTATCTTTGGTAATAGTTAGTATCGGTTAGGTTATAAAGGATAGGGATAGATTTGGTGTTTTCTGTGCTACTTCTTATAATATATATAGTAAAACAAATATATTTTGTGTTTGTTTCCCTCTTTTTTTTTGTTTTTTTATGAGTTTTAAGGAATTCTGACTGAAGCTGGGTCCTAATAGACTTTTCATGCTAAAGGGACCCGGGTCCGAATAGCGGCAGCCCAAAAAAAATGTCCGAATAAGTGTTCTCGATTTTTTTTATTTATTATCTGTGCCACATTCTTTATAAAGGTTAGTACCAATTACAACATGTTTTATTTAACATATTGATATATATCACAGATATGATGTTTTTAAATATCTCTCATGTAATTTTCAAACTTAAAAATCGGAGGTGAAAGGGCCTCATAAATGAAATAGCCTAGGGCCTCTTTTCATCTAAATCCGGTCCTGTGCTTATTTAATACTAATATCTAGTCTTAACAAGCTTAGGACTAAAGCAAGGCTACTAATAATAAGTAATATGAGGTTACAATTCACCGTTGTTTATCCTTAACGGGATAAGGAAAGCCACGTAGTTTGACATGCTTTTTTTTACAATAATCAATTGTTTAGCATCTTTGTTGCAGTTAATCACACAACAGCCTTTGTAACTTTTGCGTTAGCTTTGAGTATTTAAACTTGTATATTTTCTGAAAAAGACATTGTAAATAAGCATAAAGTGTAACAAGGACCGCTGAGTCCAAACAGTCTGTCGTCAGAATTGCTTCAGGAAACAGGAAAAAATTTGTATTGTGCATTCTGTTCTACATTTATTCTGTGGACCGGCCTAAGGAGAACTTGCGTGATTTGGATTAGAGATTATAGGGAGTGCCGACTTTGCACAGGGGTGATAATTTCCCTTTGTTGGTCTAATCAGATTTCTTCCCCTTTTGATCGACTCTGTTAGACCGCCTTATTTAGTGTTTCTGCTCGGCAATCCGGGTGTTATAATGCAAGGGAAATGACTCATGTAAATCAATTGTAATATTAAGATAAGCAAGAGTTATCCAAAGTACATAAGACTAGAATTGCGTCGTAGCTATATAAGCACGAGATTAGCACGAGAATCTTGAATAAAACATAGAGCATAGTCACGTGACCAGACACGCGGATAATTTAGTCTACGGCAGTTGAAGTGAATGGACGTATGAACGTTATTAGTATGGACTCAGAGGAATTATCATATTCTTGGACTTGTAATATTATTTCATTGGAGTTTTGTTAGATGTGAATAATGTGATTAAATATAATGTGCTGCAGATGAGTGTTCCTTCATTTATTTATAATTAAAAGTGTTGCTGAGTCTTTCGAAGTTAGACAGTGGAAGAAAAAGGTAAAAATTACTCTCATGAAAAATAAATCAAACATACGATCCTAACAAACTGATTATTGTTTAATGGGCAAGATAAAAACTCCATTAACACCCGGTTTGGAAAAAGACAGACGACATCTACGCCACTCCCACTGCCCTATCTATGTCATAGTGACCCCTCTCCTTCTACCCACCCACCTGACTTTGTAGCAGCCATTTTGTTGTACAATGTTGTAAAAATCACCTGACCGCTGACGTCAACTCACAACTCGGGGTTCTATTGGTTAGCGTTTGGCAGTAATTTTTCCTTATCCCCCGCCCTTTTGACAACATATTTAAGCTGTACTTTATATTCAACCTTTAAGGCCTCTGCTTTATTAGATGTGTCAATTGTGCTTAATGTCTAACACAAAATACTAATTTAAATGTCTTATAGACATATTTTGTGACCGATATTTACTTTTATTTGATGACACTATATGAGTTGTCCACTTGCAAACGGGTGTTAGACTATGTCACATTTAAAAATAATGGGTTACCCACACCGACTTCACGAACATATGTTGATTGGTAAAATGGTCCTTAGTCTAACATTTTAAAGAAATGTCACTCTATAGCTGATAGAAAAAAAATACAGTGCATATAAAAAATGCTATAAACTTATATTCCATTCTTTTATGATTGTGACAAAATCTTTTAGAGATTTGTATTCTTTTTTTTTAAAAATAAAAATCATGCAAAAAAATAATCTAAGAGCTGTAGGCTATATTTTTTAAAGACTATGAATGTTTTTTATTTGATTGTAACTCATTTCAATCGGAATGTACGTTAAAAGTGATCCATCGGGAAATGTATGCCTGCTTTACGAGAAAACATTATATAAATCGCCAAACAGAAATTAAAAAAAAATATCGAATATTGGTTGGCAACCTTTTAGAGATATGTAAACATATTAGAAATTGTTCCTCTTAAATGGGAAATATATTTACTGCTTTAACTATCATTACATTTTAAGATTTAAACCTAATAGTTCACCAACAAATGTTGAGAAATAAAAAAAAAAAGTAATGTTAAGTATTTGTGCAAAATGTAAGGACTATATTTTAAAGAAAGATTGTTGTTATACAATGGTATTTTTATATATTGTAGGGAAAAATTGTCCTTTTACTTTCGACTAAATTATATTTTCCATTCATTTAAAAGTTTCCTTTTATCAAATAATAAAACCTTTTTTTTTATTCTTTCTAAACAATGAGGTCTATGCAGAAGTCTTTTCCGGTCACGTGATCATTGTTAGACATACTTGATAAACAATGAATTGAATGAGAAGGGCACTTACTGCGCTTCTGTTGGCTGCGCAAATTCTACCTCGAAATTATCATGTAAATAATCTAAAATCTTTCCATTGATTTCCTTTGAAAGATCAACTAATAGGTGTTGTCTTTTAATAATTGTATGTCTATAATCATTGTTGCTTCCGTGACCATCATTTATAATATCACAATATTCAAGGTATGTGAAAAAGTAAAAATTTTAATAAGCAATGGTGCCATTAAGATCAATGTAAAATCATCCATTTTTTTTAGTTTACATAGTATCACGTGATCTATTTTCTGTCTCTAAGGAATTATGCATAGACCTCATTGTATGTAAATGTTTGGCATTATACAAATAATCCAAAATATGTATTTAACCCAAAAATAAAAAAAGATGTATTTGACACATTTCCTTTCATTTTAGTTTTTAAAACACAATGCCAGATTTACGTGTTGTTGTTTTTCTTTTTAAATTTTAATTCATATTGTATACAGTCAATGTTTTAGCAAAGTTCTAAATAAGTTATTGTAAATGTATCGTTCTTTTACTTGTATATCAACTTTATGTTTGTACACTAACAATTTATTCAACACATTTTTTATTTCTATTACTATAGGCAGATGAGACTAATATTCTATGTGTGTGTGTTTCAATGTAATTTTCTGACATTAGACTTTTTAACTAAGATGTTTATATTGTAGGGCCTATCTCTTATATACTTCAAGATTAAAACACACAACAATTTTTATAGTTAGTTTTTTTGTTGTTATTTTTTTTTATTGTTTTTATAAGGTTTTTCCTTTTTTTTATTGTTGTATTAAAAATCTAAGTCTACCAAAAGGTAGACATAAGGAAGAAAGTAGCTAGTAAATGATTTAGTGCATGTAAGGTCAAAATCTCACTATCTAGCGTATTAGAATAACTTGTTTTCTACTTTTGAACTGATGTGTACTATAATAGACTATATTAAGAAGGAATGTTTGCTCTATTTTTAGAACTAAAGAGTTGTGTAGGTCATGCGCATTGCAGATACTGCAATCAATATTTCCGATGAACTTAAGAATAAAACGTTCTTCTTTTTCTCATAGGAAAATTTTATTCTTCAAATATTACATTTGTTGTTGTTTGTTTTATACACCATCTACTGTAAACCAGATAGATCACTTGTGTATATCGAAAAAGTTCAGGAGATCACTCAATGATATTATGAGTAAAGAGAAGTGCAGATATTAATTAGACAAAACAGTAACACCTGTAATGTCTATAACTATATGTTTGAATGGTATGTCTTTTATATGTTCCACCTGCAAAAGAGAATACTCTTTAGAGACTTTAAGTATAATTTGGTACAGTTTATACATTTTAACCCTTCCTGTACCGACCTACTTCTATCTATGCTGCTTTCAGTTCCGCTATATACGCGCCCGGGACTGTAAGGGTTGATACATTCTTCCTTTGTGGCCGTCATTTGTGTACGATACTTGTAAAAAGACTTTCAGAGCCCAAATAGGACTGATAAGCCACCATATACTTGCAAAAAGACTTTCAGAGCCCAAATAGGACTGATAGGCCACCATATACTTGCAAAAAGACTTTCAGAGCCCAAATAGGACTGATATGCCACCATCTACTTGCAAAAAGACTTTCAGAGCCCAAATAGGACTGATATGCCACCATATACTTGCAAAAAGTATTTCAGAGCCTAAATAGGACTGATATGCCACCATATACTGCAAAAAGACTTTCAGAGCCCAAATAGGACTGATATGCCACCATATACTTGCAAAAAGAGACTATCAGAGCCTAAATAGGACTGATAAGCCAACATATACTTGCAAAAAGACTTTCAGAGCCCAAATAGGACTGATATGCCACCATATACTTGCAAAAAGACTTTCAGAGCCCAAATAGGACTGATATGCCACCATATACTTGCAAAAAGACTTTCAGTGCCCAAATATGACTGATATGCCACCATAAACTTGAAAAAAGACTTTCAGAGCCCAAATAGGACTGATAGGCCACCATAAACTTAAAAAAAAGACTTTCAGTGCCCAAATATGACTGATATGCCACCATATACTTGCAAAAGACTTTCAGTGCCCAAAATAACACTGATAGGCAACCATATACTTGCAAAAAGACTTCCAGGGCCCAAATGAGACTGAGAGGCTACCAAAGAAGCCACAATGTTATAGGGAAACATGGTCATCCTCGGAATTGAGGTTCGAATTAAAATTATATGTGATTTCCTACTTTTCTTATTAGCGGTGTACTTCATTATTTTTCATTCACTGAAATAAATTAACTGTTGTGTTATTTTTTTTTGTTTTCTGCGTCTATTTACTTTTATAAATAGACGTTTTAATATATTTGTTCTGTATTACATGTGCGATTTATTATAATTTGCTATATCGTTTCACTATTTATTTTTTTTCACGATTTTTTTTACTTTTTATAATGAGTAAGTTGTTTTCTACAATTACTTTAAATTGCAATGTTTCTTCTTATTCTATAAATTACAAATGCTCCTTCTATAAAGAAGATTACTGCGTAATTCGCTCTTCTTCGATTTTAGTTCTGCAATTTTTAAAGTGTTTTAAATGGTGATAAGTTACTGGTATTCATGGTATGTTCAGGCAACCCATTCCATCCCATACGCATTTGTTCTCGCATAAGGGATACGGGAAAGTGCTTTTGCCCTTATGTTTGTTTGATCATTGTAAGAGATTGTTTATTTGTTTTTTATTTCTAAACTATAAACTATAAACTAATCCCTCCACTAAATGCAATACAGCAGTTGCTGATTTTGATCCGCCCCGGATATTTTATTTCCCCGGTACCCGATACCCCACACATGGGGAGGCGCCCGGTGGGAGTTTAGCAACTCCTCGCGAGCTATGATGTGACCCGCTAAGTCAAAAGGAGTCGAAATTCACTTCGCCTTTGTTCAAGATAAAGTAAACAACATTTGTGCTATAGATGTTAACAGGTTGCAGTAAAACATTTTAAGTTGAGAGACAGCTTGTGCGTTTTTTTAAAAACGATTTTCACAGTTGAATTCGGCATTGAAATGCCTTTTAAGATGCAATTGAATAATGACGTTTAAAATAAATCTAAATAGATATGCCAAAACAAAACGTTTTGTTCTTCTCTCGATAGACATCATATCATGACAGATGTGAATGGTAAAACCAATTACAGTAGGGGTTTGTGAGTGTGTTTATTTTCAGCCGTCTTCTAACTTGTTTGGTTAATGTGATTGTCCATAATGAGACTGTAGTGCATTGGGTGTTATAAAATGATTGATTGACATAAGTAGTTGTATACAGTTGTGTATAAAAGTAAGGAAACATTGACAATAAAGGTTACTGGTTACAAGAACTAGAGACTTGAGCTGATACAGAAGTTCTACATAGTCCACTTAGTCTTGATTTAGACCATACAATTTTCAGTAAGTCTAGCTCTAGGTGCCCTTGTTTGGTTATTTCTTTTATCCAGTGATCAACACTCAGTGTAATTGCTCTATGTTGACCGATTAGATTCATTACAAAAAACATTATCATTCATTATATTATGTTCTTTATTATTGATTCAACTGAAACTATTCATATATTTACAGATGAATAAACTTTGTTTTGTTTACAATGAAATGTTTGTTTTTCTTCAGATTTCTACAAGATGTTCAAAATACTGATAGTCCTTGTGTTAATCAGCATCGTTTTCTGTTACAATGACAATGTATGTCTACAAACATAACTTTGTATTTGTTAGTATTTACTTCATTTATCTCTCATTGAGGGCTAAACACGTCAGGGTCTCTATTTCTTAAAACAAAACAACAGTGGTTTTACTTTCAACAGATTTACCCCGGCTTAGTGCTTTACTAACATTACTTTGTCAAAACGGTAAAAGGTGACTAAATTATGGGCTTTTATCAGACGAATACTATTGCCTGATATGCGTATCCTACATTCTCCTTACCTACATATCCCGTAGTCTGTTAGACCGTCGGGGCGCCACAGATGACAAGTACACCAGCCTCTTCCATTCCTCTGGTCTCTAAGCCCTTTTTATTGTGTCGCACAACTTTACCTTTTTTTTGTCGTAAGTTTTTTTCAGGTTCTGCCGATTTTTATTTTTAGACAAAATGCAACTGTCTTAAAAAATATTTTAATATATTTTTTACTATTTAATTTACCAAGTGTTATCTATCAAAATAACGGTGAATAAATACTGAATCTAAATAAATATGTTTTTTTCTGAAATTCTTTGCGTAAATAAAAAAAAAAGGAAATTTATTTGTAAAAAATAAAAAATAAAAAAGGAAATGTTTCTAGTGAAAAAAGGACACATAATAGCTAAGCACAAAACTATCAGAAGTATTGAAATAAATCCAAGGTTTATATCACTTATATACTATTAGGCTATCAACACAATTACAAAAAATGGCAGGTAATCCTTTTAATTAATGTCTGTTACCATTTGAAAAAACATAGATAAATATGATATTTTCACATTTCTTATTAGTAGTGGTTATGTTATCAGAAAATATATATTTTGTTTAAATAAAAAATTTGGTTCATGTTATGGATCTATATCAAAGTAAAGAGAGTCAAATTTAAATTGTAAATATAAAAGATTAAACAGTGTAATCTTGTACATAATGAATTAATGATGACAAATTCGGAAAGATTAGGTCCTAGTTGGACCTAGTTGATGACGCTTATTTTTCACCAGTTGATGGTCCGGACTCGATATAGTCTTAGACCGATATAATTATTTATTTGAATCTAAATTATATTAAATTTGTGTCTATAATAAATCAAATAAGTTTGTATCATTTTTATTGACTATTGTCTTTATAAAAAACCTAGCAGACGATGATCTTTACTAGCTCCCCCCCCCCCGCCCCACCTTATGTGTAGGTCCACATGTGACCGTCGTAACGAATCAATAATCGCCACTATAAACAATGGGGGAAAAAAGCATAAAGGGTCGTCCAATCCTCGTTAGACTTATGTTAAAAAGAGTTCTGATATCTATAAATAGTACAAATTAATTTTAGAAAGCTGGTTTGCATTTAATAACAAAACAAACAATGTTACCCAAATCAACGCCAATTGTGTTTTTTTTTGGCAGAATAGCACTGCAGATCTAAGCCACCTGCGTTCTTACGGACAAAAAGTGATTATTAATCCCGTCCATTTCCTGGAATAAAAATAATTGTTTTATCGTCGTAAATCATACAGGGCAATTACTGTAACCAATTAGGTTTCAATGTTCAGTAATACGTTTCATACTCATTTTTGCATGAATCTACATCACTTTGCTAAAACTCTTTTCACTTTAAACTCATTCATTCTCACTATGATTTGTGGAATCTAACATATTTCATTCTGCGTTCAAGGTTCATTACCGTGGTTTAACTCTTGTCAGCCTGACTTCAATCATTATTTTTAAAACATTTATACTATTTTCTCTATTTCTACCTTTAAACTCGGTTTCGATTTTCTGTTAGTTAACTCTTTCAATGCGTAAAATCAAACCGAGCCATAATGTTCCGGCATCCATTCCATTGGCTCCATAGTCTCGAAAGACGATTAGATTTGCGCGTCTGTGATTTGGCCAGCCCTGCAAAATTCCGGCATACAGTATGGCTAAACGTATAGAAAGAGTTAAGTCGCTATTGATAGTATTTTATTTTATTCAGTTTCCTTTTTTATTTCATCTCGATAAAAAGCAAAAGTAAGTGTCTTTCTTCTTTTATTTCAATAAACATTTATAACAAAATGGCCTTCAAATCCAGGACCATAATACATTTATATTTTTTTTTAACAATCATTTGATTTTAAATTTAACATTTGTCAATAACTCGTAAAATAAAAGTGCAAAAGTAATATTTATATTTTTATATATAAATCCTTCAACTAATTAAGCATAAATTCTGCAAGATGCCTGTTCATACTTAATGAACTATACTATTCTAAAGCAATGGGCCGTATTGCTCCTGAGAGTTAACACCCTTGCCCCTTGTACAAGTCAATCTTATATACGTAATTGTAAAATGGGCAAGGGTGTTCACTCTCAGCAACAATACGGCCCATTACATACACGTTATTAAAAAAAATATTTTAAATTACGCAATCATTTTTTTCTAGAACAACCACCGAGCCATGGGTAAGTTATGGTTGTCGTTTGAATAACAGCTTTGAAACTGATTTATTTTAAATAACTGCATTGTTTTTGTTTTTTTAAATAACATCCTTGATAATGTTTTGTTGTTTTTTCTTGCAACTATAATTTTAGTAAAAATGATTTTATCTTAGTTATAATTTGTCCATGTAACGATATTTTCTCACAATCAATTGTAACATTGTTATCAACATTTAACTCTGGTTATGTTTATTATAATCACAATCTATAAGGTTTACAACATTGTTATTTTGGCAAAAATTATGTATTCAATATTTCATTATTCATAGTCATCTACATTTATTACGAGACAGTACTTTTATTTTCTTTTTTTTTTAAATTTCTTTTGATATTGTCATGAGTGTTGAAGAACGCAAAGTAATGGCTTCATTGTTTACTTGTAAATAACCGTCAGTGTCTTCATTGTTTGCTTGGAAGTAACTGTCAGTGACTTTATTTTTTTTTTTAAATAACCGCCAGTGGCTTCATTGTTTACTTGTAAATAACCGCCAGTAGCTTCATTGTTTACATGTAAAAACTCATCAGTAGCTTCATTGCTTACTTGTACAAAAGACCGTCCGTGGTTTTATTGATTACAAATAAAAAACAGTCAGTGTGTTCCTTTTTCACTTGTAAAAAACCGTCACTGGTTTTATTGTTTTCTTGTAAAAAAACGCCACTGGGTTCCTTGTTTATGTGTAAAAAAATCGTCTGTGGTGATCATGTTATAGTTGTTTTATTTAAAATGAAGTTTTTTTTACACCAAATAATTATCTTGGGCTTTACATAGACTACTTTACAAGAGACTTAAAAAGGTCGAAATATATTGTAGCTTTTATGATTTTTATGCGGCTTAACTATTTTCATTTTGTCTTAAATCATCATGGCCGTGGATTAACTCTTAATATTCTAGCGTCAATAATTTTTCTTTTTTTTTCTCACATGCAGATACATTGGTAGGTGAATTTTATTTCTTGTATTTGATAAAATTGTATAAAATAAAAACTTTTAAATGTAAACCTGTTCAAATGTTAGATACTTTGTTTAACAATTTAATTAATTTTTTAATTACAGGAAGTTTTATAAGGCTTTTTTGAGCTTTTTTAAAAATATTTTTTAAGTGATTTAATATTAGCAGCTAATGTTTATTTTCTATCGTCAATTTTAAGTTATATTTTCTTTTAAATCTTTAAGACTAAATTCAGTAAGTGAATTTAAGGAAGTGAAGTGAAAGGGAGAGAGACAGAGGGAGAGAGAGAGAGAGAGAGAGAGAGAGAGAGAGAGAGAGAGAGAGAGGTGAGCTTGTAGCGTATAATATAAAATCTTACACTTTGCGTATCGTCCCTTCTAATCTTTTCCAAACATTTATACTTTTATCTATTGTTAATGTTAAGATTGAATATACTAATTTGTGATATACTGTTATGCGTTTATTTAAAATTGTTTTTATTCTCACCGTTCAATTCTAAATTTTTTAAAGTGAATTTAGGCCTAAATGTTTAATTGAGCCTTGAGGGAGCTATCATCTCCTACCAAGCGCGTCCCTAGGTGGCGGATAGGCGAATGACCTTTAGATATAAGGGTTAGCGTGAATACTGAATAAGCGGCCGCGGACCAACTGGTTTGCTGTCATGGAGGGTAAGGTGGGATATCCTGTTGTAAGGATACTCTTCATAAAATGCCTTATAAATCCAAGGAAATGACTGCAAAAAGCGAACATAGAGCGCTCAAACTCTAAACCGGACAGATGAGGCCGTTAGCTAGGGATAGCAATCATCTAGGAGAGAAAACTAAAAAAATAAATCAACTGCTGCCTTGCAGACGATCTTGGTTGATCAAAGGCTATGGAAGCACATCCAGAAAGAAAAAGCAGGCTGAAGTCGGAGTCCATGGACCAACTGGCGCAAAACACGTCGGCACGCAAAAATGATGGAGGAAACAGATAATAGTACATATAGTTGTGGCGTCCTGCCTGTGGAATCCCGCCGTACAGGTAGGGGGCCGGGCTCTCCGAATCGAAGGAGCCAACCCAAGCAAACTGGTGGTTCTTCCTCCTCTGCTTGTGAAGTCAGGAGCAGAGAAAAGGAAGTAAACCCTACGGACAAGAACATTAAGGGGAAAACAAAAACACAATTTAGTCTTTCTCCAATGGAATGCAGAGGGCATTCAAAATAAAAAAGAAGCCTTACAGATATTCCGCCATGAAAATGAAGTAGATGTGGCATGCATCCAAGAAACTCACCTCAACAGCAATCTGCGTTTCTCAATTAGAAGCGACACATGCTTAAGACAAGACAGGGAAAACATCTAAAGGGGGAATACTTACTCTCGTTAAAAACAACATACCTACCTCATATATCATCATACCAAGCTCCACGCAATCTGAAATAATGGGGACCAAGCTGATCCTACCAGGGGGAAACCTAAACATAATCAATTGCTACTACCCACCAGACAAAGAGCTAGAACTTGGCAAAATCTAAATCCCAATAAATGAAGAGTGTCAAATACTGGGTGATATGAACAGCCGCTCACAGGGGAGAGGAAATTGAGGAGTGGCAAGACGTAAACAGTCTGATTCTCCTAAACCAGCCAGAAGACCCACCCACCTTTTACTCCAGATCATGGATGACTTCATCAACTCCAGACTTAGCCTTTGCTACCAATACAATATCCATAGGAAGTAAAAGAGTAGTCGCTGACCAACTAGCCACCAGTGACCACAGACCCATTCTCATCCAAATAGAAACCACTCACCTGCCCATTGAAAACCCCACCCTTCCCAGATGGAACTACAAGAAAGCAAATTGGAACCTTTTTGCACACTTAACAGATGTCTATGTGATACACATCAATGGCAAAACAAATCGGATAAACAAATCCTACACTAAATTCTCTAGAGCTCTCCTTAAAGCAGCTAAGGAATCTATCCCAAGAGGAGCCAGGAAAAATTATATACCAAACTGGTCTCAACACTTGTAACTCCTCCACAATGAAACCTTCAAAGCAAGAAACCTAGCAGAAAAATCCCCAACGATAGAAAATAATATACAACTAAAAGCTGCAAACGCAATCTTCAGAAAGGAATATCTCTCGTCAATTAGGAAGAGCTGGCATGAAAAAACAGAAAAACTAAATGCAGACAGAGATGGACATAAGCTGTGGAAAATAGCCAAAAGTCTGAACCAAGAGGAGAATCAATCTTCGCCAATAGTCCTAGACGCAGATCAAGAAAAGCTCACACGCCGCGAAGCTGCACAAAAATTTATAAACACTTTAGCAGCGTAGGAAATATTAGTATCACCGGAAAAAGAGCCAGAGAAGTCAATGACCACATTGAGAAAGCTCCAAAAATGTCCACCCCGCACACTCATGGAATGACAGCAAATCTCAGCATGAAAGAGTTTGATGACTCACTGAAACTCCTCAAACCCAAACAAGCTCCAGGATCAGACAATATCTCAAATGATATGCTTATTCATTTAGGACCTCTGGCAAATAAAAAAACTACTGCACATATTCAATGCTAGCTGGAAGTCAGGAAAAATTCCAACTGTCTGGAAAAAAGCTATCATGATCCCTATACTAAAGCATGGTAAACCAAGAAACCAAGTTGACAGCTACCGCCCAATAAGTTTAACCAGTTGCGTCCGCAAACTAATGGAAAAAATGGTCAACAATAGGCTCACATGGCTTCTTGAATCTGAAAATATACTAGCAGATGAACAGGCAGGTTTAAGAAAATGTTGATCAACAGAAGACCAAATAGCTTATATAGCCCAAGAAATAGAAGATGGCTTCCAGGAAAAGAAACCAACGACCATTGTCTGGGTTGAACTAGAAAACGCATTCGATAAGGTCTGGAAAGAAGGTATAATCCTAAAGCTATTAAACAACCATATATCCCACAAAATGTTAAACTGGATTACAGAATACCTAACAAATCGAAAAGCTATAGTCAACTTGCAAGGAAAAAGGAGCAACATAGCAACAATACAAAATAGAGTCCCCCAGGGAATTGTACTGTCACCCACACTATTTCTCATTTTCATAAATGACCTAATTCAACATATTCCTAGAAAAGTAAAAGGCAGCATGTACGCCGACGATCTTGCTCTAATAAGCACAGAAGAATATATAGGCACATCACAATTTAGGCTACAAGATGCACTAAACAACCTCAACCTATGGTCCAAGAATGGGGAATGACCATAAAATAAAAAAAGACTACATGCTCAATTTTCTCTTTATCTACTAAAGTGCAAAGCCTCAAACTGACCTTAGACAAAACAATCCTTGGAAAAAGTGACAATCCCACATATCTAGGAGTTACGTTTGACCCAAAACTAACCTGGAAAAATCAAATAGAAAACACACAGAAAAAGGGAATCAAAGGCTAGCTCTGATGAAAAAACTTGCTGGCTCAGACTTGGGTGCAAATCACTCTATCTTGAAAATAACATACACCTGTGATATAAGGCCTACCCTAGAATATGGAGCCACAGTGTGGGGTTTGGCAGCCCAATCAAACCTCCGAAAAATAGACAAAGTTCAAAACCTAGGACTTCGAATCATAACAGGAGCAATGAAAACGACCCCGTTCAGAGCAATGGAGGATGCAACTAACCTAAGCACTACAGAAACTAGACGAGAAACCAAAATCCTTACTCACTTCACCAAGTTAGAAGCATCAGGTCATCATCCTATAAAACCCAAGCTACTCAAAACCTCCTGAACAAAAAGACTTCAAATATCCAATTTTATACAAGAAGCCAAACATCTAAAAGCAAATATAAAATAGAAAACATTGCAATTGAACCTACCCAACCCCACAGCCACTCCCCCCCCCCTGGGACCCAAGCCCTACTCTAAAAATCAGAGACGAACTAAGCAACATAGGGAAAAAATCTGACTACATGCCGAAAATACTAAAAGAAGCAGTAAACAACATCATTAGAGAACAATACCCCCAAAATGCATGGACCAGAGTCTATACTGACGGGTCAACTGGGAAAGATTTGAAAAATGGAGGAGCCGGCATTTTCATAGAGTGGCCAAATGGAGAACTCCTAGAAAACGCCACTGTCACAGGTAGCCTCTCAGATAGCACTAGAGCAGAAAGAAACGCAATTGAGCTTGCTGCAAATATACTAACAAGCCACACTCAATCCCCCAACAGCCGGATTGTCATCTTCACTGACGCCAAAACAGTACTCCAGTCTCTAAAAAACCCTAATGCCCCGATCAACCAGTTACTCAGTACAGAACTTTAAAAACTGAGCAAAAAAATTAAAGAACTGGTTCTCCAATGGATCCCTGGGCATATACAAAATGAAGGAAGTGACACTGCCGACACCTTAGCTAAAGCTGGAGGCAGACAAAACCAGACAGACCCATCTCTACACCCCGAAGAAATAAAGGCAATACTCAAAAGAAATGAATCCGAAAGATGGTCTGAGCTTCAACAAAACAACCCAAAGATTGATGCTTACTACAAACTCTCCCGCCAATTTCAACACATCATCTTCAGACTAAGGACTGGTCACAACAGGCTTAAGCAACATATGTTCCGCAAACTACGAATCGGAGCAAGCGTAATGTGCCCCTGCGAAACAGCTCCCGAAAATGCGGAGCATGTCCTTCAGACCTGCCCTCTGTATCTTTCTACCCGGTCAGCCATTTGGCCCCTGGGGGCTACCTTCAACGACAAACTGTTCGGTGAACTAGAGCAACTGACAGCCACGGCGCAGTTCATTACAACTATTGGACTTGTTGTCTGAATCCTCCCAATCATAACATTTGAGAACGAAGAAAAAGAAGAAGAAGTTTAATTGAGCAATATATTTTAATTGATGTATTTATCTTATTTTTTAATATTTCTTTTTTTATTTTTTATTTTGGGGGGGGGGGGGTAGTAATATTTTGGATAAATAAACTGACAACTTGCTTTAAGCCTTTTACGTCTTTAGTGATTTATACATCATAAATAGTTATGTATAAATTATTATTTTTTAATTACAGGGGAAAAAGAAACATCAAAAGCGAATCTACGTAAGTTTTTTTTAAAACGTTATTTCAATAAGGTTAAGATATTTTTATGAAATATGCCACTGTTGCATCGTTACATCTTGGTTGTAATGCTATAGCCAAAAAATAATTTTTTTTTTTTAGTAGAGCCGCTGAACCATGGGTAAGTTATTATGGTAGTCTATATATAGAGCTTTTAAACTTAATTTTTTTAATAACAACGTTGTGAAGGTTTTTTTTTCTTGTAATTTCTGACTTGTTAATGTTTTTTTTTTGTATCATCTATAATTTTAGTTATTTTTTTGTTTTATCTTAGTTATAATTTGTCCATGTAATGATATTTTCTCACAGTTGAGTGTCATACTGTTATATTGTTTTAATACTGTAATTTAACTTTAATTATGTTTGTTTTGCTCACTATATGTATGGTTCAACCATTGTTATTTTGGCTTACATCTTTATCGTTGTGGTATGATTCGAATTATATTGGTTGAATTTTCATTACTGCGATTTTAACACTTGTGACGTTTTTTTATTGATTTTTTTTTGTTCTCTTATCGGTAGCCTTGAAGGACGCCGGGTAGTGGTTTCATTGTTTATCTGTAGTGATCATGTTATAGTTGTTTTCTTTAAACTAAGGCTTATATTACACCAAAATAATTATTTGAGGCTTTACATGGACAACCCCACTAAGGACAAAACCAGGTCGTAATATTTTGGTTGTTTTCGCTTCAATCTCTAACACTAAAGGCCTTTCTAACTGGGCCGAACCTGAGATCGGCGATCTATTTTGCAAACCATAGTCACGTGTACTAATACAAACCCCGAACCTTTCTGCGAGATCGCAGATCGGGGTTTGCTGATTTAACAAGGGCGATCCTACTTTTGACCTACTTCTCTGGAAACGTAAACAAATATGGCGGTGTCTTCCACGAAGCGACAAAACATGATAAAACTTGGAGCTATTATTATTCTCAACGAAGAAAAACTATGCATTCTCGCCTTTCTGCTCAAAAGAGTGCCATGTTCGGCCTAGGTTTGCTCAACACGGCCTGCAGACCTCCAACCATGGTTCGCGAACCCTTCCAACCCGAGATCGCCAACCCAAGATCGGCCGGTTAATACGGAGAACGGTTCGGGCAGGATCGACGATCTGGTTGCGAACCTAGGGTTCGGCCCGGTTAAGAAAGGCCTTTAGGTTCAACCATTGTCATTTTTCCTTAAATCTTGATCATTCTTATTTAATTATTTTTATTTGTTTCAATCCTCATTACTAAAGTTTATCTATTGTTGTTTTGGTTTCTATTATTCGGTAATATGCTGTAACTCTTTGTCATTTTTGCATCAATTTGCATCACCGTAATTTAACTCTTTGTCATTTTTGCATCAATTTGCATCACCGTAATTTAATTTTTTGTCATTTTTGCATCAATAGTAATCACCGTAGCTTAACTCTTGTCACTTTTTATATTCAATCTTTTGAATAACAATTTTACTTTTGTCACATTGAATTAAATCTTAATCATTGTGGCTTAACCTTTCATTTATAACCTTATATAGTTTTGACTGTTTTTTTTTATATTTTAGCTTAAATGTTTGTAAAATTGGATTAACTCTAGTTATTGTGAGGTCAATTAGTATCACAATGATAAAACTTTGAACATTCTGTTTTAAGTCTCCATCACTGTAGTTCAACTTATGACAATGTGGTTTTTATTTCGTTTTTGATAAGTATCCATTGAGTTTATTATTTCATTTTTATTAATTTATTTTTTCTCTTGGGATCTATTAAAGAGAACTTGGTAGGTGATTTTCTTGTATTTGATAAAATTTTATTCAAATGAAAACTTTTAAATGTATGACTGTAAACATTTTAGATTCTTAGTTTAACAAATATTTTTTTTATTGTTTTATTTTTATTTTTACAAGAAGTTGTAGAATGCTTATTTTGTCTTGTAATTTGTGTGTTACTGTTTTTTTTTCGTTTTAATCTTGTAAATCACAGGGTAGGAAGAAGCATCAGAAGCGAATCTACGTAAGTTTCTATAAAACGTTATTTCAATAAGTTTAAGATATCTTTATGAAATATCCCACTGTTACATATTGGTTATAATGTTTCTACTTTGCAATAATATTCTAATTCATTCAAATCCCCAGGCTCACTCCCTCAGGCTTGCGTAATCATTAATGTAAACTAAGATTTATTCAATCAAACCGGTATAGTTAATTAACTAATATACATGGTAGTTCATACATGTTCAACAGTTTCACCACACAGTCAGGCTACTAACTACTATCAGGCTATCAAGCTATACTAAGGTAAATCCTACTCGTTCGAGAGCCAAGCCAAGCCTAATCTCTTTTGCCCGAATATTTATCTACATCACCCAGGGAACGTCGCATTAAAATACCTACGTCATAATTCCCCTGTTCATTTTAGGTCTCCAAATGTACAATCTTTTGCCCACCAATATCTCTCTCACAATATTTTATATCATGATCTACATTTTACAATATTATGTCTTATCCAGTGTAGAATTTATCCTATAAGTATAAGTAAAACGTCTCTCTATAAAATCATATCGTCTTAAAGAGCAAGTGAAACAAAGTTTACCAGGACCATTACGTAACACATAAGGATTAGAAAGTCTAACACTATATTCAGTTGCTTTTGATGTTATTAATAACGTCAAACCAACTCTTTTAGAATGGAAATTTAGCCTACTCGCGTAATAAAAGTTCATCTTTAGGTAGTTCTGTAAGTTTTGTTTTAAGTCAAATAAGTACATTATAATGTTTCTATGCACACGGTGCACAAGATATACAGCAATAACTATGCTAGTTCGACAAGTAAAAACTATAACACTAAATGTACTGGGAATGGTCTCTAATTCCTTTCTCTGCAGTAATAAACAAAAGTAGTCCTACTTCTCTATTCATATGAGCAATGTTGCAGATTAATTCTGATAGGCCCAATCTGTGATGTTGGGTATGAATCAGATAATTGAAGGAACTTGAGAGTTTCCCGCTTTATTACTCCCCCTTAATATTTGGTCTGGTAAAAATAATAGTTGCAGGACGTTGTTGGGTAAACAGAAAAATAATGTTTGTCAACGTCATGGAGCTAAATCAAAGCTCTTATATCTGCCTATTATGCTAATAGGGTCATTCTGTTAAATAATACACTTCAAGGCAATGAAATGTCATGTATAACTTTGTGAACAGTTAATTGTCATTCAAAAAAGTCAATTATATTTGTTATACAGAAAAAAAAAAGTTTCCGGATAGAGAGAGAGAAAAAGAGATAGAGAGTGGTGGAGGATAGAGAGAGAGAGAAAGAGATAGAGAGTGGTGGAGGATAAAGAAAGGGAGAAAGAGATAGAGAGTGGTAGAGGATAGAGAAAGGGAGAAAGAGATAGAGAGTGGTAGAGGATAGAGAGAGAGAAAGAGATAGAGAGTGGTAGAGGATAGAGAGAGAGAGAAAGAGATATAGAGTGGTGTAGGATAGAGAGAGAGAAAGAGATAGAGAGTGGTGGAGGATAGAGAGAGAGAAAGAGATAGAGAGTGGTAGAGGATAGAGAAAGGGAGAAAGAGATAGAGAGTGGTAGAGGATAGAGAGAGGGAGAAAGAGATAGAGAGTGGTAAAGGATAGAGAGAGGGAGAGAGAGAGATAGAGAGTGGTGGAGGATAGAGAGAGATAGAAAGAGATAGAGAGTGGTGGAGGATAGAGAGAGAGAAAGAGATAGAGAGTGGTGGAGGATAGAGAGAGAGAAAGAGATAGAGAGTGGTGGAGGATAGAGAGAGAGAAAGAGATAGAGAGTGGTGGGGGATAGAGAGAGAGAAAGAGATAGAGAGTGGTGGAGGATAGAGAGAGAGAAAGAGATAGAGAGTGGTGGAGGATAGAGAGAGAGAAAGAGATAGAGAGTGGTGGGGGATAGAGAGAGAGAAAGAGATAGAGAGTGGTGGATGATAGAAAGAGTGAGAAAGAGATAGAGAGTGGTGGAGGATAGAGAGAGAGAAAGAGATAGAGAGTGGTGGAGGATAGAGAGAGAGAAAGAGATAGAGAGTGGTGGAGGATAGAAAGAGAGAAAGAGATAGAGAGTGGTAGAGGATAGAGAGAGAGAGAAAGAGATAGAGAGTGGTGGAGGATAGAAAGAGAGAAAGAGATAGAGAGTGGTGGAGGATAGAAAGAGAGAAAGAGATAGAGAGTGGTAGAGGATAGAAAAAGAGAAAGAGATAGAGAGTGGTAGAGGATAGAGAGAGAGAAAGAGATAGAGAGTGGTAGGGGAAAGAGAGAGAGAAAGAGATAGAGAGTGGTTGATGATAGAAAGAGAGAGAAAGAGATAGAAAGTGGTGGAGGATAGAAAGAGAGAGAAAGAGATAGAGAGTGGTGGAGGATAGAGAGAGAGAAAGAGATGGAGAGTGGTGGAGGATAGAGAGAGAGAAAGAGATAGAGAGTGGTGGAGTATAGAAAGAGAGAAAGAGATAGAGAGTGGTAGAGGATAGAGAGAGAGAGAGAGAAAGAGATAGAGAGTGGTGGAGGATAGAAAGAGAGAAAGAGATATAGAATGGTGGAGGATAGAGAGAGAGAAAGAGATAGAGAGTGGTGGAGGATAGAAAGAGAGAAAGAGATAGAGAGTGGTGGAGGTTAGAGAGAGGGAGAAAGAGATAGAAAGTGGTGGAGGATAGAGAGAGAGAGAGAGAGAGATAGAGAGTGGTGGAGGATAGAGAGAGATAGAAAGAGATAGAGAGTGGTGGAAGATTGTAAGAGAGAGAAAGAGATAGAGAGTGGTGGAGGATAAAGAGAGAGAAAGAGATAGAGAGTGGTGGAGGATAGAGAGAGAGAAAGAGATAGAGAGTGGTGGAGGATAGAGAGAGAGAGAAAGAGAGTGGTCGAGGATAGAGAGAGAGAAAGAGATAGAGACTGGTGGAGGATAGAGAGAGAGAAAAAGATTGAGAGTGGTGGAGGATAGAGAGAGAGAAAGAGATAGAGAGTGGTGGAGGATAGAGAGAGAGAAAGAGATAGAGGAATGTGGAGGATAGAGAGAGAGAGAAAGATATAGAGAGTGGTGGAGGATAGAGAGAGGGAGAAAGAGATAGAGAGATAGAGAGTGGTGGAGGATAGAGAGAGATAGAAAGAGATAGAGAGTGGAGGATATAAGAGAGAGAGAAAGAGATAGAGAGTGGAGGATGATAGAGAGAGAGAAAGAGATAGAGAGTGAAGGAGGATAGAGAGATAGAGAAAGAGATAGAGAGTGGTGGAGGATAGAGAAAGAGAAAGAGATAGAGACTGGTGGAGGATAGAGAGAGGGAGAAAAAGATAGAGAGTGGTGGAGGATAGAGAGATAGAAAGAGATAGAAAGTTGTGGAGGATAGAGAGAGAAAGAGATAGAGAGTAGTGGAGGATAGAAAGAGAGAAAGAGATAGAGAGTGGTGGAGGATAGAGAGAGGGAGAAAGATATAGAGAGTGGTGGAGGATAGAGAGAGGGAGAAAGAGATAGAGAGATAGAGAGTGGTGGAGGATAGAGAGAGATAGAAAGAGATAGAGAGTGGAGGATGATAGAGTGAGAGAAAGAGATAGAGAGTGGAGGATGATAGAGAGAGAGAAAGAGATAGAGAGTGAAGGAGGATAGAGAGAGAGAGAAAGAGATAGAGAGTGGTGGAGGATAGAGAAAGAGAAAGAGATAGAGACTGGTGGAGGATAAAGAGAGAGAGAAAAAGATAGAGAGTGGTGGAGGATAGAGAGATAGAAAGAGATAGAAAGTGGTGGAGGATAGAGAGAGAAAGAGATAGATAGTGGTAGAGGATAAAGAGAGCGAGAAAAAGATAGAGAGTGGTGGAGGATAGAGAGAGGGAGATAGAGATAGAGATTGGTGTAGGATAGAGAGAGAGAGAAAGAGATAGAGACTGGTGGAGGATAGAGAGAAAGAAAGAGATAGAGACTGGTGGAGGATAGAGAGAGAGAAAGAGATAGAGACTGGTGGAATATATAGAGAGAGAAAGAGATAGAGACTGGTGGAGGATAGAGAGAGAGAGAAAGAGAAAGAGACTGGTGGAGGATTGAGAAAGAGATAGAGAGTGGAGGAGGATAGAGAAAGGGAGAAAGAGATAGAGAGTGGTGGATGATAGAGAGAGGGAGAAAGAGATAGAGGGATAGAGAGTTGTGGAGGATAGAGAGAGATAGAAAGAGATAGAGAGTGGTGGAGGATAGAGAGTGGGAGAAAGAGATAGAGAGTGGTGGAGGATAGAGAGAGGTGGAGGACAGAGAGAGGGAGAAAGAGATAAGGAGTAGTGGAGAATAGAGAGAGAGAGAAAGAGATAGAGACTGGTGTATGATAGAGAGAGAGAAAGAGATAGAGACTGGTGGAGGAGAGAGAGAGAGAAAGAGATAGAGACTGGTAGAGGATAGAGAGAGAGAGAAAGAGATAGAGAGTGGTAGAGGATAGAGAGAGGGAGAAAATGATAGAGAGTGGTGTAGGATAGAGAGAGAGAGAGAAAGAGATAGAGAGTGGTGGAGGATAAAGAGAGGGAGAAAGAGATAGAGACTGGTTGAGGATAGAAAGAGAGAGAATGAGATAGAGAGTGGTAGAGGATAGAGAGAGATAGAAAGGGATAGAGACTGGTGGAGGATAGAGAAAGAGATAGAGAGTGGTGGAGGATAGAGAGAGAGAAAGATAGAGACTGGTGGAGGATATAGAGAGACAAAGAGATAGAGATTGGTGGAGGATAGAGATAGATAGAAAGAGATAGAGATTTGTGGAGGATAGAGAGAGATAGAAAGAGATAGAGATTGGTAGAGGATAGAGAGAGAGAGAAAGAGATAGAGACTGGTGGAGGATAGAGAGAGATAGAAAGAGATAGAAATTGGTGGAGGATAGAGAGAGAGAGAAAGAGATAGAGACTGGTGGAGGATAGAGATAGAGATAGAGATTGGTGGAGGATAGAGAGAGATAGAAAGAGATAGAGACTGGTGGAGGATAGAGAGAGAGAAAGAGATAGAGAGTGGTGTAGGATAGAGAGAGAGAGAAAGAGATAGAGAGTGGTGGAGGATAGAGAGAGAGAAAGAGATAGAGAGTGGTGGAGGATAGAGAGAGAGAGCAAGACATAGAGAGTGGTGGAGGATAGAGAGAGAGAGAAAGAGATAGAGAGTGGTGGAGCATAGAGAGAGGGAGAGAAAGAGATAGAGACTGGTGGAGGATAGAGAGAGGGAGAAAGATATAGAGAGTGGTGGAGTATAGAGAGAGGGAGAAAGAGATAGAGAGATAGATAGTGGTGGAGGATAGAGAGAGATAGAAAGAGATAGAGAGTGGAGGATGATAGAGAGAGAGAAAGAGATAGAGAGTGGAGGATGATAGAGAGAGAGATAAAGAGATAGAAAGTGGTGGAGGATAGAGAGAGATAGAAAGAGATAGAGAGAGGTGGAGGATAGAAAGAGAGAGAAAGAGATAGAGAGTGGTGGAGGATAGAGAGAGAGAAAGAGATAGAGAGTGGTGGAGGATAGAGAGAGAGAAAGAGATAGAGAGTGGTGGAGGATAGAGAGAGAGAAAGAGATAGAGAGTGGTGGAGGATAGAGAGAGAGAGAAAGAGAGTGGTGGAGGATAGAGAGAGAGAAAGAGATATAGAGTGGAGGAGGATAGAGAGAGGGAGAAAGAGATAGAGAGTAGTGGAGGATATAGAGAGAGAAATAGATAGAGAGTGGTAGAGGATGGAGAAAGGGAGAAAGAGATAGAGAGTGGTAGAGGATAGAGAGAGAGAAAGAGATAGAGATTGGTGGAGGATAGAGTGAGGGAGGAAGAGATAGAGAGTGGTGGAGGATTGAGAGAGAGATAGAGAGTGGTGGAGGATAGAGAGAGATAGAAAGAGATAGAGAGTGGTGGAGGATTGTAAAAGAGAGAAAGAGATAGAGAGTGGTGGAGGATAGAGAGAGAGAAAGAGATAGAGAGTTGTGGAGGATAGAGAGAGAGAGAAAGAGATAGAGAGTGGTGGAGGATAGAGAGAGAGAGAAAGAGAGTGGTGGAGGATAGAGAGAGAGAAAGAGATAGAGACTGGTGGAGGATAGAGAGAGATAAAGAGATTGAGAGTGGTGGAGGATAGAGAGAGAGAAGATGATAGAGAGTAGTGGAGGATAGAGAGAGAGAAAGAGATAGAGAGTGGTGGAGGATAAAGAGAGGGAGAAAGATATAGAGAGTGGTGGAGGATAGAGAGGGAGAAAGAGATAGAGAGATAGAGAGTGGTGGAGGATAGAGAGAGATAGAAAGAGATAGAGAGTGGAGGATGATAGAGAGAGAGAAAGAGATAGAGAGTGGAGGAGGATAGAGAGAGAGAGAAAGAGATAGAGAGTGGTGGAGGATAGAGAAAGAGAAAGAGATAGACACTGGTGGAGGATAGAGAGAGGGAGAAAGAGATAGAGAGTGGTGGAGGATAGAGAGATAGAACGAGTTAGAGAGTGGTGGAGGATAGAGAGAGAAAGAGATGGAGAGTGGTGGAGGATAAAGAGAGCGAGAAAAAGATAGAGAGTGTTGGAGAATAGAGAGAGATAGAAAGAGATAGAGATTGGTGGAGGATAGAGAGAGAGAAAAAGAGATAGAGACTGGTGGAGGAGAGAGAGAGATAGAAAGAGATAGAGATTGGTGGAGGATAGAGAGAGAGAGAAAGAGATAGAGACTGGTGGAGGATAGAGAGAGAGATAGAGATTGGTGGACGATAGAGAGAGATAGAAAGAGATAGAGACTGGTGGAGGATAGAGAGAGAGAAAGAGATAGAGAGTGGTGTAGGATAGAGAGAGAGAGAAAGAGATAGAGAGTGGTGGAGGATAGAGAGAGAGAGAAAGAGATAGAGAGTGGTGGAGGATAGAGAGAGACAAAGAGATAGAGAGTGGTGGAGGATAGAGAGAGAGAGAAAGAGATAGAGAGTGGTGGAGGATAGAGAGAGAGAGAAAGAGATAGAGAGTGGTGGAGGATAGAGAGAGGGAGAGAAAGAGATAGAGACTGGTGGAGGATAGAGAGAGAGAGCGAAAGAGATAGAGAGTGGTAGAGGATAGAGAGAGATAGAAAGAGATAGAGAGTGGTGGAGGATAGAGAGAGACAAAGAGATAGAGAGTGGTGGAGGATAGAGAGAGAGAGAAAGAGATAGAGAGTGGTGGAGGATAGAGAGAGAGAGAAAGAGATAGAGAGTGGTGGAGGATAGAGAGAGGGAGAGAAAGAGATAGAGACTGGTGGAGGATAGAGAGAGAAAGAGATAGAGAGTGGTAGATGATAGAGAAAGGGAGAAAGAGATAGAGAGTGGTAGAGGATAGAGAGTGAGAAAGAGATAGAGATTGGTGGAGGATAGAGAGAGGGAGAAAGAGATAGAGATTGGTGGAGTATAGAGAGAGAGAAAGAGATAGAAAGTGGTGGAGGATAGAGAGAGAGAGAGAGAGAGAGAAAGAGATAGAGAGTGGTAGAGGATAGAGAGAGATAGAAAGAGATAGAGAGTGGTGGAGGATAGAGAGAGAGAGAAAGAGATAGAGAGTGGTGGAGGATAAAGAGAGAAAAAGAGATAGAGAGTGGTGGAGGATATAGAGAGAGAGAGAAAGAGATAGATAGTGGTGGAGGATAGAGAGAGATAGAAAGAGATAGAGAGTGGTGGAGGATAGAAAGAGAGAGAAAGAGATAGAGAGTGGTGGAGGATAGAGAGAGAGAAAAAGATAGAGAGTGGTGGAGGATAGAGAGAGAGAAAGAGATAGAGAGTGGTGGAGGATAGAGAGAGAGAAAGGTATAGAGACTGGTGGAGGATAGAGAGAGAGAAAGAGATAGAGACTGGTGGAGGATAGAGAGAGATAAAGACATAGAGACTGGTGGAGGATAGAGAGAGAGAGAAAGAGAAAGAGAGTGGAGGATAGAGAGAGAGAAAGAGGTAGAGAGTGGTGGATGATAGAGAGAGGGAGAAAGAGATAGAGGGATAGAGAGTTGTGGAGGATTGAGAGAGATAGAAAGAGATAGAGAGTGGTGGAGGATAGAGAGAGGGAGAAAGAGATAGAGAGTGGTGGAGGATAGAGAGAGAGAGAAAGAGATAGAGACTGGTGGACGATAGAGAGAAAAAGAGATAGAGACTGGTGGGGGATTGAGAGAGAGAAAGAGATAGAGACTGGTTGAGGATAGAGAAAGAGATAGAGAGTGGTGGAGGATAGAGAGAGGGAGAAAATAATAGAGAGTGGTGTAGGATACAGAGAGAGAGAGAAAGAGATAGTGAGTGGTGGAGGATAGAGAGAGGGAGAAAGAGATAGAGACTGGTTGAGGATAGAGAGAGAGAGAATAAGATAGAGAGTGGTAGAGGATAGAGAGAGATAGAAAGGGATAGAGACTGGTGGAGGATAGAGAAAGAGATAGAGAGTGGTAGAGGATGGAGAGAGAGAAAGAGATAGAGATTGGTGGAGGATAGAGTGAGGGAGGAAGAGATAGAGAGTGGTGGAGGATAGAGAGAGAGAGATAGAGAGTGGTGGAGGATAGAGAGAGATAGAAAGAGATAGAGAGTGGTGGTGGATAGAGAGAGAGAAAGAGATAAAGACTGGTGGAGGATAGAGAGAGAGAAAGAGATAGAGACTGGTAGAGGATAGAGAGAGAGAAAGAGATAGAGACTAGTGGAGGATAGAGAAAGAGATAGAGAGTGGTGGAGGATAGAGAGAGGGAGAAAATGATAGAGAGTGGTGTAGGATAGAGAGAAAGAGAAAGAGATAGAGAGTGGTGGAGGATAGAGAGTGAGAGAGAATGAGATAGAGAGTGGTAGAGGATAGAGAGAGATAGAAAGGGATAGAGACTGGTGGAGGATAGAGAAAGAGATAGAGAGTGGTGGAGGATAGAGAGATGGAGAATAAGATAGAGATTGGTGGAGGATAGAGAGAGATAGAAAGAGATAGAGAGTGGTGGAGGATAGAGAGAGAGAAAGATAGAGACTGGTGGAGGATAGAGAGAGAAAGAGATAGAGAGTGGTGGAGGATAGAGATAGATAGAAAGAGATAGAGATTGGTGGAGGATAGAGAGAGATAGAAAGAGATAGAGATTGGTGGAGGATAGAGAGAGAGAAAAAGAGATAGAGACTGGTGGAGGAGAGAGAGAGATAGAAAGAGATAGAGATTGGTGGAGGATAGAGAGAGAGAGAAAGAGATAGAGACTGGTGGAGGATAGAGAGAGAGATAGAGATTGGTGGACGATAGAGAGAGATAGAAAGAGATAGAGACTGGTGGAGGATAGAGAGAGAGAAAGAGATAGAGAGTGGTGTAGGATAGAGAGAGAGAGAAAGAGATAGAGAGTGGTGGAGGATAGAGAGAGAGAGAAAGAGATAGAGAGTGGTGGAGGATAGAGAGAGAGAAAGAGATAGAGAGTGGTGGAGGATAGAGAGAGAGAGAAAGAGATAGAGAGTGGTGGAGGATAGAGAGAGAGAGAAAGAGATAGAGAGTGGTGGAGGATAGAGAGAGGGAGAGAAAGAGATAGAGACTGGTGGAGGATAGAGAGAGAGAGCGAAAGAGATAGAGAGTGGTAGAGGATAGAGAGAGATAGAAAGAGATAGAGAGTGGTGGAGGATAGAGAGAGAAAGAGATAGAGAGTGGTAGAGGATAGAGAAAGGGAGAAAGAGATAGAGAGTGGTAGAGGATAGAGAGTGAGAAAGAGATAGAGATTGGTGGAGGATAGAGAGAGGGAGAAAGAGATAGAGAGTGGTGGAGTATAGAGAGAGAGAAAGAGATAGAAAGTGGTGGAGGATAGAGAGAGAGAGAGAGAGAAAGAGATAGAGAGTGGTAGAGGATAGAGAGAGATAGAAAGAGATAGAGAGTGGTGGAGGATAGAGAGAGAGAGAAAGAGATAGAGAGTGGTGGAGGATAAAGAGAGAAAAAGAGATAGAGAGTGGTGGAGGATATAGAGAGAGAGAGAAAGAGATAGATAGTGGTGGAGGATAGAGAGAGATAGAAAGAGATAGAGAGTGGTGGAGAATAGAAAGAGAGAGAAAGAGATAGAGAGTGGTGGAGGATAGAGAGAGAGAAAAAGATAGAGAGTGGTGGAGGATAGAGAGAGAGAAAGAGATAGAGAGTGGTGGAGGATAGAGAGAGAGAAAGGTATAGAGACTGGTGGAGGATAGAGAGAGAGAAAGAGATAGAGACTGGTGGAGGATAGAGAGAGATAAAGACATAGAGACTGGTGGAGGATAGAGAGAGAGAGAAAGAGAAAGAGAGTGGAGGATAGAGAGAGAGAAAGAGGTAGAGAGTGGTGGATGATAGAGAGAGGGAGAAAGAGATAGAGGGATAGAGAGTTGTGGAGGATTGAGAGAGATAGAAAGAGATAGAGAGTGGTGGAGGATAGAGAGAGGGAGAAAGAGATAGAGAGTGGTGGAGGATAGAGAGAGAGAGAAAGAGATAGAGACTGGTGGACGATAGAGAGAGAAAAAGAGATAGAGACTGGTGGGGGTTTGGGAGAGAGAAAGAGATAGAGACTGGTTGAGGATAGAGAAAGAGATAGAGAGTGGTGGAGGATAGAGAGAGGGAGAAAATAATAGAGAGTGGTGTAGGATAGAGAGAGAGAGAGAAAGAGATAGTGAGTGGTGGAGGATAGAGAGAGGGAGAAAGAGATAGAGACTGGTTGAGGATAGAGAGAGAGAGAATAAGAGAGTGGTAGAGGATAGAGAGAGATAGAAAGGGATAGAGACTGGTGGAGGATAGAGAAAGAGATAGAGAGTGGTGGAGGATAGAGAGATGGAGAAAGAGATAGAGATTGGTGGAGGATAGAGAGAGATAGAAAGAGATAGAGACTGGTGGAGGATAGAGAGAGATAGAAAGAGATAGAGATTTGTGTAGGATAGAGAGAGAGAAAGTAATAAACTGGTGGAGGATAGAGAGAGAGATAGAGATTGGTGGAGGATAGAGAGAGATAGAAAGAGATAGAGAGTGGTGTAGGATAGAGAGAGAGAAAGAGATAGAGAGTGGTGGAGGATAGAGAGAGAGAAAGAGATAGAGAGTGATGGAGGATAGAGAGAAAGAGAAAGAGATAGAGAGTGGTGGAGGATAGAGAGAGAGAGAAAGAGAGAGAGAGTGGTGGAGGATAGAGAGAGGGAGAGAAAGAGATAGAGACTGGTGGACGATAGAGAGAGAGAGAGAGAAAGAGATAGAGAGTGGTAGAGGATAGAGAGAGATAGAAAGAGATAGAGAGTGGTGGAGGATAGAGAGAGAAAGAGATAGAGAGTGGTAAAGGATAGAGAAAGGGAGAAAGAGATAGAGAGTGGTAGAGGATAGAGAGAGAGAAAGAGATAGAGATTGGTGGAGGATAGAGAGAGGGAGAAAGAGATAGAAAGTGGTGGAGGATAGAGAAAGTGATAGAGATAGAGAGTGGTGGAGGATAGAGAGAGAGAGAGAAAGAGATAGAGAGTGGTAGAGGATAGAGAGACATAGAAAGAGATAGAGAGTGGTGGACGATAGAGAGAGAGAAAGAGATAGAGAGTGGTAGAGAATAGAGAGAGTGAGAGAAAGAGATAGAGAGTGGTGGAGGATAGACAGAGAGAAAAAGATAGAGAGTGGTGGAGGATAGAGAGAGAGAGAGAAAGAGATAGATAGTGGTGGAGGATAGAGAGAGATAGAAAAAGTAGAGAGTGGTGGAGGATAGAAAGAGAGAGAAAGAGATAGAGAGTAGTGGAGGATAGAGAGAGAGAAAGAGATAGAGAGTGGTGGAGGATAGAGAGAGAGAGAAAGAGATAGAGAGTGGTGGAGGATAGAGAGAAAGAGAAAGACAGTGTTGGAGGATAGAGATAGAGAAAGAGATAGAGACTGGTGGAAGATAGAGAGAAAGAAAGAGATAGAGAGTGGTGGAGGATAGAGAGAGAGAAAGAGATAGAGAGTGGTGGAAGATAGAGAGAGAGAGAGAGATAGAGACCGGTGGAGGATAGAGAGAGAGAAAGAGAAAGAGAGTGGTGGAGGATAGAGAGAGGGAGAAAGAGATAGAGATTGGTGGAGGATAGAGAGAGAAAAAGAGATAGAGAGTGGTGGAGGATAGAGAGTGGGAGAAAGAGATAGAGTTTGGTGGAGGATAGAGAGAGAGAAAGAGATAAAGAGTGGTGGAGGATAGAGAGAGAGAAAGAGATAGAGGGTGGTGGAGGATAGAGAGAGGGAGAAAGATATAGAGACTGGTGGAGGATAGAGAAAGTGATAGAGAGTGATGGAGGATAGAGAGAGGGAGAAAATGATAAAGAGTGGTGGAGGATAGAGAGAAAGAGAAAGAGATAGAGAGTGGTGGAGGATAGAGAGAGGGAGAAAGAGATAGAGACTTGTTGAGGATAGAGAGAGAGAGAAAGAGATAGAGAGTAGTGGAGGATAGAGAGATGGAGAAAGAGATAGAGATTGGTGGAGGATAGAGAGAGATAGAAAGAGATAGAGATTGGTGGAGGATAGAGATATATAGAAAGATAGAGATTGGTGGATGATAGAGAGATAGAAAGAGATAGAGAGTGGTGGAGGATAGAGAGAGGGAGAAAGAGATAGAGAGTGGTGGAGGATAGAGAGCGGGAGAAATAGATAGAGAGTGGTGAAGGATAGAGAGAGGGAGAAAGAGATAGAGGGATAGAGAGTTGTGGAGGATAGAGAGAGATAGAAAGAGATAGAGAGTGGTGGAGGATAGAGAGAGGGAGAAAGAGATAGAGAGTGGTGGGGGATAGAGAGAGGGAGAAAGAGATAGAGAGTGGTGGAGGATAGAGAGAGAGAGAAAGAGATAGAGACTGGTGGAGGATAGAGAGAGAGAAAGAGATAGAGAATGGTGGAGGATAGAGAGAGAGAAAGAGATAGAGACTGGTGGAGGATAGAGAAAGAGATAGAGAGTGGTGGAGGATAGAGAGAGGGAGAAAATGATAGAGAGTGGTTGAGGATAGAAAGAGAGAAAGAGATAGAGAGAAGTGGAGGATAGAGAGAGGGAGAAAGAGATAGAGACTGGTGGAGGATAGAGAAAGAGATAGAGAGTGGTGGAGGATAGAGAGAGGGAGAAAGAGATAGAGATTGGTGGAGGATAGAGAGAGATAGAAAGAGATAGAGACTGGTGGAGGATAGAGAGAGTGAAAGATAGAGACTGGTGGAGGATAGAGAGAGAGAAAGAGATAGAGATTAGTGGAGGATAGAGAGAGATAGAAAGAGATAAAGATTGGTGGAGGATAGAGAGAGAGAAAGAGATAGAGACTGGTGGAGGATGGAGAGAGAGAAAGAGATAGAGAGTGGTGGAGGATAGAGAGAGGGAGAAAGATATAGAGAGTGGTAGAGGATTGAGAGAGAGAAAGAGATAGAGAGTGGTGGAGGATAGAGAGGGAGAAAGAGATTGAGAGTGGTAGAGGATAGAGAGGGAGAAAGAGATAGAGAGTGGTGGACGATAGAGAGAGAGAAAGAGATAGAGATTGGTGGAGGATAGAGAGAGATAGAAAGAGATAGAGATTGGTGGAGGATAGAGAGAGATAGAAAGAGATAGAGACTGGTGGAGGATAGAGAGAGAGAAGGTTAGAGACTGGTGGAGGATAGTGATAGATAGAAAGAGATAGAGATTGGTGGAGGATAGAGATAGATAGAAAGAGATAGAGACTGGTGGAGGATAGAGAGAGAGAGAAAGAGAAAGAGACTGGTGGAGGATAGAGAGAGATAGAAAGAGATAGAGTGGTGGAGGATACAGAGAGAGAAAAAGAGATAGAGATTGGTGGAGGATAGAGAGAGAGAGAAAGAGATAGAGATTGGTGGAGGATAGAGATAGATAGAAAGGGATAGAGATTGGTGGAGGATAGAGAGAGAGAGAAAGAGAAAGAGATTGGTGGAGGATAGAGAGAGAGAGAAAGAGATAGAGACTGGTGGAGGATAGAGAGAGATAGAAAGAGATAGAGATTGGTGGAGGATAGAGAGAGAGAGAGAAAGAGATAGAGACTGGTGGAGGATAGAGAGAGAGAGAAGGTTAGAGACTGGTGGAGGATAGAGAGAGAGAAAGATAGAGACTGGTGGAGGATAGAGAGAGAGAGAAAGAGATAGAGACTGGTGGAGGATAGAGAGAGAGAAAGAGATAGAGACTGGTGGAGGATAGAGAGAGATAGAAAGAGATAGAGATTGGTGGAGGATATAGAAAGAGAGAAAGAGATAGAGACTGGTGGAGTATAGAGAGAGATAGAAAGAGATAGAGATTGGTGGAGGATAGAGAGAGAGAGAAAGAGATAGAGACTGGTGGAGGATAGAGAGAGAGAAGGTTAGAGACTGGTGGAGGATAGAGAGAGAGAAAGATAGAGACTGGTGGAGGATAGAGAGAGAGAGAAAGAGATAGAGACTGGTGGAGGATAGAGAGAGAGAGAAAGAGATAGAGACTGGTGGAGGATAGAGAGAGAGAAAGAGATAGAGATTGGTGGAGGATAGAGATAGATAGAAAGAGATAGAGATTTGTGGAAGATAGAGAGAGATAGAAAGAGATAGAGAGTGGTGGAGGATAGAGAGAGAGAGAAAGAGATAGAGACTGGTGGAGGATAGAGAGAGAGAAAGAGATAGAGAGTGTTGGAGGATAGAGAGAGAGAAAGAGATAGAGAGTGGTGGAGGATAGAGAGAGATAGAAAGAGATAGAGACTGGTGGAGGATAGAGAGAGAGAAAGATAGAGACTGGTGGAGGATAGAGAGAGAGAAAGATAGAGACTGGTGGAGGATAGAGAGAGAAAGAGATAGAGAGTGGTGGAGGATAGAGAGAGATAGAAAGAGATAGAGACTGGTGCAGGATAGAGAGAGAGAAAGAGATAGAGAGTGGTGTAGGATAGAGAGAGAGAAAGAGATAGAGAGTGGTGGAGGATACAGAGAGAGAAAGAGATAGAGAGTGTTGGAGGATAGAGAGAGAGAAAGAGATAGAGAGTGTTGGAGGATAGAGAGAGATAGAAAGAGATAGAGACTGGAGGAGGATAGAGAGAGAGAAAGATAGAGACTGGTGGAGGATAGAGAGAGAAAGATAGAGACTGGTGGAGGATAGAGAGAGAAAGAGATAGAGAGTGGTGGAGGATAGAGAGAGATAGAAAGAGATAGAGAGTGGTGTAGGATAGAGAGAGAGAGAGAAAGAGATAGAGAGTAGTGGAGGATAGAGAGAGAGAAAGATAGAGACTGGTGGAGGATAGAGAGAGAAAGAGATAGAGAGTGGTGGAGGATAGAGAGAGATAGAAAGAGATAGAGACTGGTGGAGGATAGAGAGAGAGAAAGAGATAGAGAGTGGTGTAGGATAGAGAGAGAGAAAGAGATAGAGAGTGGGGGAGGATACAGAGAGAGAGAAAGAGATAGAGAGTGGTGGAGGATAGAGAGAAAGAGATAGAGATAGAGAGTGGTGGAGGATAGAGAGAAAGAGATAGAGAGTGGTGGAGGATAGAGAGAGAGAGAGAGATAGAGACTGGTGGAGGATAGAGAGAGAGAGAAAGAGATAGAGAGTGGTGGAGGATACAGAGAGAGAAAGAGATAGAGAGTGTTGGAGGATAGAGAGAGAGAAAGAGATAGAGAGTGTTGGAGGATAGAGAGAGATAGAAAGAGATAGAGACTGGTGGAGGATAGAGAAAGAGATAGAGAGTGGTGGAGGATAGAGAGAGGGAGAAAATGATAGAGAGTGGTTGAGGATAGAAAGAGAGAAAGAGATAGAGAGAAGTGGAGGATAGAGAGAGGGAGAAAGAGATAGAGACTGGTGGAGGATAGAGAAAGAGATAGAGAGTGGTGGAGGATAGAGAGATGGAGAAAGAGATAGAGATTGGTGGAGGATAGAGAGAGATAGAAAGAGATAGAGACTGGTGGAGGATAGAGAGAGTGAAAGATAGAGACTGGTGGAGGATAGAGAGAGAGAAAGAGATAGAGATTAGTGGAGGATAGAGAGAGATAGAAAGAGATAAAGATTGGTGGAGGATAGAGAGAGAGAAAGAGATAGAGACTGGTGGAGGATGGAGAGAGAGAAAGAGATAGAGAGTGGTGGAGGATAGAGAGAGGGAGAAAGATATAGAGAGTGGTAGAGGATTGAGAGAGAGAAAGAGATAGAGAGTGGTGGAGGATAGAGAGGGAGAAAGAGATTGAGAGTGGTAGAGGATAGAGAGGGAGAAAGAGATAGAGAGTGGTGGACGATAGAGAGAGAGAAAGAGATAGAGATTGGTGGAGGATAGAGAGAGATAGAAAGAGATAGAGATTGGTGGAGGATAGAGAGAGATAGAAAGAGATAGAGACTGGTGGAGGATAGAGAGAGAGAAGGTTAGAGACTGGTGGAGGATAGTGATAGATAGAAAGAGATAGAGATTGGTGGAGGATAGAGATAGATAGAAAGAGATAGAGACTGGTGGAGGATAGAGAGAGAGAGAAAGAGAAAGAGACTGGTGGAGGATAGAGAGAGATAGAAAGAGATAGAGTGGTGGAGGATACAGAGAGAGAAAAAGAGATAGAGATTGGTGGAGGATAGAGAGAGAGAGAAAGAGATAGAGATTGGTGGAGGATAGAGATAGATAGAAAGGGATAGAGATTGGTGGAGGATAGAGAGAGAGAGAAAGAGAAAGAGATTGGTGGAGGATAGAGAGAGAGAGAAAGAGATAGAGACTGGTGGAGGATAGAGAGAGATAGAAAGAGATAGAGATTGGTGGAGGATAGAGAGAGAGAGAGAAAGAGATAGAGACTGGTGGAGGATAGAGAGAGAGAAGGTTAGAGACTGGTGGAGGATAGAGAGAGAGAAAGATAGAGACTGGTGGAGGATAGAGAGAGAGAGAAAGAGATAGAGACTGGTGGAGGATAGAGAGAGAGAAAGAGATAGAGACTGGTGGAGGATAGAGAGAGATAGAAAGAGATAGAGATTGGTGGAGGATATAGAAAGAGAGAAAGAGATAGAGACTGGTGGAGTATAGAGAGAGATAGAAAGAGATAGAGATTGGTGGAGGATAGAGAGAGAGAGAAAGAGATAGAGACTGGTGGAGGATAGAGAGAGAGAAGGTTAGAGACTGGTGGAGGATAGAGAGAGAGAAAGATAGAGACTGGTGGAGGATAGAGAGAGAGAGAAAGAGATAGAGACTGGTGGAGGATAGAGAGAGAGAGAAAGAGATAGAGACTGGTGGAGGATAGAGAGAGAGAAAGAGATAGAGATTGGTGGAGGATAGAGATAGATAGAAAGAGATAGAGATTTGTGGAAGATAGAGAGAGATAGAAAGAGATAGAGAGTGGTGGAGGATAGAGAGAGAGAGAAAGAGATAGAGACTGGTGGAGGATAGAGAGAGAGAAAGAGATAGAGAGTGTTGGAGGATAGAGAGAGAGAAAGAGATAGAGAGTGGTGGAGGATAGAGAGAGATAGAAAGAGATAGAGACTGGTGGAGGATAGAGAGAGAGAAAGATAGAGACTGGTGGAGGATAGAGAGAGAGAAAGATAGAGACTGGTGGAGGATAGAGAGAGAAAGAGATAGAGAGTGGTGGAGGATAGAGAGAGATAGAAAGAGATAGAGACTGGTGCAGGATAGAGAGAGAGAAAGAGATAGAGAGTGGTGTAGGATAGAGAGAGAGAAAGAGATAGAGAGTGGTGGAGGATACAGAGAGAGAAAGAGATAGAGAGTGTTGGAGGATAGAGAGAGAGAAAGAGATAGAGAGTGTTGGAGGATAGAGAGAGATAGAAAGAGATAGAGACTGGAGGAGGATAGAGAGAGAGAAAGATAGAGACTGGTGGAGGATAGAGAGAGAAAGATAGAGACTGGTGGAGGATAGAGAGAGAAAGAGATAGAGAGTGGTGGAGGATAGAGAGAGATAGAAAGAGATAGAGAGTGGTGTAGGATAGAGAGAGAGAGAGAAAGAGATAGAGAGTAGTGGAGGATAGAGAGAGAGAAAGATAGAGACTGGTGGAGGATAGAGAGAGAAAGAGATAGAGAGTGGTGGAGGATAGAGAGAGATAGAAAGAGATAGAGACTGGTGGAGGATAGAGAGAGAGAAAGAGATAGAGAGTGGTGTAGGATAGAGAGAGAGAAAGAGATAGAGAGTGGGGGAGGATACAGAGAGAGAGAAAGAGATAGAGAGTGGTGGAGGATAGAGAGAAAGAGATAGAGATAGAGAGTGGTGGAGGATAGAGAGAAAGAGATAGAGAGTGGTGGAGGATAGAGAGAGAGAGAGAGATAGAGACTGGTGGAGGATAGAGAGAGAGAGAAAGAGATAGAGAGTGGTGGAGGATACAGAGAGAGAAAGAGATAGAGAGTGTTGGAGGATAGAGAGAGAGAAAGAGATAGAGAGTGTTGGAGGATAGAGAGAGATAGAAAGAGATAGAGACTGGAGGAGGATAGAGAGAGAGAAAGATAGAGACTGGTGGAGGATAGAGAGAGAAAGATAGAGACTGGTGGAGGATAGAGAGAGAAAGAGATAGAGAGTGGTGGAGGATAGAGAGAGATAGAAAGAGATAGAGAGTGGTGTAGGATAGAGAGAGAGAGAGAAAGAGATAGAGAGTAGTGGAGGATAGAGAGAGAGAAAGATAGAGACTGGTGGAGGATAGAGAGAGAAAGAGATAGAGAGTGGTGGAGGATAGAGAGAGATAGAAAGAGATAGAGACTGGTGGAGGATAGAGAGAGAGAAAGAGATAGAGAGTGGTGTAGGATAGAGAGAGAGAAAGAGATAGAGAGTGGGGGAGGATACAGAGAGAGAGAAAGAGATAGAGAGTGGTGGAGGATAGAGAGAAAGAGATAGAGATAGAGAGTGGTGGAGGATAGAGAGAAAGAGATAGAGAGTGGTGGAGGATAGAGAGAGAGAGAGAGATAGAGACTGGTGGAGGATAGAGAGAGAGAGAAAGAGATAGAGAGTGGTGGAGGATAGAGAGAGATGAGAAGATAAATTATTTTATTTTTCTAGATCAAGCGATGAATCTACACCAAACGACTTTAACTCTGACTAAAGAAAGCACTATGTGACAAACATGTCCTGGAGCAATGTAATTACTAGATTTACGATCACAACAATCTAAGTATTATGTTAAAAGTTAAAACTGTTCTATCGGCCTCATTCTGTTTAAACTAGGGATGTTAAAACATATTTATTTTCAGAACCGGTTTTCGGTTTTCCATCTGCACAAAAAAGGGTTGCTACCAACAAACCGAAATTCGGTTTGGGAAATGAAAACCGGTTTTCAGTTTCAAAACTGGAATCCGGTTTTCGGGTTTTCATTTAACATTCGTAGTCTAAACAACAAGAAAAAAAATTGGGTTGGTCTACATCAGTGGATTCGGAGAACTGACTTAACATTGCTCTCTTCTTAGACTTCATGCATTACATGCCAACCCAGGGTTTATATCCATAGTTATAAAGTATTAAAGTGAATTGTTGTATTTCAGCCTCATCAACATCGAAGCATAAGAAAGGCATTTTTTAACGTTGTTGTCATGTTTTTCTGGTATCCATTGTATTATTATTTTCTTCGAATTTCACTAAATGTACTAGATTCTACATTTCAACAAAATGAATGTGTTAGTTTTGTATGTCCTGTGTGAAGTCTGCAGAGACTAAATTCGTCCGTTCCAATAAGTTGGCCTGTGTTATGCCAGGTTTGTTAGTTTTCCAAATATTGTAGTATATTGCTTTCGTTTTCAAGAAGTTAGTTTAATTTTATCTTGCATGTCTAATTGTTAATGGTTTCATATCTCGATATGGAATCGGAATTTTACTTTATGATTGTAGAAGGGCATCTCTTCCTTCTCTATGAGATGTTTTATTTCCTTCTATCCCTGCGTGACAAGGAACTCAACAGAAAACGATATTTTATCCTGGTTCATTTAGTGATCCATATTATGAATAATCCCAATAGTTAGTTCAATATGAGTTTTAATCTGGGCTATTGGACTAGTGATCTAGAAATGTCTTAGAATATACTCCCCAAACTTCTTTCATTACTGTTTTGATTATCCGAGTTTCAAATTTCTTTCATTTGTATTTCCTTTGATCCTTGAATCGTCATACAGTCATTTTATATATGTTAGTATTTAAGTATCAATGATGAAATCGTCATACAGTCATTCCATATATGTTAGAATTAAAGTATAAATGATGAATCTGCCATGACGAAAAGGCGATGTGGTGGCGTTACCATAGGTTACTATGTCAGAAATAAAACACAGCGTGAAATACAGAATTATAAAACTAAGCTTTTTTTACAAAAACAAACTGTTATTAGATTGTTTTGACTCGTTCAATCATGATTTAAAGATAGTGGTATATTTATTCAAAGCCTCTATCAGGGCTAGGGGAGTCACTGGACAACATGTTTCCGCAGTTCTTTTAATGATGCGATTAATATTACCAATACTCAGGATGACTTAACTCCTTTTATTCAACAATGATAGATGAAATAACTTCAGTTGTTGAATAAACAATGATAGTTGAAATAACTTCAGTTGTTGAATAAACAATGATAGTTGAAATAACTTCAGTTGTTGAATAAACAATGATAGTTGAAATAACTTCAGTTGTTGAATAAACAATGATAAATGAAATAACTTCAGTTGTTGAATAAACAATGATAGTTGAAATAACTTCAGTTGTTGAATAAATTTTTTTATTTCAATTGTAGACTTAAGATCAACGTAATCCGTAGTTTTTTACAAAAAGATAGGGAAGAAAAACTGGAGTTCCATAAAATGTGTCACTTAACAAATAGCGAACTGCGCTTTACAAGAGATAAAACTGAACTGATTAAATTTTAATTTGGAGTGGGACATAAAAGTGCCGTTGATAGGGATTTGGGGGCCCGGGGGGCTTGGCCTCTTTAGGGGCCCCTTTATTTTGATAATCGACATTATGACATTAGAAAAAACAATTCTGACACTCTTTTGGGGGCCCCCTCAAGTAGGGGCCGGGGGGGGACTTTCGAATCTGGACCCCTGCCCTCCCCTATCTACGCCATCGGAACATAACAATGTAGAGAAAAAGACAAACATTAGGCTTTCCACTGTGTGGTCAAACTCAGTCGTTTTATTGAAATGTGACAGCACAACTACGTCATGATCTACATCTCCACTTTCACAGGATGTACGAAATATTGAGTTCAATCTACAATAATACATTGTAGGTCATACCTTCCCCCTCCTCTCTAAACTCTAATATTCACAATAAAGGGTCAATATATACGACGGTCATTGATCTATAATCCAATATTTTAACAATAGTTATTTCTAGTCTTTTGCTCTGATTCCAGTATTGAACGCTATATTTATAACATAACAAAATGTATACAATAGACAAAGAAAAATAATGAATAGTTTGACATTTAAAAAAAAAAATAATAAAATGTATTAAATCATTTGTAAGAAAACAATTTCTAATCTAACCTTCTTTTTTTTTCGTTTTCAGATTCAAAATTAAATATTAATTATCATTTCGGCTTTTTCTTTAAAAAACATGATGTTTCTCAAATAATAAAAAAAGTAATGACATTTAAATTGTAATATTTGTCATTAATCTCCAAGTACGTTCTTGTTATTGAATAAGTGTCGGGTATAATTTTCTGAGTTTTTGATACCACTGTAATATCTGAAAGACATGGACACTGCTAGCAGACAAGTTGCAGACATTCGAAAACAAAATGCATGAGAAAAATCCTTCGATTCTCATTCCTAGAACACAGAACTAATGTGTATGTCTGGGAAAGAATATCCTCAAGTCCGGGCCCCTAGAAACCATTATGACAACAATCAAACGGCGCAAACTGACATGGTTTGGTCACGTGTTGCTGCACAATAGCCTGACAAAAACAATCCTCCAGTGCACGGCGGAAGCGTCGGAGAGGCCGTCAGCGGAGATGCTGGTTCGACAATGTAAAGTATTGGACAGGGCTGCAGTTGACTCAACTATTGACAACCGCTCAAGATAGGCAAAAGTGGAGACATTTTTGGTTTCGGCAGAAAATGAAACCATACCGAAAGTTACAGATTGACTTTACAGTATACGACTTCCGGCTTCGGGCTAGTACGCTTTCGTATCACGGATAAGTTTTTCAATATATTTTCTATATTTATATAACTAACACCCATTTAAACTTTATACTAACCTTTAATTAAGTTAATACTTAGTATATGTATATTGCAAATACTATTAAAAAGAATAATTGCTCGTAACAGTGAGCTTAAAGTATTATTTATACTTGGCGCTTCGGAAGCCGCCATATTGACCCCATATTCGAATTGTTTGTTTACAATTACTGGTCTAGGCCAGGTTTAAAATAATTACTTAAGCCCAATTATAATAAATAATAAAGAAACTCAGACAAATAAACACATATTATAGTAATAAAACATAATTAATTATATAAGAGACAAATAATAACATTCGTTTTATTAGTATTTAAACAATACAATCGCCACTAGACCTATATAACTTTATATAAGAATATATAAGGTTAGCAAATTATTAAACCTTAGCCTAAATCTAAATTTTAAGTAGTAACAGGCCTATAGCCTATAGTCCCTAGGCTATAGCCTATTTACAAAACAATAAACATCAATTAGAACTACTATATTTAATTATAAAATACACCAAACTATTAAAAAAAAGTATTAAAAAAGGAAATGAAACTTGTAATCCTAGTCTTAGCCCTAGTTCTGGTAAGGGCCCTAAAACTACCCAAACATGAAATTGTCCATAAGCAGATAATAATTAATCACCACAACATTAAAGATATTGACAACACTCATACTTATATCCTCCAAAAAAAGATCTCCCTAAACCATTTTAAACACAAAATTTGCAGGTACAGACAAAATCATTTAGTACTATTGTTGCTCTTGGCTGGCGATGTAGAATCCAACCCAGGCCCAGTCAAGACAGTTAGAGATAGATGTAACATTTGCAGTAAGTCATGCACAGCAAAACAACGAGCCATTCAATGTGACACCTGTGATGAATGGTACCATGCTGCATGCTTGCATATGAACACCCCAATTTATATAGCATTAGGAAATAAAGATGCCTCTTGGCACTGTGTACAGTGTGGGTTGCCACAATTTAGTTCAGGTCTGTTTAATTCTCATGACCTGGATACCACAAACCCCTACAGTGCCTTGACAAGCCCAGAAGTTAATAATTTAGACCTAAATAAACCCTTAGCTAGATCAACACCAATAAAAAAAAGTAAAAAGACACTCTTTAACACTAAATCCCATACAACCCCAAATCAGCATCACCTCAAAACTCTTACAATAAATTTCCAAAGCATTAAAAATAAAAAAGCTGATTTGGAACTTTTAATAAATAATGAAGAACCAGGACATAATTGCAGGTTCCGAAACATGGCTTAGCCCAGATATTTACAACACAGAGATATTCAATAATAATTATGAAATTTTTAGGAAAGATAGGTCAGACAGGCATGGAGGAGTCTTACTAGCCATAAAATCTACCCTAATAGCTGAAGAAATTAAATTAGAACCTCAAAATAACATAGAGTCAGTATTTTGTAAAATAAGCAGACCTAATTCCAAACCACTAATTGTAGGCAGTGTTTACAGACCACCAAACTCAACATCAGAGTACATGTCTGATCTGTGTAATCAGCTGACAAGTATTGAAACTAAATATAAAAATGCTATAATTTGGATAATGGGGGACTTCAACCTCCCTGATATAAATTGGAATAGCTACTCTATAGAAAAGCACCAAAATACAAAAGAAATAAATGAAATGTTTATCAATACCATCCAAAATCTAAACTTAGACCAAATTAATAAAAAACCAACAAGAAACCATAATATAGTAGATTTATTTTTAACGAACAGACCAGGACTAGTATTAGATTATGAAATAATCCCTGGACTTTCAGATCATGATATTGTCAGAGTAAATAACAAAATAAAAATCCAAATTAGCAAGAAACCTAAAAGAATAATTTATCTCTGGAATAAATGTAACACAACAGAACTACATCAAGCAGCAATAAAATTCCAAACCAATTTTCTTACTAAATACAATATAGATAGTCCAGTTGAAGATATTTGGCAATTTATAAAAACCAACTTAAAAGCAATAATGGCTGACTCTGTGCCAACAAAACAAACATCAAACAAAATTAACAAATGTTGGTTTAACACTAAGCTAAAGAAACTGTGTAAACAAAAAGAAAATCTATTCAAAAAGTTTAAGGCAACTAATTCAATTAGACTACATAAAAAATACCTAAAAATTAAAAATTTAACTCAGAAACTAAGCAGACAGCTGCAGAATGAATATGTAAACAATGTAATTTCTAAAGATAATAATAAAAACTTATGGTCCTACATTAAATCAAGAAAAATGGACACTACAGGCATAGCTCCACTAAAAGGCCAAAACAACAAAACTTGTAATGATAATGAAACTAAAGCTAATATCCTAAACACACACTTTGCATCATCTTTTTCAAATCCAGGTGACAAAGAAATATTCATAAATTTAAACAAACTAGAAGAGATTGTAAATATAAATGTAGATGAAAAAGGCATTAAACAACTCCTAACCAACTTAAAAGTAAACAAAGCTTCTGGTCCAGATGAAATACCAGCAAGACTGCTTAAAGAACTAACTAATGAAATATCTCCAATCTTTAAAATACTTTTTCAGGCCTCTCTAAACCAGGGCAAAGTGCCCAAAGATTGGAAATTAGCCAATGTAACCCCCCTTTTCAAAAAAGGAGATAAATCTGACCCCGGAAATTATAGACCTGTTTCTCTAACAAGCATAACGTGTAAATTACTTGAACATATAATATATAGTAGTATAGTAAATCATCTAGACAAACTAAATGCACTGTGCCCACACCAACATGGCTTCAGGAAAAATAGATCATGTGAGACTCAATTGATAGGCTTAATAGATAACTTGTCTAAGGGATTAGATAATAACAACCAAATTGATGCTATATTACTAGATTTTTCAAAAGCATTTGATAAAGTTCATCATTCTAGTCTTCTTAAAAAACTTAAATACTTTGGCATCTCTGGTCCCTTACATCAGTGGATTCAGGACTTTCTTATAGGCAGAGAACAAACAGTGATAATAAATGGCTCTAAGTCATCACCAATAACAGTAAACTCAGGAGTTCCACAAGGAACTGTTCTAGGGCCCCTACTATTTCTAATTTACATTAATGATCTGCCAAATTGCATCAACACAGGCACAAAAGTAAGATTATTTGCCGATGATTGCATAATTTATAGAATAATAAAGACAGGAAAAGATAGTGATCTTTTACACAAAGACCTAGATGAACTACAAAAATGGGAATCAAACTGGAGTATGTCTTTTCACCCAGAAAAATGCCAACTAATAAGGGTATCCAAGAAAAAGAAACAAATAATAACAAACTACTTCGTTCATGGTAAAGAACTAACTCAAACTAGCAATGCTAAGTATCTAGGAGTAATAATAAATGATAAGTTATCTTGGAACCCTCACATTGATGAAGTAATTAAAAAATCAAACAAAACATTAGGATTCATAAAAAGGAACTTTTACAAATGTAATAAGAATATAAAACTAAAATGCTATCTCACATTAGTTAGGCCTATACTAGAATATGCAGGATCTGTATGGGACCCATCAACTAAAGAAAACATAAAAAAATTAGAACAAATTCAAAAAAGAGCTGCACGGTTTATAACTAGTGAATATTCCCAATTGACAAGAGTAACACCATTAGTCAAATCACTAAACCTAGAAACATTAGAGGACAGAAGGGCAAAGAGTAAAGTAGTAATAATACATAAGGCATTAAACTCTAATTTAGAAATACAACCCAATAACAATCTGTTGCAAAGCTCAGATAAACATAAGGACAAAAACACCTTCCTTGTCCCTTATGCAAGAACAAATGCATATAAGTACTCTTTCTTCCCGAGTGGCATTCGGGCATGGAATGGGTTGCCTGAACAAACCAGGAAAACCAATAACCTAACATCATTTAAAACATTAATAAAAATGCAAGACTAGACTCGGACCACGGATGAGCGTAAGACGCAATAATCTTCTTTATAGAAGTAATGTATAAGATAAGACTTTCAGTAGAAACCGAAGCCAAAACAGAAACTTTAACTACACATTCGGCCGAAGCCAAAAATTAAACCGATATTGCCAAAACAAAAGATTTTAAAAGACTCTACACAGTGCCCTCACATGGGGGGGGGGGGCAGAGGGAGCATGTGCCCGGGGGCGACACTTCCAGGGGGCGGCAAAAAGAGTCTAAAAATAGCAACAAGGAGTTACAGTGTGCAAAGGGGCATCCCTGGGTCGCTACATAAACTTGTACAGGCTCTGACTGTACAGTAATCACACACTTCATTTGTCTACATTTTATTCATTGATGGCGAACCTTTTTTAAGGCCGCGTGCCCAAAGTACAATACAATACCAACTTATTTCTTTCAACGTGCCAACACAACAATTTTAAATAAATACCATAACTTAGCTGTTCAATTTTTTGTTAATGCTCGCGTGCCCACAGAAATAGCTCTGCGTGCCAGCTGTGGCACGCGTGTCATATGTTCCCAACAGTTTTCTATGGGGTGATTAAATCATTCATTTATTAACTTCAATTTTCTACAGTTTAACTCATAGGTTCTCAACGGGGGCGATATCGGCGATATCGGCATCACTATTGAATCAAATGTGGAAACATTTTTTAATTAAAATAAAGATAATTAGCCCGTTTTATTTGAAATAAATGGCATACATTTTATAACTTTGAAATGATCAAACTGTAAAAAATATTTGAAAATTATATAAATATTAGATGACTAAATAATTTTTAATGTATATTTTCAAGCATTGCAATAACTACTCAGTTTGTATGATTACAACTTATCTATGTCGCTTAATTTTAGTAATCTGGTCTATTTCCTAGGTTTTCAAAATCATTAAGGACTAAGGACATCTCGGTAAAACATATCATAATATCATTAATATTAGCAGATGCTAGAGCGACAGTGATCGGTCAGCAGGGTTGACAGTCCGGTGAACCAACCACAGGACCAACCGGCCGCACACCATATTTGCCAAATACTGACCCCTACTTCATCGACAAGTCATTGCGATTCCTATTTCTTATTAATATAATAATATGTAGGCATACTGTTGGGGGATATCGATGTGAATATCAGATATTTAGCAGCAACTGCGTTTACATCACATTTCATCCAAAAACTAATCGATTCAAATAGCCGAGGTGTTCAAATTATATCAGGTACGTTTGTACCGCCCAATTGCCCTTCACCGCCCCCCAATCGCCCCCGGGAATGTCATCGCCCCCCATAAGCTTCTCACCGCCCCCTGGGGGGCGATATCTCCCCCGTTGAGAACCTATGGTCTAAACTATTGGACTGCGTTTAAATTAATCATAATCAATCATTGTAAACTTTTTAAAATGTTTAAAACGAAATAGTTAGATGTAACTGCAATCATAACGTCAATAAGCGCGTCTTCACTAATCAATACATATCTATGTTTTCTGAGTACAGTAGATACATTATTATAATTTTCTATTTTGCGATCAGCTATATTTGGTTATATTACTTATATTGGTTACAAAAACATTGAAATGACACATTTGATTTAGCAGAAAGAATACCAATAACAATCTCTACATAAATCCATAAAGTTGGTCATGATTTACCTCACTTTAATCAATAGATGTTCTTTATTAACTGTACTGGATACATGAATGGCTATGTTGTAGCTAGAGCTAATAGCGTCAAGTGCATTTAATATTAAATCAATCTGGAATAAAACATGGTAGATGTTGAGTTACTTCCTGTAGACTGACTTAAATGTGCGCACCGTAGATATTTTAAACTTAATTTGCACATCAAATGATGAAACATGATATTTACTTTAGATAAAACCTTAAGTAGTAGAACACTTTAGATGGTATGTTGCCTGAGGGCCACAGTATGCAGTAGATGGATCCACAGTATGCAGTAGATAGCCACACTATACTCAAGGAATCACGTTTTGACTGGAATCATGATTCAGCGAATCACTAGAATTTGTTTCAGAGTGAATAAGAAATACGCTGTTTCACAATCAGCCATGCCACACGTAAAACACGATTGACAGAAAAACAAAGACGCGCAATTTTATTCTCAAAAGAATCAAGAAAGTGTTGAGAGTGACTGTTCTTGATGCTCCATTTTATGTTCACGACTCATGAATTCTAGCAGTAACGACGAAGTAAATTTGGTATGTCCCACTGCGTCTGTTCTACTTAAAGCAAAAAAAAATCGAAAATGCTTAGAAAATTGTGACATCAAAACCTCTTACTTCAATATGAGCGGCGGTAGTGGACAAAGTATAATAAATTCATCAGTAATAAAAGTGTTCTAATTATTGCATAATATTTATGCCGCTTTATATCTTACTCATCGAAATTGTCATTGTAATGATAAGTCGAAAAGTTCATATAGTATTACTAAACCTAATCTATCACACATAGGTCTAACACAAAATAATAATTTAAATGTCTTATAGACATATTTTGTGACCTGTATTTACTTTTATTTTATGACACTATATGAGTTGTCCACTTGCAAACGGGTGTTAGCCTATGTCAGATTAAAAATAAAAACGGTTACCCACACTGACTTCACGAACATATGTTGATTTGTACAATGGTCCTTAGTCTAACATTAAAAAACAAAATTTGACTCTATAGCTAATAGAAAAAAAATACAGCACATATAAAAAATGCTTTAAACTTATATTCCATTATGATTGTGACAAAATATTTTAGAGATTCGTAGTCGTTTTTTTTCTAAAATAAATTCAAAAATTTTGAAAGGAAACTCATGCAAAAAAAAATAATTATTTACGAACTGTACATTTTATAAAGATTATGAATGTTTTTTTATTTGATTGCAACTCATATCAATCGGAAAACATTATCCTACGAGAAAACATTATAGAAATCGCCAAACAGAAATAAAAAAGAATAATGGTTGGCAACCTGTTAGAGATATATAAACATATTAGAAATTGTTCCTCTCAAATGGGAAATATATTTACTGCTTTAACTATCAATAGGGCGTTTGCAATCCCGTGACAAAAAGCACGTGATTTGTGTTTACTTTGAGTAATGGTGTACAAGTAAATATGGCCGCTGTATTAATAAAGTTTCATATAGGCTCGCGCTTTTTTAAAATGATGTGTTGTGTTTTAAGTCTTATTAAGATTTAAGCAGTATTATGTATGTTAAATAAAATAGGCTTTTTTATTATTATCTTAGACATAGATCATAGACGATGTGAGCCTAATTGTGACTTGACTAGATAGCCTATTCACCAACAATATCACTTGACATCGTAGTCTAGCCTACGAAACATTAAAAGTGTAGGCCTATAAAGTGAAATTGAAAGTGTAAAAAGGTCTAGCCGGCCCTAGCCTAATCACATTAATCAATTAATATACAGTACTACTATTTACCTCCTTATTTTTTAGTTGGATAGCCAATATTTAGATGTGATTTTGGCATGATAAAGAAGTACTTCACTTTCACCACGTTACGTTTGTACCTCAAGTGGGTTCTTTATTTACACAAATACGTCACTAAAAACCTAAGCCACGCCCACTAAGAACACTATATACATTATAAGATTTAAACCTAATAGTTCACCAACAAATGTTGAGAAATTTAAACAAAAAGTAATGTTAAGTATTTGTGCAAAATTTAAAGACTATATTTTAAAGAAAGATTGTTGTTATACAATGGTATTTTATATATTGTAGGGAAAAAATCGTCCTTATACTTTGGACTAAATTATATTTTCCATTTAGTTCAAAGTTGCCTTTAATTAAATAATAAAACCTAGTTTTTTTTTCGTTCCAAACGATTGTGTGTAAATGTTTGGCATTATACAAGTAATCCAAAATATGTATTTAACCCAAAAATAATAAAAGATGTATTTGATACATTTCTTTTCATTATAGTTTTTTAAAATAGAATGCCAGATTTACGTGTTGTTGTTTTCTTTTTAATTCATGTTGTTTACAATCAATGTTTCAGCAAAGTTATAAATAAGTTATTGTTATTGTATCGTTCTTTTACTTGTATAACAACTTTATGTTTGTATATTAACAATTTATTCAACACATTTTTTATTTCTATTATTATAGGCAGATGAGACTAATATTCTATGTGTGTGTGTTTCAATGTAATTTTCTGACATTAGACTTTTTAACTAAGATGTTTATATTGTAGGGCCTATCTCTTATATACTTCAAGATTATATAACACACTACAATTTGTATATTTATTTTTTTTGTTGTTATTTTTTTAATAGTTTTTTTAAGGTTTTTCCTTTTTTTTTATTGTTGTATTGAAAATCTAAAACTATCTAAAATATTTTGTGTATGTTTCAATGGAGTTTTCTGACATTAGACTTCTTAACTAAGATGTTTATATTGTAGGGCCTATCTCTTATATACTTCAAGATTAAGACACACAACAATTTTTATAGTTAGTTTTTTTGTTGTTATTTTTTTTATTGTTTTTATAAGGTTTTTCCTTTTTTTTATTGTTGTATTAAAAATCTAAGACTCCAAAAGATAGACATAAAAAAGAAAGTAGCTAGTAAATGAATTAGTGCATGTAAGGTCAAATCTCACTATCTAGCGTATTAGAATAACTTGTTTTCTACTTTTGAACTGACGTGTACTATCAAAGACTATATTAAGAAGGAATGTTTGCTCTATTTTTAGAGCTAAAGAGTTGTGTTGGTCATGCGCAATGCAGAAACAGCAATCAATATTTCCCCTAAACTAAAGAATAAAAACGTTCTTCTTTTTCTCATAGGACAATTTTATTCTTCAAATATTACATTTGCTGTTGTTTTTTTACACACCATCTACTGTAAACCAGATAGATCAATTGTGTATATCAAAAAAAGTTCAGGAGATCACTCAATGATATTATGAGTAAAGAGAAGTGCAGATATTAATTAGACGAAACAGTAACACCTGTAATGTCTATAACTATATGTTTGAATGGTATGTCTTATATATGTTCCACCTGTAAAAGAGAATACTCTTTAGAGACTTTAAGTATAATTTGGTACAGATAATACATTTTAACCCTTCCCGTACGGACCTACTTCTATCTATGCTGCTTTCAGTTCCGCTATATACGCGCCCGGGACTGTAAGGGTTAATACTTTCTTCCTTTGTGGCCGTCATTTGTGTACGATACTTGTAAAAAGACTTTCAGAGCCCAAATAGGACTGATAAGCCACCATATACTTGCAAAAAGACTTTCAGAGCCCAAATAGGACTGATATGCCACCATATACTTGCAAAAAGTCCTTCAGAGCCTAAATAGGACTGATATGCCACCATATACTGCAAAAAGACTATCAGAGCCTAAATAGGACTGATATGCCAACATATACTTGCAAAAAGACTTTCAGAGCCCAAATAGGACTGATATGCCACCATATACTTGCAAAAAGACTTTCAGAGCCCAAATAGGACTGATATGCCACCATATACTTGCAAAAAGACTTTCAGTGCCCAAATATGACTGATATGCCACCATAAACTTGACAAAAGAATTTCAGAGCCTAAATAGGACTGATAGGCCACCATAAACTTAAAAAAAAGACTTTCAGTGCCCAAATATGACTGATATGCCACCATATACTTGCAAAAGACTTTCAGTGCCCAAATAACACTGATAGGCAACCATATACTTGCAAAAAGACTTCCAGGGCCCAAATGAGACTGAGAGGCTACCAAAGAAGCCACAATGTTATAGGGAGACATGGTCATCCTCGGAATTGAGGTTCGAATTAAAATTATATGTGATTTCCTACTTTTCTTATTAGCGGTGTACTTCATTATTTTTCATTAGCGGTATTTCACTGAAATAAATAAACTGTTGTGTTATTTTTTTTGTGTTTTCTGCGTCTATTTACTTTTATAAATAGACGTTTTAATATATTTGTTCTGTATTACATGTGCGATTTACTATAATTTGCTATATCGTTTCACTGTTTATTTTTTTTAAACGATTTTTTTTACTTTTTATAATGAGTAAGTTGTATTCTACAATTACTTTAAATTGCAATGTTTCTTCTTATTCTATAAATTACAAACGCTCCTTCTATAAAGAAGATTACTGCGTAATTCGCTCATCTTCGATTTTAGTTCTGCAATTTTTAAAGTGTTTTAAATGGTGATAAGTTACTGGTATTCATGGTATGTTCAGGCAACCCATTCCATCCCATACGCATTTGTTCTCGCATAAGGGCTACCGAAAGTGCTTTTGTCCATATGTTTGTTTGATCATTGTAAGATATTGTTTATTTGTTTTTTTTATTTCTAAACTATAATTTAATGACTTGTATATTATTTAGTACTTTACTCTTCGCTCCTTCTGTCCTTTATCGTTTCAAAGTTTAGTGATTTAACTATAGGTGTTACTCTTGTCAGTTGTAAATATTCGCTAGAAATGAATCTTCTGTTTAGTATTTGAGATTTCTCATTTTTATGTGAAATTTATTACATTTCTTATTCTTATTTTTTATATTATTTGAACTTATTTTTTCATTTCTTATTTTTTTTTCTCTTAGTTTGTAATTATTTTTTATTAGTTGTGAGTTTGTGGGATTTACTTAATCAAAACAACAAAAAATAATCTCATTAAAGCAAAAAGTTATGATATTTTCTGTTGCTGACAAGATTGACCAATACTAGTAGGCTAATAGAGTCAGCCCACTGTATGTTTGTTTTTTTAATTTTAAATAGATTCGTGTTAAAGTAAGATAGTACTTATTGATACGCACTGGCTTGGTGTGGAGGGAGTTAAGAAAGATGCATTCAATGATTAGTTTTACTCGACTTTGACATCTGCACTCTTTAAATGGGTTAAACATCAAATTATTACCTGACTAGTAAATTTTATTGGTCTTCAGATTCGAAATACAATCTCAGAGAGTGTAGGGTCACGACTGAAGTAAGTGCAAAAAAAAAAAACACAAAAAAAAAACAACACAAAAAAAAGTGTGGCTGGGTTGTTAGTCCTGCGCACAACCTTCTGGGGGGGGGGGTGTTGCCCCTTACGGCTCTCGGGATAGCTGCCTCTTCGTTAGGGTGAGGTTCCTTAGCCTTTGTGGATCCCTCCACTAACTGCAAGACAGCAGTTGCTGATTTTGATCCGCCCCGGGTATTTTATTTCCCCGGTACCCGATACCCCCCACCTGGGGAGGCGCCCGGTGGGAGTTCAGCAACGCCTCACGAACTATGATGTGACGCGCTAAGTCAAAAGGAGTCGAAATTCATTTCGCCTTATTTCAAGATAAAGTAGACAACATTTGTGCTATATATGTTAACAGGTTGCAGTAAAACATTATTAGTTGAGAGACAGCTTGTTCGTTTTTTAAAAACGGTTTTCACAGTTGAATTTGACATTGAAATGGCTTTTAAGATGCAATTTAATAATGGAGTTTAAAATTAATCTAAATAGATATGCCAAAACAAAACATTTTTTTTTCTTCTAAATAAACAAAAGTTCAGGACCGATGTGAATGATAAAACCAATTACAGTCATTTTTTTTGTTTAGTGTGTTTATTGTGAGCTGTTGACTAACTTGTTTTGTTAAGCTGATTGTCCATAATGAGACTGTAGTGCACTGGGTGTAAATACTGAATGAGTGACATATTTAGTTGTATACAGTTGTGTATAAAAGTAAGGAAACATTGACAATAAAGGTTACTCGTTACAAGAACTAGAGACTTGAGCTGATACAGAAGTTCTACATAGTCCACTTGAATTAGACCATACAATTTTCAGTAAGTCTAGCTCTATGTGTCCTTGTTTAGTTATTTCTTGTATCTAGTGTTCAATCCACAATGTACTTGTCCTATATTGACAATTAGATTCATTATAAAAAACATTATCGTTCATTATATTATGTTCTTTATTATTGATTCAACTGAAACTATTCATTTATTTAAAGATAAGTAAACTTTGTTTTGTATACAATGAAATCTTTGTTTTTCTTCAGATTTCTCCAAGATGTTCAAAACACTGATAGTCCTTGTCTTAATCAGCATAGTCTTCTGTTATAATGACAATGTATGTCTACAAATATAACTTTATTTTTGTCAATATTTACTTCATTCATCTCTCATTAAGGGCTAAGGTTTTCTTCAACATTGTTTTGTGGGACAAAGTCATAAAGCCGTCAACACGTCAGGGTCTCTATTTCTTAAAACAAAACAACATTGGTTTTATTTTCAAACAGATTTACCCCGGCTTAGTGCTTTACTAACATTACTTTGTCAAAATGGTAAAAGGTGACTAAATTATGGGCTTTTATCAGACGAATACTATTGCCTGATATGCGTATCCTACATTCTCCGTACCTACATATCCCGTAGTTTGTAAGACCGTTAGGGCGCCACAGATGACAAGTGCACCAGCCTCTTCCATTCCTCTGGTCTCTAAGCCCTTTTTATTGTGTCTCACAGTTTTACCCTTTTTGTCGGTAGTTTTTTTCAGGTTCTGCCGAGTTTTTTGTTTAGACAAAATGCATCTATCTTAAAAAATATTTTAATATATATTTTACTATTAAATGTACCAAGTGTTATCTATCAAAACAAAGGTGAATAAATACTGAATTTAAATAAATATTTTTTGTTCTGAAATTCTTTGCGTAAATAACAAAGAAAGGAAAAATATTTGTAAAATTAAAAACAAATTATTCTAGTGAAAAAAGTAAAAAATATTGCTAAGCACAAGACTATAAGAAGTATTGAAATAAATGCAAGGTTTATATCACTTATATACTATTAGGCTATCAACATAATTACAAAAAATGGCATGTAATCCTTTTAATTAATGTCTGTTACCGTTTGAAAAAACATAGATAAATATGATATTTTAACATTTCTTATTAGTAGTGGTTATGTTATCAGAAAATATATATTTTGTTTAAATAAAAAATTAGGTTCATGTTATGGATCTTTATCAAAGAAAAGAGAGTCAAATTTAAATTTTAAATATAAAAGATTAAACAGTGTAATCTTGTACAGAACAAATTAATGATTAAAAAATCTGAAAGATTAGGTCCTAGTTGGACCTAGTTGATGACGCTTATTTTTCACCGGTTGATGGTCCGGACTCGATTTAGTCTTAGACCGATATAATTATTTATTTCATTCTAAATTATATTAAATTTGTGTCTATAATAAAATCAAATAAGTTTGTATATTTTTTATTGACTATTGTCTTTAAAAAAAAATAGCAGACGATGATCTTTACTAGCTCCCCCCCCCCCTTTCCCTTATGTGTAGGCCCACATGTGACCGTCGTAACGAATCAATAATTGCCACTATAAACAATGGAAAAAAAGCATAACAGGTCGTCAAATCCTCTTTAGACTTATGTTAAAAAGAGTTCTGATATCTATAAATAGTAAAAATTAATTTTAGAAAGCTGGTTTGGATTTAATAACAAAACAAACAATATTACCCAAATCAACACCAATTGTGTTTTTTTGGCAGAATAGCACTGCCAATCTAAGCCACCTGCGTGATTATTAATCCCGTCCATTCCCTGGAATAAAAATAATTGTTTTATCAACGTAAATCATTCAGGTCAATTACTGTAACCAATTAGGTTTCAATGTTCAGTAATACGTTTTATACTCATTTTTGCATGAATCTACATCACTTTGCTAAAACTCTTTTCACTTTAAACTCATTTATTCGTACTATGATTTTTGGAATTTAACATATTTCAATCTGCGTTCAAGGTTCATTAATGTGGTTTAACTCTTGCAAGCCTGTCTTCAATCATTATTTTTAAAAACATTTATTCTATTTTCTCTATTTCTACCTTTAAACTCGGTTTCGATTTTTTGTTAGTTTACTCTTTCAATGCGTAAAATCAAACCGAGCCATAATGTTCCGGCTAAACGTATAGAAAGAGTTAAGTCGCTATTGATAGTATTTTATTTTATTCAGTTTCCTTTTTTATTTCATCTCAGTCAGTCGATAAAAAGCAAAAGTAAGTGTTTTTCTCCTTTTACTTTAATAAACATTTATAACAAAATGGCATTAAAATCCAGGACCATAATACATTTATTTATTTTTTTTAACAATCATTTGATTTTTAATTTAACATTTGTCAATAACTCATAAAATAAAAATGCAAAAATAACATTTATATTTTTATATATAAATCTTACAACAAATTAAGCATAAATACTGCAAGATGCTGTTCATACTTAATGAACTATACTATTCTAAAGCAATATGCCGTATTGCTGCTGAGAGTTAACACCCTTGCCCCTTATACAAGTCAATCTTATGTACCGTAATTGTAAAATGGACAAGGGTGTTAACTCTTAGAAACAATACGGCCCATTACATACACGTTATTAAAAAAAAAATATTTAAAAATTACGCAATCATTTTTTGTCTAGAACAACCACCGAGCCATGGGTAAGTTATGGTTGTCGTTTGAATAACAGCTTTGAAACTGATTTATTTTAAATAACTGCATTGTTTTTGTTTTTTTAAATAACATCCTTAATAATGTTTTGTTGTTTTTTCTTGCAACTATAGTTTTAGTAAAAATTATTTTATCTTAGTTATAATTTGTCCATTTAACGATATTTTCTAACAATCAATTGTAACATTGTTATCAACTTTTAACTCTGGTTATGTTTATTTTAATCACAATCTATAAGGTTCCAACATTATTTTTTTGGCAAAAATTATGTATTAAATATTTCGTAGTCATTTACATTTATTATGAGTCAGTAATTTTTTTTTTCTTTTTTTTTTGAATTTTTTTTTTTTCTCTTGTCATGAATGTTGAAAAACGCAAAGTAATGGCTTCATTGTTTACTTGTAAATAACCGTCAATGGCTTCATTGTTTACTTGTAAATAACTGTCAGTGGCTTCATTGTTTACTTGTAAATAACTGTCAGTGGCTTCATTGTTTATATGTAAAAACTCGTCAGTGGCTTCATTGTTTGCTTGTAAATAACTGTCAGTGGCTTCATTGTTTAAATGTAAAAACTCGTCAGTGGCTTCATTGTTTGCTTGTAAATAATCGTCAATGGCTTCATTGTTTGCTTGTAAATAACCGTCAATGGTTTCATTGTTTACTTGTAAATAACTGTCAGTGGCTTCATTGTTTACTTGTAAATAACTGTCAGTGGCTTCATTGTTTACATGTAAAAAAACGTCAGTGGTTTTATTGATTACAAATAAAAAAGTCAGTGTGTTCCTTTTTCACTTGTAAAAAACCGTCACTGGTTTTACTGTTTTCTTGTAAAAAAAAACGCCACTGGGTTCCTTGCTTATGTAAAAAAAACATCAGTGGTGATCATGTTATAGTTGTTTACTTTAAAATGAAGTTTTTTTTACACCAAATAATTATCTTGGGCTTTGCATAGACTATTTCACAAGAGACTTAAAAGGTCGAAATATATTGTAGCTTTTATGATTTTAATGCGGCTTAACTATTTTCATTTTGTCTTAAATCATCATGGCCGTGGATTAACTCTTAATATTCTAGCGTCAATAATTTTTCATTTTTTTTTCTCACATGCAGATACATTGGTAGGTAAATTTTATTTCTTGTATTTGATAAAATTGTATAAAATGAAAACTTTTAAATGTAAACCTGTACAAATGTTAGATTCTTTGTTTAACAAATCAATTAATTTTTTATTTACAGGAAGTTTTAGAATGCTACTTTGAGCTTTTTTAAAAATAATTTTTTAAGTGATTTAATATTAGCAGCTAATGTTTATTTACTATCGTCATTATTAAGTTACTATTTTCTTTTAAATTATTAAGACTAAATTCAGTAAGTGAATTTAAGTAAGTGAAGTGAAAGGGAGAGAGACAGAGGGAGAGAGAGAGAGAGAGAGAGAGAGAGAGAGAGAGAGAGAGAGAGAGGTGAGCTTGTAGCGTATAATATAAAATCTTACACTTTGCGTATCGTCCCTTCTAATCTTTTCCAAACATTTATACTTTAATCTATTCTTAATGTTAAGATTGAATATACTAATTTGTGATATACTGTTATGCGTTTATTAAAAATTGTTTTTATTCTTACCGTTCAATTCTAAATTTATTCAAGTGAATTTAGGCCTAAATGTTTAATTGAGCCTTGAGGGAGCTATCATCTCCTACCAAGCGCGTCCCCTGGTGGCGGATAGGGGAATGAACTTTAGATATAAGGGTTAGCCGTGAATACTGAATAAGCGGCCGCGGACCAACTGGTTTGCTGTCATGGAGGGTGAGGTGGGGTATCCCGTGGTAAGGATACTCTTCATAAAATGCCTTATAAATCCAAGGAAATCACTGCAAAAAGCGAACATAGAGCGCTCAAACTCTCAACCCGGACAGATGAGGCCGTTAGCTAGGGATAGCTAGGAGAGAAAACTAATAAAATAAATCAACTGCTGCCTTGCATGCGATCTTGGTTGATCAAAGGCTAAGGAAGCACATCCAGAAAGAAAAGCAGGCTGAAGTCGGAGTCCATGGGCCAACTGGCGCAAAACACGTCGGCACGCAAACCTCAAAATGATGGAGGAAACAGATAATAGTACATATAGTTGTGGCGTTCTGCCTGTGGAATCCCGCCGTGTAGGTAGGGGGCCGGGCTCTCCGCCTCGAAGGAGCCCACCCAAGCGAACTGGTGGTTCTTCCTTCTCTGCTTGTGAAGTCAGGAGCAGAGAAAATGAAGTAAACCCTACTGACAAGAACATTAAGGGGAAAACAAAACACAATTTAATCTTTCTCCAATGGAATGCAGAGGGCATCCAAAATAAAAAAAGAAGCCTTAAAGATATTCCTCCATGAAAATGAAGTAGATGTGGCATTCATCCAAGAAACTCACCTCAACAGCAATCTGCGTTTCTCAATTAGAGGCGACACATGCTTAAGACAAGACAGGGAAAACAGATCTAAAGGGGGAATACTTACTCTCGTCAAAAACAACATTCCTACCTCAGATATCAACATACCAAGCTCCACGCAATCTGAAATAATGGGGACAAATCTGATCCTACCAGGGGGAAACCTAAACATAATCAATTGCTACTGCCCACCAGACAAAGAGCTAGAACTTGGCAGAATCCAAATCCCAATAAATGAAGAGTGTCTAATACTGGGTGATATGAACAGCCGCTCCCAGAGCTGAGGATATCCAGACCTCAATGCCAGGGGAGAAGATATTGAGGAGTGGCAAGCCGAAAACAGTCTGATTCTCCTAAACCAGCCAGAAGACCCACCCACCTTTTACTCCAGATCATGGATGACTTCATCAGCTCCAGACTTAGCCTTTGATACCAATACAATATCCATAGGAAGTAAAACAGTAGTCGCTGACCAACTAGCCACCAGTGACCACAGACCCATTCTCATCCAAAAAGAAACCACTCACCTGCCCATAGAAAACCCCACCCTTCCCAGATGGAACTACAAGAAAGCAAATTGGAACCCTCTTTGCACGCTTAACAGATGTCTATGTGATACACATCAATGGCAAAACAAATCGGATAAACATATCCTACATTCTCTAGAGCTCTCTTTAAAGCAGCTAAGGAATCCATCCCAAGAGGAGCCAGGAAAAATTATATACCAAACTGGTCTCAATACTTGGAACTCCTCCACAATGAAACCATCAAAGCAAGAAACCTAGCAGAAAAATCCCCAAACGATAGAAAATAATATACAACTAAAAGCTGCAAACGCAATCTTCAGAAAGGAATATCTCTCGTCAATTAGGAAGAGGTGGCATGAAAAGACAGAAAAACTAAATGCAGACAGAGATGGACATAAGCTGTGGAAAATAGCCAAAAGTCTGAACCAAGAGGAGAATCAATCTTCGCCAATAGTCCTAGACGCAGACCAAGAAAAGCTGACAGGCCGCGGAGTGCACAAAAATTTATAAAACACTTTAGCAGCGTAGGAAATATTAGTATCACCGGAAAAAGAGCCAGAGAAGTCAATGACCACACAGAGAAAGCTCCAAAAATGTCCACCCCGCACTCTCATGGAATGACAGCAAATCTCAGCATGAAAGAGTTTGATGACTCTCTGAAACTCCTCAAACCCAAACAAGCTCCAGGATCAGACAAGATCTCAAATGATATGCTTATTCATTTAGGACCTCTGGCAAAGAAAAAACTACTGCAAATATTCAATGCTAGCTGCAAGTCAGGAAAAATTCCAACTGTCTGGAAAAAAGCTATCATGATCCCTATACTAAAGCATGGTAAACCAAGAAACCAAGTTGACAGCTACCGCCCAATAAGTTTAACCAGTTGCGTATGCAAACTAATGGAAAAAATGGTCAACAATAGGCTCACATGGCTTCTTGAATCTGAAAATATACTAGCAGATGAACAGGCAGGTTTCAGAAAATGTAGATCAACAGAAGACCAAATAGCTTATATAGCCCAAGAAATAGAAGATGGCTTCCAGGAAAAGAAACCATCGACCATTGTCTGAGTCGACCTAGAAAAGCATTCGATAAGGTCTGGAAAGAAGGTCTAATCCTAAAGCTATTAAACAACCATATATCCCACAAAAATGTTAAACTGGATTACAGAATACCTAACAAATTTGAAAAGCTATAGTCAACTTGCAAGGAAAAAGGAGCAACATAACAACAATACAAAATAAGAGTCCCCCAGGGAGGCGTACTGTCACCCACACTATTTCTCATTTTCATAAATGACCCAATTCAACATATTCCTAGAAAAGTAAAAAGCAGCATGTACGCCGACGATCTTGCTCTAATAAGCATAGAAGAATATATAGGCACCTCAAAATTTAGGCTACAAGAAGCACTAAACAACCTCAACCTATGGTCCAAAGAATGGGGAATGACCATAAACTCAAAAAGACTACACACTCAATGTTCTCTTTATCTACTAAAGTACAAAGCCTCAAACTGACCTTAGACAAAACAATCCTTGAAAAAAATGACAATCCCACATATCTAGGAGTTACGTTTGACCCAAAACTAACCTGGGAAAATCAAATAGAAAACACACAGAAAAAGGGAATCCAAAGACTAGCTTTGATGAAAAAACTTGCTGGCACAGACTGGGGTGCAAATCGCTCTATCTTGAAAAAAACATACACCAGTTATATAAGGCCTACCCTAGAATATGGAGCCACAGTGTGTGGTTCGGCAGCCCAATCAAACCTCCAAAAAATAGACAAAGTTCAAAACCTAGGACTTCGAATCATAACAGGAGCAATGAAAACTACCCCGATCAGAGCAATGGAGGATACAACTAACCTAAGCTCTATGGAAACTAGACGAGAAACCAAAATCCTTACTCACTTCACCAAGTTAGAAGCATCAGGTCATCACCCTCTAAAACCCTAGCTACTCAAAACCTCCTCAACAAAAAGACTTCAAAGATCCAATTTTATACAAAAAGCCAAACATCTAAAAAGTAAATAGAAAATAGAAAACATTGCAATTGAACCTACCCAACCCCACAGCCACTCCCCCCCCCCTGGGACCCAAGCCCTACTCTAAAAATCAGAGACGAACTAAGCAAAATAGGGAAAAAATCTGACTACATGCCCGAAATACTAAAAGAAGCAGTAAACAACATCATTAGAGAACAATACCCCCAAAATGCATGGACCAGAGTCTATACTGACGGGTCAACTGGAAAAGATTTGAAAAATGGAGGAGCCGGCATTTTCATAGAGTGGCCAAATGGAGAACTCCTAGAAAAAGCCACTGTCACAGGTAGCCGCTCAGATAGCACTAGAGCAGAAAGAAAAGCAATTGAGCTTGCTGCAAATATACTAACAAGACACACTCAATCTCCCAACAGCCGGATTGTCATCTTCCCTGACGCCAAAACAGTACTCCAGTCTCTAAAAAACCTTAATGCCCCGATCAACCAGTCACTCAGTACAGAACTTTTAAAACTGAGCAAAAAAAAACACTAAAGAACTGGTTCTCCAATGGATCCTTGGGCATATACAAAATAAAGGAAATGACACTGCCGACACCTTAGCTAAAGCTGGAGGCAGACAAAACCAGACAGACCCACCTCTACACCCCGAAGAAATAAAGGCAATACTCAAAAGGAATGAATCCGAAAAATGGTCTGAGCTTCAACAAAACAACCCAAAAATTGATGCTTACTACAAACTCTCCCGCCAATTTCAACACATCATTTTCAGACTAAGGACTGGTCACAACATGCTAAAGCAACATATGTTCCGCAAACTACGAATCGGCGCAAGCGTAATGTGCCCCTGCGAAACAGCTCCCGAAAATGCGGAGCATGTCCTTCAGACCTGCCCTCTGTATCTTTCTACCCGATCAGCCATTTGGCCCCTGGGGGCTACCTTCAAAGACAAACTGTTCGGTGGACTAGAGCAACTGACAGCCACGGCGCAGTTCATTACAACTATCGGACTTGCTGTCTGAATCCTCCCAATCATAACATTTGAGAACGAAGAAAAAGAAGAAGAAGTTTAATTAATTGAGCAATATATTTTAATTGATGTATTTATCTTATTTTTTAATATTTCTTTTTTTTTTTTTATTTTGGGGGGGGGGGGGGTAGTAATATTTTGGATAAATACACTGACAACTTGCTTTAAGCCTTTTACGTCTTTAGTGATTTATAAATCATAAATAGTTATGTATAATTATTTTTTTTAATTACAGGGGAAAAAGAAACATCAAAAGCGAATCTACGTAAGTTTTTTAAAACGTTATTTCAATAAGGTTAAGATATTTTTATGAAATATCCCACTGTTTCATCTTGGTTGTAATGCTATAGCCAGAAAAAAATAATTATTCTGCAATTTTTTTTTTTAGTAGAGCCGCCGAACCATGGGTAAGTTATTATGGTGGTCTATATATAGAGCTTCTACACTTTATTTTTTTTAATAACAACATTGTGAAGGTTTTTTTTTTCTTGTAATTTCTGACTTGTTAATGTTTTTTATTTGTATCATCTATAATTTTAGTTATTTTTTTGTTTTATCTTAGTTATAATTTGTCCATGTAATGATATTTTCTCACAGTTGAGTGTCATACTGTTATATTGTTTTAATACTGTAATTTAACTTTAATTATGTTTGTTTTGCTCACTATATGTATGGTTCAACCATTGTTATTTTGGCTTACATCTTTATCGTTGTGGTATGATTCGTATTGTATTGGTTGAATTTTCATTACTGCGATTTTAACACTTGTGACGTATTTTTATAGATTTTTTTTTTGTTCTCTTATCGTGAGCCTTGAAGGACGCCGGGTAGTGGTTTCATTGTTTATCTGTCGTGATCATGTTATAGTTGTTTTCTTTAAACTAAAGCTTATATTACACCAAAATAATCATTTGAGGCTTCACATGGACAACCCCACTATGGACAAAACCAGGTCGTAATATTTTGGTTGTTTTCGCTTCAATCTCTAACACTAAAGGCCTTTCTAACTGGGCCGAACCTGAGATCGGCGATCTATTCTGCAAACCATAGTCACGTGTACTAGTACAAACCCTGAACCTTTCTGCGAGATCGCAGATCGGGGTTTGCTGTTTTAACAAGGCCGATCCTACTTTTGACCTACTTCTCTGGAAACGTAAGCAAAATTTAAATATGGCGGTGTCTTCCACGAAGCGACAGAACATGATAAAACTTGGAGCTATTCTTATTCTCAAAGAAAAAAAACTATGCATTCTCGCCTTTCTGCTAAAAAAAGTGCCATGTTCGGCCTAGGTTTGCTCAACACGACCTGCAAACCTCCAACCATGGTTCGCGAACCCTACCAATCCGAGATCGCCAACCCAAGATCGGCCGGTTAATACGGAGAACGGTTCGGGCAGGATCGTCGATCTGGTTTGCGAACCTAGAGTTCGGCCCGGTTAAGAAAGGCCTTTAGGTTCAACCATTGTCAAATTTCCTTAAATCTTGATCATTCTTATTTGATTATTGTTATTTGTTTCAATCCTCATTACTAAAAGTTTATCAATTGTTGTTTTGGTTTCTATTCTTCGGTAATATGGTTTAACTCTTTGTCTTTTTTGCATCAATTGGCATCACCGTAATTTAACTCTTTGTCATTTTTGCATCAATTTGCATCACCGTAATTTAACTTTTTGCCATTTTTGCATCAATAGTAATCACCGTAGCTTAACTCTTGTCACTTTTTTTTCAATCTTTTGAACAACAATTTTACTTTTGTCACATTGACATAAATATTAATCACTCTGGCTTATCCTTTCATTTATAACCTTATATAGTTTTAACTGTTTTTTTTATATTTTAGCTTAAAGTTTGTAAAATTGGATTAACTCTAGTTATTATGAGGTCAATTAGTATCACAATGATAAAACTTTGAACATTTTTTTTTTAAATCTCCATCACTGTAGTTCAACTTATGACAATGTGGTTTTTATTTCGTTTTTGATAAGTATCCATTGAGTTTATTATTTCATTTTTATTAATTTATTTTTTCTCTTTGGAATTATTAAAGAAACACAGACCTTGGTAGGTGATTTTCTTGTATTTGATAACATTTTATTCAAATGAAAACTTTTAAATGTATGACTGTAAACATTTTAGATTCTTAGTTTAACAATTTTTTTTTTATTGTTTTATTTTGTATTTTTACAAGAAGTTGTAGAATGCTTATTTTGTCTTGTAATTTTTGTGTTACTGTTTTTTTTTTCGTTTTAATCTTGCAAATCACAGGGTAGGAAGAAGCATCAGAAGCGAATCTACGTATGTTTCTTTAAAACATTATCTCAATAACGTTAACATATCTTTATGAAATATCCCACTGTTACATATTGGTTATAATGCTTCTACTTTGCAATTCTAATTCATTCAAATCCCCAGGCTCACTCCCTCAGGCTTGCGTAATCATCACTGTAAACTAGGATTTATTTAATCAAACCTGCATATTTAATTAACTAATATACATGGTAGTTCATACATGTTCAACAGTTTCGCCACACTGTCAGTCTACTAACTACTATCAGCCTATCAAGCCAAGTAACGTCGCATTGAAATACCTACGTCATAATTCCCCTGTTAATTTTAGGTCTCCAAATATACAATCTTTTTCCCACCAATATCTCTCTCACAATATTTTATATCATGATCTATATTTTACAATAGTTTGCCAAGGTTACGTCCACAATCCCCTTGTGGCCAGAGCTGTGTAGATCTTGCTGATAATTCTCGTTAGTCCTAGGGGAGACTTTAAATATTAGTATTTATGTTTCAGTATTACACGAACTCTTCTTATAGTCCTGGGCACAAACTCAGTATTTGTATTCCAACATTTCCTTTCTTGGGCATTAGAGTAGTAGATAAATCTTATAGTAATGTATACAACACAATAGAATAGTAACTTGACAAGGAAGCTTCAGTGTAACTGTTGTTGATAGTTTATTTCAGGTGATATGTTCAATATATACAATATATCTATTATGTACAGTTAGAATAAAATAGTGCAAACACAAACGTTCTCAAAGGAACATATTTTGAAACTCTCTGTCTTTCAGACAAAACAAATCATTAAATACTATCCGAGTGGTGCAAGGGACAGACCCATTACCAGTAGGGGTGAAAATCATGGTATCATTACTAAACTCATAACAAAAACGATAGGAACTTCCCCTATTAAATAATGAGTCGTTCCCAGACCCTGAGAATTTGAGATCAACACAGAATTTCAACATTACCTAGAATCTTTCGTTTTCCTACTAAACGTCCTAATATTGTGTGTAGTGAGAAAAGAGAGAGAGAGAGAAGAATAAACATTGCGTGTTCCAATTCTTGGAAAAACAATATACATGACACGCCCCCACCCAATGAAAGAAATAATGTACCATAATTACCCAAGTAATACTCAACATGGTAAATTTTTCGTACTTAACACTATCGTTTTAACAACCATCAATCAATGGAAGATTATAAGACAATTTAAGCAAACATGGCTCACTGGCACAACTAAATTATAAAAAGTGTCACTATCCAATGGTAATTGTGATTATAACGTGATGGACAAATATTTCCCCGTTAATATTAATATTAACTAATGTCTCAACAAGTACAAATAATTCCAAAATATTCTAGTCATTCTTATTTTAACTATGTACAGTTGAGTGGATTTCCACCAAAAATTTGCAAAAAGTTTTAATCTATTTAAACAAATATAACATTGCTCAAACTCTGTCAATTTTCAACAGTTTACTTCTAATATACAAACCAAAAGATAAGTAATACGTAACTCGAATCAAACTATAGGTTACTTCCCCTTTAAATTACAGTGTCAACTTGACATTAACAGGGTTCATACCTAAGATGATGATACTTCCCCTTTTCTCAAATATGAGGAGAAAATACGCTCTAGTTACGATTACTACAGTAATCTCAATATTAAAATGTAATCCACTATTATGCGTTTTTGGCAAATTTGAAAGTTTAATATAAAAGATTGTTCAGGGTTGAATGAGTGCACACCTTTAGGTACCTTTGTTTCCCTCCATTCCCGGATATATGGAATATATAACAACCTATATACAACATAGTGAATATCCACTAGTTTTTCCTATTCTATTACCATGATATAACAATTTGGCAATAGATTTCCAATATTATCTATTAATTTATACCAATTGATATTACATCTCTTTCTAAGATAAAAATTGTACATATTATTATTTAGTTCTATTCATTAACTAAAATAAAACAAGATAATAAATCAACTAGCTCAAAGTTTTCCCACTTAATTGCATGTGATGACAATTACTTTTATCCATCCATATCAAGTAAATACGTGCATATTATATATTTATTGCATCATGCATTAACATTTAACTGGAATTTCTTTTCCATAATCAAATGAATTTAAAATATATCAGAACATCAATATTATACATGATTATAAAAATTATTAATACTTTCAAAAGACTTGACTTCTGTATGATACAAGTATTCTATAGGTATTCCATAATCAAAATTCAAACGAATGATAGGTTATCATGACACATTCTTAATGAATAAGTGAGTTGATCTGAAAAAGAAGTATAGGGTTATTCAGTCAATTATGTAGCACCCGAGATAGAGTATCAGCTATGACCTTGTCTCTATCTTGTCGATGATACGGGGAATGGGATACCAGTCGGTCTTTGTCAAATTACTTAATTTCCCAAGGTCTCTATAAAACTGCAGTGTGTGGTCGGCTTTTGGTACCATCACACAGGGTGTAGACCATTTGCTATCACATTTTTCTCCTATGTCATCTTCTAACATATACTTTACATCTAATTTAATATGCTCAGGTCTGATGGGGTCAAATGGATGCTGTTTAATAGACCTGGCACTATTGGTTAACACTACATCGTGCTCTATGACATGTGTCCTACTGGGAACATTTGTAAACATTGACTTATTTTCATGTACCAGCTCAATAATCTTCTCCTTATCTTCTACCGTAGGATGTTCTAGCCTTGTATCTAAACTCTTAAGGGCATCTGTATTATTAAGTTTACTTTCTGCAAACTTATATTCTATCCTAGATAAATCCGTCGGGACTCTAGCTAACGAAATCATGGGGACCTCCCGTGGTTTACTCTTTTCCCTGGAAACATAGGGCTTAAGTAAATTAATATGGCATACCCTCTGCTTTTGTCTCCGGTCAGGAGTCTTTATCAAATAATTGACCTCACCAAGCTTTGACTCTATCTCATAGGGTCCACTAAACTTTGCACTTAAAGGCTGATTTTGCAAAGGTAGAAACACAAGAACTTTGTCACCTGGTGCAAAAGCTCTAGCTGTAGCTTTACGGTCATAGTTCTGTCTCATACGCTCCTGCATCTGTGGAAAATGAATCTTCACATGGTTAAAAGCATGATAAAGCCTATTTTTAAATTTATCCACAGATGACAAAAGTCCAATCGGTTCACTGTCCGTTAGCCAAGTTTCATGTAGAAGTTTCAACGGACCTCTGACTGAGTGTCCATACACAAGTTCGAATGGGCTAAGCCCCAGGGATTCCTGAGTGGCCTCCCTTGCAGCGAACAGAACATAAGGCACACCCTTATCCCAGTCTTTCTCGTTTTCATAACAGTACTTTTTAAGCATCGATTTTAATGTCTGATGAAACCTTTCCAGAGCTCCCTGGCTCTCAGGATGATAGGCACTTGATAGCCTATGGCTTATCCCTAATTTTTCCATGACTTGTTTGAAAATGTTCGAAGTAAAGTTAGTCCCCTGGTCGGACTGTACTGTCTTCGGTAGGCCATAACGTGTGAAGAAATTTGTCAGGGCGTCTACCACCTTCACTGTTGTTATGTTCCGCAACGGAATGGCTTCCGGGAAGCGAGTGGATGAACACATGACTGTGAGCAGGTATTGAAAACCGGCTTTTGTTTTCAGCAACGGGCCCACGCAATCAATGAGTATATGACTGAATGGTTCGTCGAACGCTGGTATCGGCTGGAGTGGAGCGACAGGAATTCGTTGGTTAGGACGTCCTACCATTTGGCATACGTGGCAAGTCTTGCAGTATTGTTCGACATCTCTTCTCAGTCCTGGCCAGTAGAAGTAAGGGAGGATACGGTGGTGCGTTTTTCGGACTCCCATGTGACCAGCGAAAGGAAGATCATGCGCCATACGCAGTATATCTTGACGATAGCACTTAGGTATTACAATCTGGTGAATACTGTCCCACTCGTTTGTACCTGAGTTGAGCGGTTTCGACTTTCTCATTGTCAGGAACTTAATTATGAATAATTAAGCAAGAAATCCCGGCTCAACTAATTAAGTTTAATACAATGATAATTATATTAAATACCACTAACAATTTACTACAAGTAGCACAACGTAAAATAGAATGACAGAGACTATCTTTTAAATGTAGAAAATGATTACTTTACTATACTTTATTAATGTTGATCTTAGTTTAAGAAAAACAAACAAACAATTATCAAAACCAATATTATAAAATGATAAGCTTATATATAAGACAAAAAATTAGTATATTAAAAGAAATTCTTTCAATATAGTACTAATGAAAAAAAATAAGTGAAGAAGTATGAGTGACATTAATTTATAAACATTAATGCGTAATATAAAATGGCCTGCTAACAAAATTGATAGAGAATGAATATAAGAAGAAGATTAGATCTAATAACGAAAGTGATTAATATTAAAATCTGCTATCAATATCCATAGTTTGTATCTCGTATAACAATAGCATAGGATCTGTCCCGCCGTTAAGACTTCCCTTCGTTTCACCTGCTTGGTCATTCCGACGTCCACTATGGCACGACACGGACAACCCACTCCGACGTATTAGTGGCGCAACTAACTGCTGCCAGTAGTCAGTCAATATCGTGGTCGTCCTCTCGTCTCTCTCTTACTCGTTTCCTTCACTACACACTGGCCGTCACCTAAATAGTAGTCAATAAAGTACTAAGTACAGTCCTATTTATATGTAACTTGTCTAATGGAAAGTATTGATGTAAAACCCAACTTACCCGTGTCAGAAATTAACTGTCCAGTGTCCTCTTTATTCGGTGGTCTGGCAAAGTCTCGTCTACGGACAGATAAATTAGCTTGAGCAAGATACAAACATCAAGCCTCTTAGCAAAAGTTCTGTGCCGCAAAGTCAGTCTCCCTAAGTTAAATAGTCGTCTCGACTCCCCCAATTTCCTAGCCTGTCAGTTTCCACATTCCATCTAAAAATGTATGCCCGTGTCTTGGCCAACCTTGATTCCCCCTTTGTCACTTTAGCGCCCTATCCGTCTATAGTTACCCGCCCCTAGGTATACATCTTCCTGTTAGACTCTCTCTACCTCGATTCTGTTGTTTGTGCTAGAGTTGCTGTGTCGTAGGACCAAGCTCAGTATTAGCAAGATATTATTATAATTTTGTTAGCGTTCCCATGATTTTAATTGTACTTGACATCACCCCCCTTCGCTTGACTATATTTAACGATTAAATATAGTCACATGTAAATGATAAATGTAATCATAATATTAGATACAATTAAATATGAGCAGTTTCAAAACATGTGTAAAAATTATGGATAGTTAAACATAGATTACAATAGTAAGTCATGGGAATAGAGTCTGACACTTGACAATGTACAGTACAAGAAACCATAAGAAATCAGTGCATTCAAACATCGGCATAGCAAGATTAGTGTAGAAACAGCTAGATTAACTGAGACAAAACATCAGCATTGACGTTGTTAACACCCTTAATGTGTTGGATTGTGAAATGATAGTCTTGTAAAAGCAAGCTCCATCTACAGATTCGAGAGTTGCCAAAAGTTGCACTTTTGAGATAGGAGAGCGGTCGGTGGTCACATTGAAGTGTAAAGTATGTGCCGAGAAGATAGCGTGACAGTCGCTGCACGCTCCAGACAATAGCTAGACACTCTTTTTCAATAGTGGAGTAACGCTGTTCTCTTGGTAGTAGCTTCCTGCTGAGGAATTTCACTGGGTGATGGAAACCGTCAACAACTTGCATTAAGCAACAGGACATACCTATATTTGAGGCATCAGTCTGTAAAACAAATGGCAATTGAGGATTTGGAAGCGTTAATATAGGTGATGTTGTAAGACAAGTCTGAATTCCTCTCAGTGCACTGTCACACTCTGGACTCCAATGGACTTTAAGCGGTTTCCCTTTTTTAAGAACTTCAGTTATAGGAGACACCAGACTAGCGAAGGAAGGTATAAACTTACTGTAATAGTTTTCTAGGCCCATCAACGAACGGACTTCCTGCTTTGTTTGTGGTACTCTAAGGTTTAAAACTTTCTCAATATTTGAAGGGTCAGGTCTTAAAGTTCCCTCTCCTACCACGTGCCCCAAGAAGTTGATAACATTGTGAGCTATCTGGAGCTTTTTTTGGTTTTACAGTAAAACCTGTTTCGCGTAATCTGTGTAGAACAGCGGAAAGTGATTCTAGATGTGATTCCCAAGTATCATTAAACACACATATATCGTCGAAATAGAATGGCGCGTTCGACAAACCCTTTAGAACATTGCGAACTGTTCTATTAAAGAAGCTTGGGCAATTGATTAGGCCAAAAGGAAGGTATTTGAACTGGTAATGCCCTCCCGGTACTCTAAATGCCGTAAAATGACGACTGTCTGGTTCGATTGGAATTTGATGGAAGCCCTTTGTGAGGTCGATTTTTGTAAAATACTTTGCAGTACTAAGGTATGTAAAAAGGTCTTCCTGATCAGGAATGACTTCGGCATCAAATTTGGTAATGGCATTCAGTTTACGAAAGTCAACACAAGTGCGAATGGTACCGTCTCGTTTTTTCACTAACACAACAGGGGATGCATAAGGCGAATCTGATTCCTCAATTATGTCTAAATTAAGCAAATTGTCAATTTCGGAGGCTAACACGTCTTTCATATGTATTGGTACTGCGTAGGGCTTAAGTGCGATAGGTTTGTCAGATGTCAGTTCAATTTTAAATTCCTTCACTTTAGCTTTTCCAGGAATATCAGTGATAATACTCGAAAATTCGGAAAGGATATTGTGGATTTGCACTTTTTGTGAAGCTGGTAGCTCGGGGTTTATGTCTAATTCCCCTATGGAATTACAATCGCCATAATTTAAAGTAGGAAGATCAGGTATTTGACTTGAGACACAGTCATTTGCCTCGTCATGTTCGGAGTCGGTTACGACAGAAACCGCGCACGCGTCTAAAAGCTTAACCTCATCGTCAACGTTAGAAAGGACATCGTTACTTCTTTCATGATATTTTAGCAGTCTGTTGCTGTGATAGATTTTGGATTTCCCGCCCTTCTTAATAGCCACATTTAAGTTTGAGACTTTCTTCTGCACAACATAAGGCCCATCCCAATGGGAGAAAAGTTTGTTTTGCTTGTTGGGTTTGAGTAAGAGGACAGAATCTACTACATTGATGTCTTTGTCAGTTGCACTTTGGTCATAATAGGCCTTATATTGGGATTTACTGACCTTGTCGTTTTCTAGAGCCAGATGGCTAGCCACACCCAACCTATTTTTTAAATCTAGAAGGTAATCATACACAGTTTTAGTCTCTTTTTCTAAAAACTGATCCGTGAAGAGGTGTTTTAAGATAGACATTGGGCCTTTTACTCTTCTTCCATAAACAAGCTCATATGGGGAGTAGTGTGTCGAATCGTTTGGGACTTCCCTGTAAGCAAAGAGAGCGGCGCTAATATAACGATCCCAATTGTTAGGGTCTTTCTGTGCGACCTTGCGGAGCATAGATTTTAGAGACCCGTTTAACCTTTCAACCATACCGTTTGAGTTTGGGTGGTAAGGTGTAGTTTTGACAGCTTTAATGTTGAAAAATCTGCAAATTTGATTATAAAGCTCTGATTTAAATTGAGGGCCATTGTCGGATAGTATTTGCTCTGGGAACCCAATCCTAGAGAAAATAGTGCTCAGTGCCTCAATTACATGTGATGTTGTAATATTAGATAAAGGGATTGCTTCTGGCCACCGTGTAGCGGTATCGACAAGAGTTAGAATGTATCTGTTTTTCCTATCAGTCATCTGCAAGGGACCTATGATATCTATCGCCACCTTACGAAATGGGGTTGAAATTGTTTCCATTACTCCTAAAACTGCCTTCCCTCCTCTACCTGGTGTCTTGGCTCTTTGACAGGTTGGACACGATTTAATAAAATCTTTTATATCTTTATCAACACCCGGCCAAAAGAATTGTGAGTATACTCTTTCCTTGGTCCGCCTGACAGACATATGCCCAGCTAGCGGTGAACTGTGGGCCGTATCGAGTACTAAATGTTGTTTAGATTTGGGAACCACTAACTGATTAATAGCTGCATCGGGCTTGTTTTTAGGTTGATAGTGCTTGTATAGAAAACCCTGTTTCGTAATAAATGATACAAATCCTGATTTAATGACATGAACTGTTCCTACATCAGCCTTTTCCCACAGACTTTTAAGTGTATCATCTGCCCTTTGTTCTCGTAAGAACACTTCACTATGCAACTCCTTATCTCCTTTCCCCAAGACACTTTCAGAAGATTCGTAGGGTACGGCATCAGCGTGTTGATGCATCGCTCTAGTTACCGCCCCTGCTGAGTGGTACATTTTAGCCCCATCGACATTGCCAATAATTAGTTCCACTACGGGATCATCAAACAGGGCTGCAACATAACTACCTTTAAGAAAAGGGGTATCTATATTGATTTGCGCTAAGGGATATTCTTTGGCCTGGCCATCAATTAGTTTAAATGTATAATGCCCTTTCAACATATCTTTCGGCTGGACCAGGTCCTTTCTAAGCCCGATTATACTACAACCTGTTTCACGCAGAACCGACACTGCACGATTATTCACAAAACCCTTATGAATTATTAAGGTACCCGTGGACCTATGATGCCCTTTTTTATTTTCTAATAAACTCATTGTATGTGACTGACAAGCAAATAATGTCTCTGACTGGCGAATAACATCTCTACATTTTATACACTGTGGATGGTCTGTGTTCAGCTTGTGTACCGAGGGTAGTCACATTCGTTGGGTGTTCTTGTCTAAGGTATTGTTGGAATTGTATACTTGTCGGGACCTGTGCTTGTTGGAGTGGAAATCATGGCCTTTTTGGAAAGCCCCACTTGCCATCGGCTTCAGAAAACACTCTTTAGCAAAGTGACCCGCTTGCCCGCAACGGAAGCAAGTTAAAGTATTGCCTACAACTCCTACAGCCACATCGGTGGCTGCAGCTACATATGGGAGGGGTTTATGTACCTTGCTAACATTGGCACCTTTAGATGCTATTTTATAGCTGTCAATAATAGAGAGTGCCTCGTTTGGCGACTGTGGTTGTTTCATTAAAAGTTCACGTAAAAGGTTGGGTGATACTTCATTGTATATCCGCCCCTTAAGCAGTAGATCCATAAGACCCTCATATGTGCGGGGCGTTTTTGATGTTTTGACCCAACTTTCCAATGACCTTTTTAGCACCATAGCATATTCCCTAAAATCATCCCCTCTAGGTACTGTAGTGTCCCATCTATGTCTGTATGTCTCGTCAGAGTATCCTGCAAAGCTAAGTAGTTCTGCCTTAACTCGGTCATAGTCAGCGCTGTGTAATAGGTCGTGTAGTATCATGTAATTCTTCAATTTGTCTGTCAACTTATGAGCTAAATGAAGAGGCCATGTTGTGCGTGGCAGTCTGTCTTTTATCGCAGTCGTTTCAAAAAGGAGAAAGAAATAGTCAAGGTCCTCACCTTCTTCGAGGCGTTTAAAATTTTCGTCTAGCTGAGGGCCCTTTCTATGATAATCATCGGGCGGTAACTGGCTAGTTTGTGAATAGTCGGTTCGCTCGTGGCTTTGACTATTTTTGTCTGGTTGGGCACACCGTTTTTGGGAATCTAAATCTATTTTACTTTGGTCCTCTATATACTGGGTAAGTTTTTTTCCTTTTAACCCATATCTGGTGGCCTCAGCTTTTAACTGTTCCACCGTTCGCGGCGTATAGTGTGTTGACATTATGTAGGAAAGAAAACACAAACAAGTATGCTCCTGACAGAATACTGTTTTTGTCTCAAATCGGAGATAACACTCACTGTCACAAACAAAGCAGTGTTTCGGTGTGGTAATTGGAAACCCCTACGGTGTGACGGCCGTACAATAATAATACTTTAACCTGAAGTGACCCCGTAAAACCCGTACCGGGGAAACTCTTCACCCCTCAACTCCTAGCACACAACACACACACACAAGAGAGGAAAACAGACTTATCCGTCCGACGTGATGTGCAGGGGTGGGATCCGGAAACTGTATGGAGGTAATTACTACCAGCGTCCAGTGAAGTCGAAAGAAAGGACAGGTGAACTTGTGACACACAAACCGCTCTAGGAAAAGAGTTAGATCAGAAGTTGTAAATGGTGATATGGAACTGAAAAGATAACTTTTAAAACAAAACCAAACAATGTTTAACAATCCGTAGAGTAGAAAAAAAAATGAAATAATAAAATCAAACAGTAAATGTTATTATTTGTTTAGGCAATAAAACAGGCATATACCACCAATTTAAAGAGAAGAAAATATAATAAAATATACAGGCTTATAGTTATAGCCTACTTTGGACGGCCCCCACAATGTCAGGAACTAAATTATGAATAATTAAGCAAGAAATCCCGGCTCAACTAATTAAGTTTAATACAATGATAATTATATTAAATACCACTAACAATTTACTACAAGTAGCACAACGTAAAATAGAATGACAGAGACTATCTTTTAAATGTAGAAAATGATTACTTTACTATACTTTATTAATGTTGATCTTAGTTTAAGAAAAACAAACAAACAAATATCAAAACCAATATTATAAAATGATAAGCTTATATATAAGAAAAAAAAAATAGTATATTAAAAGAAATTCTTTTAATATAGTACTAATGAAAAAAATAAGTGACGAAGTATGAGTGACATTAATTTATAAACATTAATGCGTAATATAAAATGGCCTGCTAACAAAATTGATAGAGAATGAATATAAGAAGAAGATTAGATCTAATAACGAAAGTGATTAATATTAAAATCTGCTATCCATATCCATAGTTTGTATCTCGTATAACAATAGCATAGGGTCTGTCCCGCCTTAGTTCAACTGTTAAGACTTCCCTTCGTTTCACCTGCTTGGTCCCTCCGACGTCCACTATGGCACGACACGGACAACCCACTCCGACGTATTAGTGGCGCAACTAACTGCTGCCAGTAGTCAGTCAATATCGTGGTCGTCCTCTCGTCTCTCTCTTACTCGTTTCCTTCACTACACACTGGCCGTCACCTAAATAGTAGTCAATAAAGTACTAAGTACAGTCCTATTTATATGTAACTTGTCTAATGGAAAGTATTGATGTAAAACCCAACTTACCCGTGTCAGAAATTAACTGTCCAGTGTCCTCTTTATTTGGTGGTCTGGCAAAGTCTCGTCTACGGACAGATAAATTAGCTTGAGCAAGATACAAACATCAAGCCTCTTAGCAAAAGTTCTGTGCCGCAAAGTCAGTCTCCCTAAGTTAAATAGTCGTCTCGACTCCCCCAATTTCCTAGCCTGTCAGTTTCCACATTCCATCTAAAAATTTATGCCCGTGTCTTGGCCAACCTTGATTCCCCCTTTGTCCCTTTAGCGCCCTATCCGTCTATAGTTACCCGCCCCTAGGTATACATCTTCCTGTTAGACTCTCTCTACCTCGATTCTGTTGTTTGTGCTAGAGTTGCTGTGTCGTGGGACCAAGCTCAGTATTAGCAAGATATTATTATAATTTTGTTAGCGTTCCCATGATTTTAATTGTACTTGACACTCATCAACACTTCATCTTTCATGTAGAAACATTCCGCCATTGCATCTGCAGTCTTTTCATCAACAGCTTTCATTCTGAGTTGCATTTTTACTTCGTCATTCAATTGTTCTTTCACCAATTTCTGCTTTGGTGACAAAATGTTATCGTTCTCTGTTGCATCACCAGTTGTTAGTTCAGCAAAGAACGTAGCACTTAAATCGATGTCAGGTGTTTTAGTTATCACTGTTTCATTCGCATGTGTGTCTTCAGAACAGACAAGCACATCTTTCGTTGCACTACACGGCGTAGCAGGAGTCTTTACCGACTTCTTTTCCTGCATTGCTCTTGTCAGTGCATATGTTGGGCGTTCATTGGCAGGACGTAGGTTTTTGTCCTCCGCCATCTTTGTCTCCAACACTTTAACCATGGGCTCGACAGTGACTCCGTAGAGTATGTCATTTCCTAATATCATGGAAACGCCTTTGACGGGTAGTGCGCGCCACACTCCCACTACGATGTTACCTGTAAAAATATCCGACTCGAGTTTTATTCTGTGCAGTGGAGCTTCCACAGCCTCCATACTAGCACCTCTCAGCACAACAGACTCACCGGTACTGGTGGCATCTGTTAACGGCACACTGCCCTCCAGGATCACGCTGACAGCAGAACCCGTGTCACGTAATATCTGTATTTTCTTCTTGCTGAGTACATCGACTTCTGTCGACACTGTCCCCTCGTAGACAAAGGGTCGAAAATCGGATAGGTCGTCCTCTTCCGGGACTTCAGGAACCATCTGTTCCTCACGGCCTTCTGAAAGCATAATAGATTGAGTACAGCTATTCTCTTTTACCTTAGATAGACTGTTCTCAAAAACCATCGACTCCACAACTATGGGCGATGCCGGCCGCATTTCTTTTGAGTTTCTTGACCCTGTGTTGCACACTTCTTCTGTCTGCTTGCTGTCTTTCTGCACTCTGGCACAGTGTAGAATAGCACCTTGCTTCTTGGTAAGGATCCAACAATCTTTCTTCATGTGGCCCTCTTTCTTGCAATTGAAACATACCACCTTTGCTTTATTTACATCTGTCTGCTTCCTGAAATGAACTAAGTTATTATTATTATTTACACCACTGTTCTTATTATTGTTTTCACTTGTCTCTTTCGGTTTACTAGCCTCCTTGGGCTCTGGTTTGTGCACTTTGGGTTTGTCAGCATAATATGGCTTTATGCTGGCGTGAATTATGGCATAGTTATCTGCCAATCTAGCAGCTTCATGTACATCTTCAACCCCTCGGTCTGAGATGTGGGTTTTAATATCCACTCGAATACAATCATTGAATTCCTCAAACAATATTAGGTCTTGAGTTTATCAAACTCACTTACATTCTGTGACCTTAGCCACTGTTCTAACATTTTCTCCTTTTGTCTCAAAAAGTCTACATGAGTTTGATCATATGCCTTCTTTCTGTCTCTAAATAGCTTTCTATATTTTTCTGGTGTCAGGGAATAACTTTTTAGCACCCTATCTTTGATCACTTCATAGTCATTTATTTCCTCGGGTGTTAAACTCAACACTACGTCCAATGCTTTTCCTTTGTTGAGAGTTGACCTTAACAATAAAGCCCTCTTATCATCAGGGAACTGATAATCTACAGCTATCCTCTCAAAAAGCAAAAAGAAATCTTGAACATCTTCTTCTCTGAATATAGGCAAGTGTTGCTTCATTGCGCTAATATCCATACCATTGCTGTCCCTACGATGGTCAGGTCTGTTCATGCGTGCCATCTCTATCCTTTCTCTGCTTTCAATCCTAATTCTTTCATTTTCCCTTTCAGTTTCTATCCTAATTCTTTCATTTTCCCTTTCAGTTTCTATCCTCATTCTTTCCAATTCCATTCTCTTCATAGCTAATTGGAATTTTAGATTTTCACTCAACCCTTCATCTTCATCATTGTTTGATGATCTAGATGACATATTTCTTACCTCGTCTCCGTAGGCAATTACCTCGCCCCCACTGTGAGCTACATAACCTTCAATGATATCGTTCTGTCCCACTTCAACTACATTACCAGTGTTCATGGCATTCTGCCCGTTCAAACATGTCATAATTTCTTTGATCAAACGATTAGGTCTTGCCTGTCCTGCCTCAATCCCAAAGACTCAGCTAATTCTTTTAGTTCAGCAAATGACATGGCATTAAGTTCCTCACTTGATATATTCGAAGCCATAGTATAGCGTTCGAAATATTTGTGATAGTAGAGTAGTATATATTGTATAATAAAATATAAAGTTCCAACTTACGATTTGTCCAGAAATTTGCACAATATAATATTACACACTTCGAGGAATCTTCACACTTCCCAAGGAATAAATACGCAAACCAGTTATCTCCTTTTTTTAAAAAGAATAGTTTCACAGTCCTAGAAAACGAAACACAAATATGCTGCTCTCAGTACTACTAATGTCACAAAATATTTCTAGGTCAGAAAAAATATAACTCAAATTTTCCAGACGAGATCAACAAATTTTTTCCAATCCTAGATCAGAAAAAGTAGAACTCAAATATACCGATCGAGACCACCAAATTTTGTCAATCCTAGGTCAGGAAAAGTAGAACTCAAAGATACCGGGCGAGACCACCTAATTTTGTTACGTCCACAATCCCCTTGTGGCCAGAGCTGTGTAGATCTTGCTGATAATTCTCGTTAGTCCTAGGGGAGACTTTAATTATTAGTATTTATGTTTCAGTATTACACGAACTCTTCTTATAGTCCTGGGCACAAACTCAGTATTGGTATTCCAACATTTCCTTTCTTGGGCATTAGAGTAGTAGATAAATCTTATAGTAATGTATACAACACAATAGAATAGTAATTTGACAAGGAAGCTTCAGAGTAACTGTTGTTGATAGTTTATTTCAGGTGATATGTTCAATATATACAATAGAGATAGAGAGTGTTGGATGATAGAGAGAGGGGAAAAGAGATAGAGAGATAGAGAGTGGTAGAGAATAGAGAGAGGGAGAAAGAGAGAGAGTGGTGGAGGATAGAGAGAGAGAGAGAAAGAGATAGAGACTGGTGGAGGATAGAGAGAGAGAAAGAGATAGAGACTGGTAGAGGATAGAGAGAGAGAAAGAGATAGAGTGGTAGAGGATAGAGAGAGGGAGAAAGAGATAGAGAGTGGTGGAGGATAGAGAGAGAGAAAGATATAGAGAGTGGTGGAGGATAGAGAGAGAGAAAGAGATTGAGAGTGGTGGAGGATAGAGAAAGAGATAGAGAGTGGTAGAGGATAGAGAGAGAGAGAGAGAGAGAAAGAGAGTGGTGGAGGATAGAGAGAGAAAGAGATAGAGAGTGGTGGAGGATAGAGAGAGAGAGAGAGAGAAAGTGATAGAGAGTGGTGGAGGATAGAGAGAGATGAGCTAAGATAAATTATTTTATTTTTCTAGATCAAGCGATGAATCTACACCAAACGACTTTAACTCTGACTAAAGAAAGCACTATGTGACAAACATGTCCTGGAGCAATGTAATTACTAGATTTACGATCACAATAATCTAAGTACTATGTTAAAAGTTAAAACTGTTTTATCAGCCTCATTCTGTCTAAACTAGGGATGTTAAAACATATTTATTTTCAGAACGAGTTTTCGGTTTTCCATCTGCACAAAAAAATGGTTGCTACCAACAAACCGAAATCCGGTTTGGGAAATCAAAACCGGTTTCAGTTTCAAAACCGGAATCCGGTTTTCGGGTTTTCATTTAACATTCGTAGTCTAAACAAGAAAAAAATATTGGGTTGGTCTACATCAGTGGATTCGGAGAACTGACTTAACATTGCGCTCTTCTTAGACTTCATGCATTACATGCCAACCCAGGGTTTATATCCTTAGTTATAAAGTATTAAAGTGAATTGTTGTATTTCAGCCTCATCAACATCGAAGCATAAAAAAGGCATTTTTTAACGCTGTTGTCATGTTTTTCTGGTATCCATTGTATTGTTTTTATAACTTTAAATTATGTGGTACAGTTCGATGTCTTTAATAAAGTTTATTATATATTATAGTTTAATTTTGCTGAAAAGTTTATGAAGAGTTCTACAGTAATATTATTTACGTCGAATTTCACTAAATGTACTAGATTCTACATTTCAACAAAATGAATGTGTTAGTTTTGTATGTCCTGTGTGAAGTCTGCAGAGACTAAATTCGTCCGTTCGAATAAGTTGGCCTGTATTATGTCAGGATTGTTAGTTTTCCAAATATTGTAGTATATTGCTTTCGTTTTCAAGAAGTTAGTTTAATTTTATCTTGCATGTCTTATTATTAAAGGCTTCATGTCTCGATATGGAATCGCAATTTTACTTTACGAGCTGTTTCATTTCCTTCTATCGCTGCGTGACAAGGAACTCAACAGAAAGCGATATTTTTGACTTGTTCATTTATTGATCCATATTATGAATAATCCAATTCGTTAGTTCAATATGAGTTTTAATCTGGGCTATTGGACTAGTGATCTAGAAATGTCTTAGAATATACTCCCCAAACTTCTTTCATTACTGTTTTGATTATCCGAGTTTCAAATTTCTTTCATTTGTATTTCCTTTGATCCTTGAATCGTCATACAGTCATTTTATATATGTTAGTATTTAAGTATCAATGATGAAATCGTCATACAGTCGTTCCATATATGTTAGAATTAAAGTATAAATGATGAATGTGTCATGTCGAAAAGGCGATGTGGTGGCGTTACCATCGGTTATTATGTCAAAAATAAAACACAGCGTGAAATACAGAATTATAAAACTAAGCTATTTTACAAAAAACAAACTGTTATTAGAGTGTAGTTCAATCATGATTTAAAGATAGTGGTATTTATTCTAAGCCTCTATTTCTGCTTGATGCAGTCAGGGCTAGGGGGGGGGGTCACTGGACAACATGTTTCCGCAGTTCTCTTAATGATGGGATTAAATGATTAATATTACCAATACTCAGGATGACTCTTTCAACGCCTTTTATTCAACAATGATAGTTGAAATAACTTCAGATGTTGAATAAACAATTTTATTTAAATTATAGACTTAAGATCAACGTAATCCATAGTTGTGTACAAAAAGATAGGCAAGAAAAACTGGAGTTCCAATCAATGTGTCACTTAACAAAATGAACTGCCGTTTACAAGAGATAAAACTGAACTGATTAAATTTTAATTTGGAGTGGGACATAACAGTGCCGTTGCTAGGTATTTGGGGGCCCGGGGGGGGGTTGGCCTCTTTGGGGGCCCCTTTATTTTGATAACCGATATTATGACATTAGAAAAAACAATTCTGACACTCCTTTGGGGGCTTCCCTAATGTAGGGGCCCGGGGGGACTTTCGAATCTGGACCCCTCCCCTCCCCTATCTACGCCACTAGAACATAACAATGTAGAGAAAAAACAAACATCAGGCTTTCCACTGTGTGGTCAAATTCGGTCGTTTTATTGAAATGTGACAGCACAACTACGTCATGATCTAAATATCCACTTTCACTGGATGTACGAAATATTGCGTTCAATCTACAATAATAAATTGTGTGTCATAACTTCCACTCAACTCTAAAATCTAATATTCACAATGAAGGGCCAATATATACGACGGTTATTGATTTATAAAATGTATTTATACAAAATGTATACTATAGACAAAATGAAACTAATAAATAGTTTGACTTTTTTGAAAAAAATGATAATAAAAATGTAGTCTAATGTTATTAAATCATTTGTAAGAAAACTATTTCTAATATAACCTTATTTTTTTTCGTTTTCAGATTCAAAATTAAATATTAATTATCATTTTGGCTTTCTCTTTAAAAAACATGATGTATCTCAAATAAATAAATAAAAAGTTATGAAATTTAAATTGTAATATTTGTCATTAATCTCCAAGTACATTCTTGTTATTGAATAAGTGTCGGGTATATTTTCTGAGTTTTTGATTCCACGGTAATATATGTGAGACCTGGACACTGCTAGCAGACAAGTTGCAGACATTCGAAAACAAAATGCATGAGAAAAATCCTTCGATTCTCATTCCTAGAACACAGAACTAATGTGTATGTCTGGGATAGAATATCCTCAAGTCCGGGCCCCTAGAAACCATTATGACAACAATCAAACGGCGCAAACTGACAAGGTTTGGTCATGTCTTGCGGCACAATAGCCTGACAAAAACAATCCTCCAGTGCACGGCGGAAGCGTAGGAGAGGCCGTCAGCGGAGATGTTGGTTCGACAATGTAAAGTATTGGACAGGGCTGCAGTTGACTCAACTATTGACAACCGCTCAAGATAGGCAAAAGTGGAGACATTTTTGGTTTCGGCCGAAAATGAAACCATACCGAAAGTTACAAATTGACTTTCAGTACAAACCGAAGCCAAAACAGAAACTTTAACTACACATTCGGCCAAAGCCGAAAATTAAACCGATATTGCCAAAACAAAAGATTTTAAAAGACTCTACACAGTGCCCTCACATGGGGGGGGGGGGCAGAGGGAGCATGTGCCCGGGGGCGACACTTCCAGGGGGCGGCAAATGTAGTCTGAAAATAGCAACAAGGAGTTACAGTGTGCAAAGGGGCATCCCTGGGTCGCTACATAAACTTGTAAAGGCTTTGACTGTACAGTAATCACACACTTCATTTGTCTACATTCTATTCATTGATGGCGAACCTTTTTTAAGGCCGCGTGCCCAAAGTACAATACAATACCAACTTATTTCTTTCAACGTGCCAACACAACAATTTTAACCAAATACCATAACTTAGCTGTTCCATTTTTTGTTAATGCTCGCGTGCCCACAGAAATAGCTCTGCGTGCCAGCTGTGGCACGCGTGTCATATGTTCCCAACAGTTTTCTATGGGGTGATTAAATCATTCATTTATTAACTTCAATTTTCTACAGTTTAACTCATAGGTTCTCAACGGGGGCGATATCGCCTCCAGGGGGGCTGTGAGAAGCTTTAGGGGGGCGATTACATTCCCAGGGGCGATTCGGGGGCGGTGTAGGGCAAGTGGGCGGTCAAACGTACCTGATATAATTTGAACACCTCAGCTATTTGAATCGATTCGTTTTTGGATGAAATGCGATGTAAACGCAAGTGGTGCTAAATATCTGATATCCCCCAACAGTATGACTACATATTTTATTAATCTTTTATAAGAAATAGGAATCGCTAAAAGAAAGTTTTAACTAAATGAAATTACCAATAAGCAGAAAAAAGATGGCAGCATTAGCGATGCAGTTTGAATTTTGAAAGTTAAAATAGATATTCGGTTGATGACCGAAAGTCAATATCATTTTTGGCCGAAACCAAAAGCAAACCGAACGCTAACTTTGTGGCTTTGTCCGAAACCGAAACGACGCTGAACGAGGGCGTTTGCCTTCTTTCAGCACCGAAACCGCCACTGAAACCGAATTTCGGTCGGCCTCTAATTTATCTATGTATCTCTTTAAATACATAAATATATCTGCGACAAATTAGTCGATATATATTGCCAACGTGCAATATAAGATACAACTTTAAAAAGACAATACCATTTAGAACTATAACTAATCTAATGATTGCATTATACTGATACCTTTTTTTAATGTGTTAGTTTCCCTGAAAAACGGAGGTATTCTCAACTCATGATATATTATATTCACAAATATATGTGTGTGTGTAAAAGAACTGAAAAATATAAGAATGAGAAAAACGATACTAATGACTAAATAAAAAGTAATGTACCCTTCAAATCAAACTGATCATAACGCTGATGAAGCAGCGAGGGAATGTATGGCCAGCACAATGCCTAGCCGCCTTTACTTGACCCCAACTAGTAGCAGGTACCCATCAGCGCTAAACAGTTAAACAGTGCCTATAAAATGGTAAATTATGACAAAACTTGATCAATGTCTGTTTTAAGAAATTTGGACAAAAGAATAGATTATGGATTCATTCAACAAAAGGATCGCGATGTATGTTCTTTATGTTGTGAAAGTCTTGTGTGTTGTACTCCGACTCCAGTGTACAAAGATCTTTGAACACCAAACAAATCAAAATTTAAAACTCCCGAAAACAAAATGAAGCCATCAAAATGTCTCATTCGGGATTAAAAAATTAACAAGTATTTTACGTCTATCTGTTGGAATGCAGAATAAGACTTATGGAATGTAGGGCCTAATTATAAAATTGCTCAGTGTGTGCCGTTAAAAGGTAAGCCTTTAACGTAAGCTTACATATATTTTCTAAAATAAATATTTATAAGCAGTGCTGAAATTCTTTTCACTAATTTAACAAAAAAAGAAAGTATTTACTCTAGAAATTGAGAAATACCAGCATCTGCACGATGAAATTGAAAGGCATAAAACTGATTTAGCTGAAGATTTAAAAATTTACAAATTACAAAATTTAAACAATCTGCTGTATTTAGTGTGGCTCTTGATGAAAGCATTGACGTAAATGAATTGGCACGTCGGCTATCGTCGCACGATATTTTGAAAAAAAAAGTGATTATGAAGAGTTGTGTTATTGTTAGCTCTTCATGAAACAACCAAAGCAGAGGACATTCTGATTGCACCCGCAGGGTATCTAAAAATCAGAACATTGATTTCAATAAATTATTCTTTGTTACAAAGTGAATATGGAATATGGAAATCTGCTGTTGCACAGCAGTGTTCGCTGGCTTAGTCAAGGTTAAGTATTCAGTAGATTCGTTTCGTGTCTGAAAGCAATTAAGATGTTTCTTGATGAAAAACCATTTTTCGGAATTGATTGATGAAGAATGCCTGATGAAACTGATGTTTTCTTTAAAAGACTCATTTAAATTTGAACTAGAGATTACAAGGATATGATCAAACCATTCTTAAACTGTTTGGTTACTGGAAATAATTTGCCTTAAAACTGGACATATTTATCCTTGATATTAACTCTAAAACATTGAAGTAAGTACTTCATTCAGATGAGCGAAGCACATTGAAGCACTCAAAGTGGAGTTTTTTGGCAGAAGTCTATTTTGAAAGGCAGCAAATGGAATTGGTGTACTCAGAGCAAACGAGTTCATTCCTGTAACTAAATATATTTTTTTTCCCACCCATGCGATATGCATATAAAAGTTAATTGTACTTACATAAGAGGAAGTGAAAAAAAATTACAGTTAGCTTGGGATTTGAAAACATTGTTAAGTTGTGGATACAGAACCATTTGTCTTGTTTCAAACATAAAGCAGCTACATTATCAACATCAATGAAGACACCAACGTAATCTAAACCAATACAGTCTCTATGTATAGCTGGAGTTGGCCAATAGTTACAGCATTTAAAGGTTAATGTTTCAATAAACAATTCATTAATCGAATTGTCACTGAGGGTCAGGGGGTCAAAGCTTCAAAAGACATGCCTTACTAGCCAGGTAATATCTAGTACCTTTTAACAATTGAATTAATATATTTTTTCTCGGTTCTTCTTGATTCAATTCGAAATTCGAAATTTCTTCTTCCATGTCTGGAGAAGTGCTCATACCTTGTATAACATTCTGGCAGTCGTATGTAGGTTCATCTGCTGCAGCATCTTTTGATTTTCTTATCAAAATATTCTCATAATTAAGCAAAATTGAAAATTTATTTCAATACAAAATCTTCTGAACTAGGATTAAGCTAATCACTTCTAAAAAGTCTTGTTAGATATTGGAAATGCATTCCCACCCAAAAAACTCTTGTGTTTTTTTAATATTTCGAAATTCATCTCTAGTATAAAGTTGAATATCTGATCAATGGCTTTTTATGACTGAAGATATTCCGCGTAGTTTTTGTAAATATCTATAGTGTCATGAGATAAATTGAACATAACAAAGTCCTCACAATGTTCTATAGAAACGGAATTTGTATCTGATGTTTGGGAACCGCTGAGTTTGCAAAGACTAATAATAATTAGTTGTATTCGACATTTTTGGGCTTGCGATATAAAACAAACAAAACCAACCTAATGTAGAGAAGTCGGCACATTCTTTCGATGTAATCATCCTTTAATGTAAGCACAGCAGACGCAAAGACTACCTTTTTATCCGCTGAAACTGAACACTTAGATCAGGAAAACGACAGATTGAAATGGTTACATTTCTATTTATTTGATACAAAAATACTTCGTTTTAATTAAAATATATTTAGAGTCTGAACAGCGAGATCTAAATTAATGAAAAAAAAAATGACAAGGCACGCAGGAGCCATTAAAATACACAATTTGTTCGGGGTCCTCCGCGAGCCATTGAGGGGGGCTCCGCGTGCCAGCTGTAAGTTGCCGACTATAGGTCTTTTTTTTTAAGTATTCAAGCCTTGAATTGAGGCTGTTCAAAAAATAACATTGTTTACAATGATTCCTACTTTTTAAGGAAGTAAATGAGTACTAATGAAAACACGATAGTAGCTAGAAATGTGTTTTAGAAATTATTTTTATTTGGTAAAAACATTGATTAATTATTTATTGTTTAATTTATTTTTTATCATTATGAATACTGATATACCATTTTAGAATATATGTTTCTATAAAATGCAAAATGTGTAGTAAAACAGATTTTAACGAAAATCGTTGTCCCACGACTTCAAATTAGGAATATCACCTCCCTTGATTAGATTTTGATGCTACTCCGGAAGTCAAAATGTAGCGATTTTTTTTAACCCTAGCTAAGGGAAATTTGTTTAATTATATTATTTATGCTTTTTTATCGTGTTTGCTTAAGTTGAATTGTTTTTGTGTGTAACAAATTATAAGAATATGGTTTTAATAATATACCAAGATTATATTTCATAGAAAGGAACTTTTACAAATGTAATAGGAATATAAAACTAAAATCACGATGATGATCTGAGGCGACATTGCAGGTATACGGGCTAACCACCACGATGATGATCTGAGGCGACATTGCAGGTATACGGGCGAACCACCACGATGATGATCTGAGACGACATTGCAGGTATACGGGCGAACCACCACGATGATGATCTGAGACGACATTGCAGGTATACGGGCGAACCACCACGATGATGATCTGAGGCGACATTGCAGGTATACGGGCGAACCACCACGATGATGATCTAAGGCGACATTGCAGGTATACGGGCGAACCACCACGATAATGATATGAGGCGACATTGCAGGTATACAGGTGAACCACCCCGATGATGATCTGAGGGCAATTTTGCAGTGGGAGAAAATACTTACACGTCTTCAGAGTGCAGACAGGTGACTGGCGACAGAACACAACCTTGATGTACCCCCCCCCCCGCTTGGTACACCCCTGAATAGCGTTACGCCATGAACGTAAGAGTCGGAAGGCTCGTCCTTTTTTTTTAAGGCAATTATAGTATAGTGAGGCAGCGGTCACTAGTTTATGTGGTCCAATAGATGATTGTGTGGCCAGCACTATGCACAGACGCCTTTACTTTACCTCAACTAAAGCCAGGTACCCATCAGTACCATATGCTGTTGTGTTTTCCTCTTCCTATTGCGCCGTCTTGATTACAGTTTTAAGAATTCGCCTAGTTAAACTAATATCTCTTTCCGAATGTGTGGTCTTTCCATCTTCATCTTCTACAGCAAGGGCCGGCAACCTTTTTTGATAATAGTTGTGCCGAAGTAGTATTCTCTTATTCATTCATATTGCCAATAACCTTCAAGTGATCATGCCCCTTTCTTGTAGAAGAAGGCTTGCACTGCCTTTTATAGGGTCTTTCACGTGCCAATGAAAATCGCTCTGCGTTCCGTCGGTTGCCGACCACTATTCTACAGATTACGTGTAGTGATCTTGAAATAATAACATATAATTATCAAATATTATATAGAATGAAAAAGGAAAGTCAAAGAACAATTAAACTTCAGCCTTGACCCCATTCCTTCCACACTATTAATAGTAATTCCCTTTATGTGTATGTCATTGTTTCGTTTAGAAATTAAATTGTTGACATCCATTTTGTATCTGGCCTTTCTAAAGACAACGATTCATCATTATAAATTGACGACGTTGATCCCACCTTCCACAACTAAGCTGTGTATGTGGGTGTGCAGGGGTGGGGGTGGGTGGGGAGAAGTTGTATACTGACTTAGGCCTTTTGTAGATGATGTTCGGTCTGGATTCCAACGTTTGGTACTGAATGAGTCATCAAAAGTAATCGTAATTCACCAGAAATTGTTAGCAACAAAGATGTTGTCACAAGAACTACAAGAAGTAATTAAAAGTATCATAAGTTGTATTAATTTTTGACATGGAAAGGGAGAAAGTAATATTTTTTTGGCTAAAATTTAATTTAAAATTTTATCATCTTTTTATTTTTAAGTATTATTTTATCAATGTTTAACAATGTTTCGTGATCCACGCCATAATTACAAGTTCTCTATTTCACTTTAACTTTACTTTGACAAATTGTTTTTTTTTAGTAGTTCGTTTTTTTAAAATATAAAAATATAAACGTTATTCTGTGACAATGCAGAAGCCAAAACACGAGCATAAACAAGGGAGGGTTGAAACCGAAGTTGAACTGAGAATTTTACAACAAATTTGGCTGAAACCGAAACCGTGACAGAAAAAAAAACAATAGCCAAACATACGATTTTATAAGACTGCAGATCTTAAAAGACTGCACATTTGACTCTAATATTAAATAATGTATGGGTAGGCCTACACTATCTTAGTAAATAATAGAACTAGGGCTGTCAATATCAGTTTTTTTCTCCGAAACGTTTTCGTTTGCAGTCCAAGTATCGGGCAAAGCTACGACTATCGGTCCCTTTGCCGACGACTAGCGTTAATTGTAACATCTGCCTGTGTTGTTTTCTGTGCTTGTATTTCAAATTGCAATCAATATTTGGGATTTTAGAAAAGAAAAACTACAATAGGCCTATGAGTCGACTTTGACTAATTAGTGTTTGCAAGTATTTAATGTTAAAGAATTGTGTCGTACCAAAAATTTTTAAAATATGTCTCCGAGAGAAAAAAAAAATCCTGGGTCACCATATTGAAATGACTTCCTCCCTAATTCCGACAAAACCGAAAATAGGAATCCTGTTGTCGTTTAAGATCACTGCATATAAAATGTGAGCCTAATAAACAGTTATAAATAGACCTACATGTATTTTTTATAATGTGTTTAAAAAGTATAAATAAGAAGAGTAATAGATGCAGCACTATCAATGCAGTCTTAAAATTAAAAGTTAAATTAAATATTTGGCAGTTGACCGAAAGTCAATGTCACTTACGACCGAAACCGTAAGCAAACCGAAAGCGAACTTTTTTCTTCGGCCGAAATCGAAACCACACCGAAAAAGACCATTTGCCTATTTTCGGCGCAAAAAAAACGAAACCGTAGCCGAATTTCAGTCGGTCTCTAATGACGCTCTTTATTCTTGCGCTCGAGATGTCTTACTATCCTCCCCCCTCCCCGTTATTACACTAAAAATTCAAAGTCTACTGCTATAGTTGTATCGATAATTCATCACAAAATGACCTAGATTTTGAATTAAACAAATAAAAACATTTGCAGCCCGGTTGTAGATATTGCCTTTCCCCAAGTAGTTATTATATTTAATCATTCAATTAATTTAAATTATCATATTAGAAGGATTACATTTAGTTGCATTGTGTTGTTTAATAATTATTGTCAGCTTTTGCCACTTAAAAATAATATATAGATCAGTGACTTAAGACATCGTCTGCAAAGTTATACTATTAAATTAACTAACTTCTTATTGTTTTAAGCTATAGTCCCTATAGTTAAGATGGACGGATTTGATATCTACATTGTAAAAACATTGCGTATTGTATAATTAACAATTCCTAAAAGCATTTAAATGAAAACACAGATTGTATGTGCTAATGTTCTTTATTCATCAATGTGTTTGTGTTAACAAATAAAATATTAAAGTAAGTGGAGAAATATATATTGTCCCTTGATTATTTCTCAAGTTTGCCTACGTTGAATGGATCTGAATTGTAGACCAGGCTAATGAAAATACAATGTTTAGTTGCCTATAAAACGCTACCATAATACTAATAATATGGGCACTAACTTGCCACTAACACCGGTCATTTTGATATTTTGTTGCCCAGTAAAGTGTTTTCTCCTCATGCAATCCTGAAAATCTAAATTTAAACATGCCCGTGTACCTGCAATGTTTCATAGGTGTATACTTATTGACTCAAAAGCGTATTTTCAAGGACGCGTAACCTACATTTAGACCAGTGAGTCTATCAAAATCTTCACAAGAGTAATTCTGAAAAGACATCAGTAGACTCCAGGTTAAATGAATACCAAGCAGGTTTCCGAAACTAATAGGTCTAGTATTGACCAAATTGCCATTCTCCACATTATCATCCAACAATCGCTAGAATGACAGTCATCATTGCATATATGTTTTGTCGAATTCAAAAATGCTATTACTCAGTAGTCATAGAGGCAATTAAGAAAAATCTTGAGACACGATCGTAATGTATCGATAACAATTGTATTATCGTTTAAATACTTCTAAAACTGAACAGAAGACATTATATTAAACAATTTTGATCACCAGCGTGCCTTTGTGTACAGATGCAACATACGAGTGTAGTGTTCATCTTTCTCAATATAAAGTTGTCTTAACAAAAAAATGATTTTTTTAAAATGATTTGTTAATGATTTTTTTTTTACTACACATATAGCGTTATAGAAAACAAACATTAGATAATTAATAGATATGCGTGGTCCAGTACTCATAGTGAAAAAAACAACACATAAAATGAACAATTAATTCATTACTGTTTTTACATTAAAAATGTAATTTACAAATAACTTTTGTAGCTATTATCTTGCTTTAATTAGTTTGAACTCATTATATATGATTTATATATAATGTAATTATAATTCAATTAATATTTATGAACAGCCTCATTATTAAGGCTTGAATACTGTAGTTGGTCTGCACTCTTCTTTTCTGCTTAACGTGAGAGGAATCTTGCAGTAGGCGGAACTATCATATCTCTGACTGATGACCCGATCTTTAGCTGAGGGAAGTCAGTAGGGGAGCATTGACGTTTGCCAATACCATGCAAACTATACAAGCTTAGAAAGCCCACAGGAGTTCGAAAGTGCTCCGACTCGCCTCCTAAAATAAAAATAAAAAGAAGACTAAAATTGATTGTCTACTCCAGCGGTCGGCAGCCCAAGGCACGCTTGCTGGCACACATAACGATTTTCAGTGGCACTCCAGAGACCTCCAAAAAAAAAGAGTTTTAAATGCAAGTCAAAACTTCGTACGTCAGCATAAGTAATAAGAGCTGCATGGTGAACTACATGGGTATCACACTGGACGTCGACGGTTTTAGTTCAGGAATGTTTGTATGCAAAGTTCTCATCATTGGACTTGCTATCTGTGATTGAATCAATTGATAAGTTAGTCAATTTTATAGTTTCTCGAGTCTCTTCTAGAAGAAGAGTCATACACTGATTATAGGTAAAGTCATGGCTAGATTTGTTTCTTTGCTGGAAGCAAAAAAATCTTAATGAAAATCAAACATAATTCCAGTATTGAATGAGGAGAGCTGACTGAAAAAGCGGATGTTTCTGAATTACAAGGCGACACATTTTAGTGATTTGAACCTGCATTTACAAGAAGGGGTTGAAAAAAAGCGTGTTGAATTGAATCAATTGTAGGCTAAGCCACACTAAAAACAAGGAATCACGTTTTGACTGGAATCATGTTTTAGCGAATCACTAGACTGTGTTTCAGAGCGAATAAGAAATACGCTGTTTCACAATCAGCCATGCCACACGTAAAACACGATTCACAGAAAAACAAAGACGCGCAATTTTATTTTCAAAAGAATCAAGAAAGTGTTGAGAGTGACTGTTCTTGACGCCCCATTTTATGTTCACAACTCATGAATTCTAGCAGTGACGACGAAGTAAACTTGGTATGTCCCACGGCGTCTGTTCTACTTAAAGCAAAAAGAAATCAAAAACGAAAATGGTGGGTTAAACCTTGGATCGAAAGAAAAAAGATTTATGGAGCATACAATGTTCTTTTAAGCGAACTTGACAATTTAATAGCAGCCATCTTTGTTTACTTTTTTAACTAGGCTAATGGGCCGTATTGCTGCTGAGAGTTAACACCCTTGCCCCTTATACAAGTCAATCTTATATGACTGAATTGTAAAATGGGCAAGGGTGTTAACTCTCAGCACCAATACGGTCCATTATCACATGATATAGTTGCGATTCCCATTGGCTGACACAGCTTGAATCAAGAATCGTGACTCCAAATTTTAGAACATGTTCTAAATCTGTGAATCATCGCGAATCACTACTGAAACTGACTTGTTTCGCGCTATGCCACATTAGAAACGGGGAGAATCATCGTGATTTTTGAATTGAATGACAGCCAATCACTGATTTCGGTTCTAGTGTGGCTTAGCCTTAAGTACATTTTTTAGTTTCTCAAGTCTCTTCTAGAAGAAAGTCATACACGGATTATAGGTAAAGTCTTGGCTAGATTCATTTCTTTGCTGGAACCAAATAAATCTTGATGAAAATCAAACAAAATTCCGGTATTGAATTAGGAGAACTGACTGAAAAAGCCGATGTTTCCAAATGACAAGGCGACACATTTTAGTGATTTGAACCTGCATTTACAAGGACTAGGTCGAATGCGTGTTTGTTCACTGGAATGAATTTGCATCCGTGAAATCAATTTCAAAACTATTTGCCTAACTTAAGACGAATTAAGATAAATAGATGAGCTTTTTAGAAGTACATTAAAGCACTCAATGCGGAGTTTTCTAAACAAAGGCAAAACTTTCAAATTCATTGACTCGTGCTTCAATACCACATTAAGCCTTACAGCTTGATCTTACTACAAACTACTCAAATCTGGATCTTTTTATAGTGGAGGAATATTGGTATTTTCTTTTCATTTTAAATTACGGTATCCAAAAAATTTGCATCGAAATGTGACGATTTGTTTCTTTCTTAGTCGATTAATCAATCAATATATCTATTTATATGTGTATTTATCTATTTATATATATATCTATATAACATCGGTATATATATTTATATATATATATATATATATATATATATATATATATATATATATATATATATTTATATATATATATATAGTGTTACAAAAGTTTTATTTCCATAATTATATTGGTTCTATTATTATTAACTAAAGTTAAAAAGAAATAATCTTAAACCCGAAATGTTTCCGTGTTAGGAATAAAACATGTATATGTCTAGACACTACGTCATAGCATTAAAATGCGTCATATGCACGAGGGTTGAATATCGTTAGTTTAGTTCTAGCTTGGGCGCTAATGTGTGAGGACTGTTTTTTGACCACTTTCTTAAAGATAGGATTACGGCTTAGTACGATATAGAAGAATCTCAACTGATTAAGTTTCATCATATAATACTGTTACATGTATTCTGTGTTACTGTTGTATTTATCATCTCAACTTGTTGGAATAAAATTGTGTTCAATCATTCAAACAGGATTGTGGATTTCCTCTGTATTAAGGTACAGTTTATCTAAATCATTTCATACACTAAAGATTCACGTCAAACGAGTAAAATAAACATCAAATCTAATTGAATAACATCAATAGAAATTCTTATACAACCTTGTGAGATCCAAGATGGATATGAATCAAAAGAATATATAATAATACATTACTAAAAATATCATCATACGTCAGTAGCTGATTTCGCACGTGACAAAAGATTGGGGGCTCGAGTCCTGGATCTAAAGTTTGTATGTATAAGAAATTGAGAATATACAACTGTTTTAGTGAAAACGATTTACAACAAATATTTATTCAAATTCTGTCTACGTGGGAGGCACTGTCTGTGTTCGGACATACTGTTTTCAGCTGTGTACACAATCATCCTTAAAATTTTTCTTCTACAAATATTAAGTGGTGTAAAAATATTTCAAAGGACTTTATAAAAGGTAAAGTTGAAATTTTTTATCTTCTATTTACGTCATTAATATAAAACATGGCGGAAGCTAATCTTACGTTGGAGCAATTGAATATTTTTGCTATCACGTCAGAACAGTTAAATACCATGTCACTAACCCAGTTAAAAGAGATGGTAAATTCTCTGGGAATAGACATTACTGAAGTTACACCAGTAAGGAGTAAATTGATTCAAGATATTAAGGAATGTTTGAAAAGACATGGTAGAATGCTTGAAGAAAATACTATGAATGATGAAGAATCAGTGGTTCTCAATGTATCAGAAACCCTGAAAACAGACATAAATAACCATGAATTTAAAATGAATGTGAATGAACTAAGTGCGGACATGAAATTCCAGTTAGAAATGAAGAAGTTAGAAATTCAAGTACAATTAGAGGGTAAAAGAATAGAAGCAGAGAAAGAGAGAAGACTGGGGGAATTGGAAAAAGAAAGAATCGCTAGTAATGAAAGGATTGAATTGGCAAAGTCTCGATCGTCAACTCATACGATGCAGGAAACAAATAATGTGGAACTATATAAGTTTAAAAAGCATGTACCAAACATGGAGAACATAGAGATTGATGAGCTCTTTATGGTCTTCGAGAGAAACTCGATTGATTATAAATTTCCTGAAGATAAGAAAGCAGTACTTTTACGTTCAGCTCTAACAAAAGGCAAGGCTCTGGATGTAGTATTGAATTTGACTCCAGAGGAATGCAATGATTATGAACTAATAAAGAGCAGAGTACTATTGAGTTATGTTCTAACTCCAGAAAAGTATCGAAAGTTATATCGTGAATACAAGAAGGAACCAGAAGTTTCACATGTTGACTTCCTGAGATTAGAGAAAAAGTATCTTGATCGATGGTTACGTTCTAAGAATGTGAATAAAGATTATGAAAAACTATATAATCTCATACTGATGGAGGATTTTACTGAGAAGATTCGCACTGATATAAAAGTTCATTTGGCTGATCGTGGTATTGAAATAGCAGAACAAGCAGCAGTAAAAGCCGATGAATACGTCATTATTCACCCGCATAGCCATTATGTTCAAAATGACAGAACAAGTTTGAGGACTCAAAACAGTAATACAGAGAGGAAGTTAAGATCGACAGAGGATAAAAGTAAACAAAAAGCCGATAAACAAGAGAATTCAAGTTTTGTACAAAAGAGAATTACCTGTACATTCTGTAAGAAAGACGGACATATAAAAGAGAATTGTTGGAGTCTACATAAAGAGAAAAGACCCATTAAAAACAAGAACAACGTGGTTTTATCACACATCGCCGTACAAACTGAAACTCAAATAAACAAAACTGCCCACAAAAGAATTAAAGCTGAAAGAAAGACACCTGATGTTAGTCATGAAGAGATGGTGAAACACACATGTCCAAGTTGCTCAAAGTCGGAAAAAGTCTTTGAAACGAAGACCGAGGCTATTGAACATTCTAGTTTTAACTCCAAAGGGAGTGTGACAGATGAACAATTAGTAAATAAAACGTTTACTTATGGAGGCAGTAGTGTAGCAAGAAACTCAGAAGGCAGAGAACTACCCGAGTGCATGCTATCGGATGTTAGCGAGGGCTATGTGTAACCTATAGATAATCAAGCTAGAGAACGGAAGATTAAAATTCTACGTGACTCCGGTGCTGATATATCTCTACTGTTGAAGAAAACTGTACCAACGTCGAAATTGACTCATACAGGCCAGTATGCCTTAATCAGTACTATGGCTGGAACACTCACGGCACCGTTACATCGTATACAGTTGAAGAGTAATTACTTCACTTGATCTGTTATTGTTAAGAAAGTGAAGAAATTTCCCTACAGAGGCATTTCATTACTTTTAGGAAGTGACATTGCCAAGAATCAGGTACATCCTGTACTTAAAGAAACCAAAGACTCTGTTCAGTGTAGGAATACTGAAAATTCAGTATGTGTTATCACCAGAGCTATGGAGAAACAACAGATGACTGATGAATCGACAAAGAAACCAGAACCAACACCAGAGATTGACTTACAGGCAACCTTCATGGCGGATGTTCTAGGTGGTCACTCAAGTCATACTGATCAAAAAAATTTGTCGCCTAGACAACTACTCATTCTTGCTCAAGGCAAAGATCCAGAGATCGGGAAGCTAAAAGAGGAAGCAAAGAATGAAGGAGAATTAGAAACAATGGCCGCAGGTTATTACCTGAGGGACGAGTTGTTGATGAGGAAATGGAGAGGGAAAGAAAACGACGATGAAACATGCAGCGAAGTACATCAAATCGTGGTACCCAATGTTTACCGCAAGGACATACTACATATGGCCCATGATTCACCGTATGCTGGTCACCTAGGGATACAGAAAACCTTCGACAGGATTCTTCCATATTTCTTCTAGCCTGGCCTACGTTGTGACGTCACATCGTTTTGCAGATCATGTCATGTCTGCCAGATGGTCGGCAAACCGAATCAGACCATTCCGGTAGCTCCTCTACGACCCATACCAGCATTCTCAGAACCCTTCAGTCACATCATTATAGACTGCGTCGGTCCGTTGCCTAAAACTAAGGCTGGCCACCAGTATCTGTTCACTATAATGTGTTCGGCAACGAGATTTCCAGAGGCTATTCCTCTACGTAGCATCAATGCCGACAAAATCTCTGATGCACTTATCGGATTCTTCACCCGATATGGTCTTCCGAAAACCGTGCAGTCAGATCAAGGTTCAAATTTCACATCGAAGTTATTTCGCCAAGTCTTAGAACGGCTGGGTATTCGTCATGCAGTATCGAGTGCATATCATCCACAGAGTCAAGGCGCACTGGAACGATACCACCAAACATTGAAAAATATGCTCCGTACTTTCTGTTTCGAGCATAACGACGACTGGGATCGTGGTATTCCCTACGCCCTCTTCGCAACCAGAGAGGCTGTACAAGAATCTCTTGGTTTCAGTCCCTTTGAACTGGTATTCGGACACACAGTTCGTGGACCACTAAAGCTGTTACAAGAGACATGGTTATCATCCACTGAAGACACTGGTCTACTGACATACGTGGAAAATTTTAAAAATAGACTGTATAATGCATTAAAAGTTGTCAGATCTAATCTTTTGCAGGCACAAGACAAGATGAAGGTCTATTATGACGTCAACGCAAGAACCCGTATCTTCCAACCTGGTGATAAAGTTATCATGCTGACGCCACTGTCTGGTCAACCCCTGAGTGCTAAGTTTACAGGACCCTACGAGGTTATGGCTAAGCTTAGTGAGGTTAACTATCTTGTAAAGACCCCTGATAGACGGAAATCGCAACGAGTGTGCCATATCAATATGTTGAAACCATACATTACCAGAGAAGAACAAAAAGTCGGGAATAATTCATCCGAAATTGAGCGTGAAGTGGCAGAAAGCAAACTGCAAAATACAAAGGCTCTGAAAAACCTAAATGAAAAATTGGCACATTTACCTGATTGCGAACAATCCGCTATCAAAGGTCTAATTAATGAAAATATCCATTTATTTGGAGATGTACCTAGTAGAACTAGTGTAGTTAAACATGATGTTATCCTAAATGAAAATACTAAAGCTATTAAACAACATCCATACAGGTCAAATCCTATCCAGTTAGAATGCATCCGTAAAGAGGTTCGCTACATGCTTGACAATGACATCATTACACCTAGTAGTAGTGACTGGTCTTCCCCTTGCGTATTGGTACCTAAAGCCGACGGATCCATGAGGTTTTGTGTGGACTACCGTAAGGTAAACAAAGTGACAAAAACTGATTCCTATCCAATACCAAGAATCGACGATCTAATAGATCAAGTGAGTAATGCTAAGTTTGTGACGAAAATTGACCTATTAACGGCGTATTTTCAGATTCCACTGACGGAGAGGGCTCAGGAAATATCATCGTTTGTAACCCCTGACGGATTGTACAAATTTAAGGTCATGCCCTTTGGTATGGTTAATGCACCCTCTACTTTTCAACGGTTAATAAATACCATTACTCAGGACATTCCTAAATGTCACGCATACCTCGACGATATTGTTGTCTTTAGTGACGATATTAAATCTCATTTAGATCAACTACATTTGTTTTTTACGAAATTGACTCATGCTAATCTCACCATTAACTTGACTAAGAGTCAGTTCTGCAATGCAACCATCGAGTATCTAGGTCACATAGTGGGAAATGGTTTGGTAAAACCACTAAATGCAAAGGTGAAGGCTATTCGTGAGTTCCCTGTTCATGAAACCTGTAAACAACTCCGCAGTTTTCTCGGGATGGCGGGGTACTACCGTCGGTTCTGTCAAAACTTCTCAACCATTGCATGTCCATTAACTAATCTATTAAAGAAGAATTGCACTTTCAAATGGTCTAATGAATGCCACCAGGCCTTTGATAAATTAAAAGATGTTCTTTCTGAGGCACCTGTATTAGTAACACCCAATTACAGTAAACCCTTTAAAATTACCGTTGACGCGTGTGATGCAGGGATGGGAGCGGTCATTTCTCAAAAGGGTGATGATTCACTGGAACACCCGATTAGTTTTTACTCTCAAAAATTTGATAAGCATCAAAGAAACTATAGTGTGATAGAAAAAGAACTTTTGGGATTAATTCTGGCATTGAAACATTTTGATTTTTATATCAATGGTTCTCCATATCCAATTGATATTTTAACTGATCATAACCCTTTAGTTTTCCTTTCCAGGGTTAAACAGAACCAAATAATTATTCGCTGGAGCTTATTCCTCCAAGCATATAATTTAAATGTGGTATATTTACCAGGTAAACAAAATGTGGTCGCTGACACGTTGTCGCGCATATAACTGGTGAACCAGAAGATAAAAGTCAAGTCAGTTTCTCATGAAATGTTTTCTTTTATGTCATTCATTGTATTGATTAACATATATATTATTGTAAATATGACAATAAATAAACTATGTTTTGAATTATTACACTAAGAAACATTACAGAACAAAACTTCAAATTCTACTAGAAACAATCATACGTTGTAGGGTAAAAGGTAACTATTGCATACATCAATTGCACACACACCGGTATTTAACTTGAATACATCCACACTTGTGTTTGTTCAATTGATTATTGATGTGTTTTGCAAATTGTTTGTTTTCTATGTCGTCATGTTATAATTTGGATGTCTTATTTTATGCTATGTAAAAGCTAAATCAGCTGAGATTATCACATTTTTAAATATTCTTGATGTCATAATTTAGACATCATAATAATATAATAACTGAAAATCATTAGTTAATGATACTATGATCGGTTATAAATAAATGAAACTTTCTAAAGAATTATCTATCAATTATTAATCGGTTCCACTTATTTGGGTAATTCATATCAATTCTATTGGAATTGGTTATTGGTGGTAATAGTTTTATGGTCAACGTTGTACACACAATAATCATAATTGTAAATATTAATTGATAAATAAATGTTTAATTAATAATCATTGATAAGATAATGTGATAAGGGATTCCATAATAGCGACTTTGTTATTAAGGGGATATGTAATACATGGTTCATTTTAATCTTAAAAAGATTGTCCAATAGTAAATTAAATCTTACGAATAGTTTGGGAATTCGGTTCATTTTATAAGTACTCTACAAAGAATTCCATACTTAACACTGTCTGTAATTCCTTTGTGTCTTAAGGGGGGGGGGGCGAGTGTTACAAAAGTTTTATTTCCATAATTATATTGGTTCTATTACTATTAACTAAAGTTAAAAAGAAATATTCTTAAACCCGAAATGTTTCCGTGTTAGGAATAAAACATGTATATGTCTAGACACTACGTCATAGCATTAAAATACGTCATATGCACGAGGGTTGAATATCGTTAGTTTAGTTCTAGCTTGGGCGCTAATGTGTGAGGACTGTTTTTTGACCACTTTCTTAAAGATAGGATTACGGCTTAGTACGATATAGAAGAATCTCAACTGATTAAGTTTCATCATATAATACTGTTACATGTATTCTGTGTTACTGTTGTATTTATCATCTCAACTTGTTGGAATAAAATTGTGTTCAATCATTCAAACAGGATTGTGGATTTCCTCTGTATTAAGGTACAGTTTATCTAAATCATTTCATACACTAAAGATTCACGTCAAACGAGTAAAATAAACATCAAATCTAATTGAATAACATCAATAGAAATTCTTATACAACCTTCTGAGATCCAAGATGGATATGAGACAAAAGAATATATAATAATACATTACTAAAAATATCATCATACGTCAGTAGCTGATTTCGCACGTGACAATATATATATATATATATATATATATATATATATATATATATATAAAAAGACAGTGTTAAGCCCCGCGAGGATCCCCATTGGTCAATTTGAAAACACGTGTGTCACTGACCTATCTAGGCCTAGCCCAATATACCGTCTAATAATTCAGTAAGTGTAGTTCATAAATTTGTTATCTGCACCCCAGACAGTCCTTTTTTTTTTCACCCGGGCAACGCCGGGCAATGTAGCTTGTATATATATATATATGTTTATGTCTGTCTTATTATCTATCTATCCATTCATCATTCAATCCATCTATCTAGCCATCTATCTGTCTGTTGGTCTGTGTGTATATCTATCTACCCATCTATCTATCTATCTATCTATCTATCTATCTATCTATCAAGCTACAATAGTGTAGTAAAACAAAACGCGTTATCTTCCAGGAACATGACTTCACCACCAAACAAAAAAAAATATGCCATTCTCCAAACCCGCGTACCATTACTTCTCCGGAACAGTGGGCGTTAAGCTTCTGTCACGGCATTTCGATGACTATCCTACTCACGACGGCCCCATAACTACCAACAGAAACCTCAACGAGATCAACCTCCCACCACCCTACACGTTAAATCCCTAAACCTTGAAACACTAGAGGAAATGATTGCAAAACAGCAAATTTTTACAATAATACATAATGTTTTAAATTCTTACTTGGAAATACAACACACAGAAAAAAAAACATAGACAACATTAACAAAAGGACAAAATTTGTTTTTATCCTACACGCAAAAACAAATGTATATAAGTACTCTTTTCTGAGTGGCTTCCGGGCATGGAATGGGTAGACTGAAATAAACAGCAACTTAACATCATTTAAAACCAAAAGCAGAATACAAGACAAGACGCCTACCACTGTGTCTCCTTATGTGGCTATGAAAGCAATGTCACCCCAGCAACTGTAACAGCCCCAGTGCAACATACTCCTTTCCGTGACGGGTTTACATTGATGTTATAATGACACAGCTAGAAATTTGACAGAGATAGAAAAATAAATCGTAAATAATTTATTTCACACCATATTGGGTCAAGTGGCAAGAGAAGCAGCAGTCATTAGTTTTCCCGGGAATAACATACACGGGAAAAGCGTTACCAGCAAGCAGTGGCGTACAGAGGGTTGGTGTCACCCGTTGCTTGATTTAATAGTAAATCATGTTGTTCTTTCTCTGTGAAGGACTCATTAAACACATTATGACTGGAATCTTCTTTTAGATCTCCCATGTTTTGATCAGATTATATAAGCTCTATACTCTTCAGGGAGGACTTATAGGACTCAATTTCTGTAAAGGCATTATTGAAAACTGTCTTTTTAGTCAGAGTATTTCCATAATTGACCCAATTAAAAAAAATGGAATCTTAAACTTCATCTTCAGAACTGACTACAAGCTCATCACTTTTTAAGATTCTTCTTAGAAATTTAAATTTCAAATTAAAAAATACGTCTTCTTCTCCTAATGCACTGAAATTTTTCAAGAAATAAAGTGAATATATATTTGTTCACTCTCTTTGACTTAATATATTTTGCGTGTGATTTATAATTCTCTATAGTATAAAAATATACGTTTTTCATTACAAAGTCTTCACAATGTTTTATTAAAACTGAATCTGTAGTTAATGTACTGCTGATCAAACTTCTAAAACATTTTCTTTTGTCAACAATTCACAACCAGTGTAGAGATAATTAAGAATATGTTGAAACGTTGGTGATGTAATGTCGACTATCTCTACCGACAATTATCGTTTCTCTTTCATGTTTGCAAGAAGTAAACCACTGAACAGATTACGGCAAGTATATGACAAGAAATCATTTCGTCATCCTCTCATTTTAAAGTCTTCAAACATTTTGAGTCTACCTAACTTTTGATAATGACTTGAAGAAACCTTCGGCAATATTTGGATGTGAAATCGTCATATAGAATGGCTTCTTGGATTAATCTGAAAGTGTGTATTTAACTATGTTTGTATAAAAAAGATTACATACGGAGACATTTGAATTATATATTGTTTAGCTGTATCATAATTCTGTAAAAACTACTACATAAAATAATATTATTTTTTGCACTTCCTGGGCGTTGCATTGCATATTCACAGTCCGTCGTTTTCTTTTGGCGACATCTATTTGGAAATGATAAAAAAAAATAATTCCTTACAACTTTCCGTACAACCAGTAACGTAACACACAGACATGTTTTGATTATGATTATTACAAATGATCGAATTAGACCGGGAATGTTTTTCTCTACGACCTTTTATGCAGGCATAATCGTTGAAGTCCAAGTGAAGAGCTTTTTATCAAAATTGAGTTAACATTTCATTTTGATATTAAATAATGTATTCAGCATCTGAATGTTAATAAAAACATTTATACAAGATATTAAAGATACATTTTAAGTAATTAGTTCAATATTTGCACTAAAATGTGTGTGTTTTTCGGAGGAAAAATCCAAATCTCGTAGCCATTTGAGATGCTTTTATTTCCGGCAATATAGGAAAGTGACGTAAGATAAAGGCTTCCGACTAGTAAAAATGAATATTGTCACGTGTTTTGAATCTTATCCCGGTTCTTCTTTTTAACAAAATAGTTAAATATAGATTTATAGAGTCTATTTTTATTTATTTATTTCCCTTCTCAAACGTCTCTGCCATATGAGGCTATTACAAATATCGTTCCTTTGAGAAAAACCTCTTCACTTGGTCTTTAAGAATTGTCAATTTATGTTCATACTAATGAACGAACCGCCATCTGGGATTAAAATGAAAATAGACATGTCTTTACACGAACAAGGCGAAATAAATGTGGCCATAGAGAAGGAATACGTCTGTGGACATTTTTTCTGCTTGGCTCAGACAGACCCGTCAACAATGGCGAAAGTAAATGCTATCTACATCAACAAACAATATTGCCATATCAACTGCATTACAACAAAAAGAAGGATATTCACACCAGACATAGAATTATTGTGAGTCAGCCTGAGGCCATACTATCTACCATGAGAATTCACACCAGACATAGAATTATTGTGAGTCAGCCAGAGGCCATACTATCTACCATGAGAATTCACACCAGACATAGAATTATTGTGAGTCAGCCAGAGGCCATACTATCTACCATGAGAATTCACACCAGACATAGAATTATTGTGAGTCAGCCTGAGGCCATACTATCTACCTTGAGAATTCACAAACACTATACGTAACAAGAAATATATCGTCAAGACTTTAGTCAGCCAGAATACAATAGCTGACTACCACTACTACTAGTGATTTTCTATTGTGTGATAAATTGTGTGATTATCTGCGTGCATGTCTATTTTTATAAGTATACAAGCTGCATTGCCGGGCATTGCCCGTGTTTAAAAAAAACAGAACTGCGTAAGGTACAGATAAAAACTTTATAAACTACAAACAGAAAGGTAAAATCTAATATTTAAATTATTATTTTTTTTATGAAGACTTTTAGGAAAGTAATTTAAAATAAATATTTTAATCGGATAAAAAAATAGGCAATTATTTTTATTGAACAAAATCTAAATTTCCCGTAGATTTACAATGTTTTTTTGTTTTTAAACGTTTGAAAACAAAATTGTAGAAAAAAAGGTATATTCTAACTGGAGAATCGAACCCGGGTCTCCCGCATAGCAGTCCATTACGTTAACCACTGAGCTAGCGAAGACACATGTCCGGTGTGAACAATTATTAGACAGTATATAGGCCTAGGCCTAAACACAAAGTAATGTGTTTTCAAATTGACCAATGGGGATCCGTGGGGACACAAACACGATCTTTATATATATTATTATATTTCTGTGCTAAAGTACAAATAATTATTTTATATTGTTTAAAAAATGCTGAAGGATAAAACATCTGTAATCATGTTTGAATCAATAAAGAAAGCGTATCTAATATAATATAAGAATTGCACTGAAAATGAAAAATAAAACAATTTATATACATAGATCTAAATAACAAACGCACTAATATATCATCATAGAGACACACACCTGCTTACACATACACATAGGCCTATATATAAATTAAAGATTTTATTATATCACTATAATTATTTATTGTATAAAAGTAACAAGATGTTTCATTACACATATTGCATAATATTTGTTATGCACGCATACACAATATTGAATAGCAACCTTTTTGTATGTTAATGATGGAACAATTGATTTGAAACAAATTAATAAGTTCTCCTTACTCGGCTTCATGTATTGCTTAAATTAAAAGACAACGAAAGCAAATGGAAATATATATTGTCTAAAGTGGAGGCACATGAGTTTTCTGCTAAACTGTTGAATTAATTGCAGATCATCGATGATATTTCAGATGTACATGAACTCTGAATTAATGCCATACATTAGTTAATGCAATTACAAGTCGGCTAAGAAGTTTGCTGGCAGCCCAAATCCCCTTGCATGTCATGGCTAGATAAGCTTGGCACGGTGTTAGGCCGTCGACCCATGTTACTGAATGATGAAAGAAATGTTTGGAATAATTTGTTTGTCTCTGAGACAACAACACGAAGTTTTCAAAAGTTTTATAGATACGAATCTGTGTTCATTAAAACATCGTTACATAGTATTGCATTATGTGGATCAGCAGAATAGGATTGAACACCATACCGATATAAAATAGATTATGTAGACATTGTGGAATTTTTTAACGTAAACGTAGTTTGTATAATAGTATTAGATTAAACTATACATAGATATATAAAATCATTTTTTTTTATGTAAATCTCCTAATAAAATGATTATTATGTATTAGTTTGTTGATAATACATACATTTGTTTTTTGAAAATATGTATTACGATGCAATAGTTTGTATTTTGGGCATCGTGTAATGAACAAAGTTTGAAATATTATCTCCTACATTCCAAACAGCTAGTAAATCAAAGACTCCTTCAAATTCCCTTTGTTCATCCATTTCATTTGGAGAGTTGTCGATCAGATGAAGAGTTTTCTTAAAGAGTACAGCCCCTTTAACATTATGCTTTGTAGTCCAAAGTTTGGCGACGAATGAGAATCCGATAATTTCAGAGTTTGCCAGTTTCCACAAATTTCCATACACATCTAAAATGTATGTGTTTATGTCATCGCGAAAGCTCTGCAAGTTCTGAGCGGATAATTTAAGATTGTCATGTTTCGTCCAAACATCTGTTTCTGGATTCCAAGAATGAACAGCTACTTCTTCGCATCCGTTCTTGACTACAAAACTGAATGCAACAATTTTGTTGTGGAAGCTTAAAGCATACGTCAGGTTGCCAAATTCATGTCTGAAAGTTTCCAGGTTGATAGGAGAGGTTTCTGGGTTAAATCTTGTGATATTATTCCCAATGGAATCAAGAGCATAGATATACTTCTCATGTGATAGAAACAGTTTAACAAGATGTGCTATTTCTGTCACTCGTACCCACGTATTTGTTTGAAGAACATAGACTTCAGTTGTGGCTGTCTCTAATAGACACACGTAGAGTTTTCCTTTGAAAATCGTTAATGTGGCATCTAAATCTTTTGGTAAATCGTTGAAGTGATAATAAGTACCTTGGTTGAATGATACAGCTCTTATTCTCCGCTCTACACAGAAGACGCCTACATGATCGATGTCGCTGAAATTTCTATTTATAGCTGACGTTGGACAATAGTTGTGCCAATTGTAACAAAATTTATAGTTCAAAGCTTCGAACAAAATCTCCTTGACCAAAACGTCACTTTGTATTAGTTTATCTTTATATAACTTTACAATGCAAGCTTCACTAGCCAAATAGTAGCGGCTCGCCTTCAATAAATGAATTAAAAATTGTCTTCTTTCATTTGTTTCTTCCTGATGATTTGAATCAACTTCTGCTATCGAATTAAGATTTAAATTTAAATTTGAGTTTTCTCTACACTGTTCTCTCAGGCTTGGAGTGGAACTTACTCCAGGTACAGTATTCAGTAAGACGGCTTCGTTTGCCGTGGAAGCTTTAATGGAATTATATATCTTTCTCAAAACGTCTCCGTAATTGACCCAATCTAAAATGGAATACAAAACTAAATCTTCAGAGTTGACTTTAAGCTCATCGCTTTTTAACATTCTTTTTAGACAAAGAAAATCCAATTGTAAAAACATATCTTTCTGTCTCAATTTATCAAAATTATTTAGCATAAATTTGTAAATATATTCTTTGACTTTCTTTGACTGAAGATAGTCCGCTTGTTTTTTATACACCTCAACAGTATCTAAGGATACGTTGTTCATCACACACTCTTCACAATGCTTCACTAAGAACGGAATCTGTAGTTGCTGTACTGCTGACCAAACATCTAACACATTTTCTTTTGTTAATAAATCACATCCACTGTAGAGAAAATTGAGAATCAGCTGAAATGTTGGTGATGAAATATTGTTGAGCTCAACCTTCATTTCTTGTTTCTCTTTCATGTTTGACCTCAGCAATCCAGCGAAAAATTCAGAGCACGAAGCAAGGATTACAATGTGACATGAGAAGGTGTCTCCATCAACAGAAACTTTAAAGTCTTCAAATTCATGATTGTTCCAAACTTTGAATAGAGACTGGATAATTCCTTTAGAGAGATTTGGATGTTGGTTATTCGTTGTTGATTCAGTCTAGATATTGAAATGGAAAAGAAAACTACATTTAGCATTTAGCAAGTTTAGAAAGCACTGGTCGAGAAGAAACAAAATTATCATATAATTAAATCATATGGATTATATTGTTGATTTCTAAAAGAGGAAATATAACTGCTCAAGAGATTTATTTCAAAAACGTTTTCAATAGTTTTAGGCAGGGTCGGATAAAGGGTTTTTGGCGCCCTAGGCGAAAACCAATTATGCGCCCTCATTAAAGTGCCTTCGGCGATGTCTGCCGGGTATGGAACTTTGAAAATTGTGTTTTTGTTAATAATTGTTATAGCCCAATAAATAATTTTATTCTATAACCTTTGATTGACGACTGTGAAATGTAAATAAAACCGTTGAATGAAAAGTTGCAATTGCTTTGCATTATATATTAATAATTAGAAATGTAAATTATTATTATTTCTGTTTTTATAACACTTAAAATAATGCACAAAGAATACTTGATATTGCTTGATATTGGATTATTGTTTTCTTAACTACGGTCCAAAAGTCACTTTTAAATACTGATCACCAGTATTTATACTCAAGACTAAAACCCTAGTGGTACTTTTCTTGCTTTCTGCTGAGCAAATTCTTGAATGAGGGCTTTTGAGTCTAATTGTCTTGCTATCTAACTTTCAATAGAAATTGCCGCCAGACCCGCAAGTCTCTCCTGACACATTGTACTACGCAGATAGGTTTTAATTAGCTTAAATTAAAAAAAAAAAAAACTCGTTTAGCACTAGCTACGGAAAGTGGCAACGTAAGCAAAATACCAAGGGCTACACAAATGTTAGGAAATCCATTTTCAAGATTTTGTTGGTAAATGTAGTTTAGGATTTCGTCAGGGTTTGATACTGAGTCATGGAGATGATGAGAAATTGCTCTAAGTTCAGAACACTGTCGTACAGCAACAATGTCAGATTCATTCAAACCTTCATCTTTTTCAATTGTTAATGTTTTTTCCAAGATTTTGTACATCGAGTTAACCTCTGATGAAGTCTTGTTTTTAAGGTCAGGAATGTTGTACAAAAATCCTAAGACACCAGATACTTTTTTTAACTGGGAAAAATCGTTCTTTTACTACATAAACAGCTGTGTCTAAAACAGCAACATAAAAGTAGATCTTGAAACTATTTGAGTGGTCACCTGCAATATTTAATGATTGATCTGTTGATTTGTAATCAATCATGTTCTTTTTTTTTTTAATTCGGACCATCTCTTTCTGAAATACTCCATGCAACTTCTTATGCTACTTCATTGGCATCAACCAGAACTCTATTGAACTCTAACACACTTCTATATGTAACCGAAAACTCTTCGTTTTTTGTTTCAGGTGACTAACTGCTCTCTGGAGACTCAAGTCCTTTTCTTGCAGTGTCTTACTAGTTATGTTTACTTGAAACAAAAGCTTGTGCTATGTTACAAGTGCAACAATAAACTTCAAGTCTGAGATCAATTTAAGTAACCCAAGCGCTTCTATCTTCGCAATATTGCCGCTAAATCTAATTAGTGAAATCTCTTCCAAAGCATCACAAACATGAGATAACTGGTACATTAGAGTAGTTAGTGCATCAATTCGACTGGGCCATCTTGTGCGACTTAGGGTCACTTAGGGAATTTATTGTACTTGTTTTCCTAATTGACAGTCTAAAAATGCACAAAACAACAACTGCACTGCCAATGCAAACAACTCAGCGCCCTCACGACTCACGATTCACGTCACGTCAGTCATTTCACTATGATATTCCGCCGCCGCATCCAGGGTGTCACGGGGGAAGTTAAGGGTGACTTTTTGCACTCCGCTATGCAAAGCAAAGGTTGCCAAACTAAGTAGGCTACTGTTAGAGCATACTTTCCTATTTTCTAAGATAACTTAAATAAAATACCCTTCGCCTTTCATTACCTAGTAATTCATCTGCCTATGTTAGTAGCGCGCAGAAGCACTAAACTTTAATAAAGTTTATATTTTTAAATCCCCAAATTAAAAAAATGCTAAATTTTGCGCCTCCCAAAATTTTGCGTCCTAGGCAGCCGCCTAGTTCGCCTATATGGATGAGACGGCCCTGGTTTTAGGGTTAGTAATGGCGTTGAGTTTTCTTGATGGGTATGTCTTAGTTTTAAGGTTAAAGCAGGTCTTTATGTCATTAGCTAGGTAAGATTTATAAGTTAGCCAATGTTTTCTTTTTTTTTTTTATCATAGTTTATCATTCTAACACCTCATCCTCATCACTGATGTGTCTTGAATATAAAAACGCTAGCACAATTATATTACCAGTTTGTCTGCTTCTATGTCTGTGTTTATGGGGCGTGGTGACCGAGCGACTAAACGTTCTTGCTGACCTACAAAAGGTCCCGGGTTCGAGTCCTGGTGATGGCAAGGAATTTTTTCCCGGGTCTGGAGGGTGTCCCTGTGTATACCCAGCTCTGATGGTGTTCCCGAGTCTACCCAGCTCTGATGGACACTTTAGTTTAGTCGGGGTAAAGTAAAGACTGCTAATCATTGGGCTGACATTACATTGCAGGAGTCGGCAACATTTGATGATAGTCTGCCAAAGTAGGAATTCTAACTTATTCAACGTGCCAAGAGCCTAAACTTTATTATGTTCTAGCGCTCAATTTCGTGATGAAAATACTTGAATTGCCTTTTTTGAGATCTTTCGTGTGCCATTTAAAATTGCTTTGCGTGCCAAGTATGGAAAGCATGCCGTAGGTTGCCGACCCCTGTTCCAAGGAATATCTGCAGGTAGGGCGAAGCAGACTAGTACATGTGACTATGGGGGACATTTGTTACGTGGCACGGCTTGTCGGTGTCAGTTTGTAAATAAATGTCTTTATACGTATAAGTATGAATGTTAAATGTAATATACATACTTTGTATCATAATTATTTTAAATAATATTAATTCTATTTATTTAGCAAAGCCAACAAACATAAAGTAAGCTCAGAGTGTATTTAACATTGAGCAACAAACATAAAGTAAGCTCAGAGTGTATTTAACATTGAGCAACAAACATAAAGTAAGCTCAGAGTGTATTTAACATTGATCAACAAACATAAAGTAAGATCAGAGTGTATTTAACATTGAGCAACAAACATAAAGTAAGCTCAGAGTGTATTTAACATTGATCAACAAACATAAAGTAAGATCAGATTGTATTTAACATTGAGCAACAAACATAAAGTAAGCTCAGAGTGTATTTAACATTGAGCAACAAACATAAAGTAAGCTCAGAGTGTATTTAACATTGAGCAACAAACATAAAGTAAGCTCAGAGTGTATTTAACATTGATCAACAAACATAAAGTAAGATCAGAGTGTATTTAACATTGAGCAACAAACATAAAGTAAGCTCAGAGTGTATTTAACATTGATCAACAAACATAAAGTAAGATCAGAGTGTATTTAACATTGAGCAACAAACATAAAGTAAGCTCAGAGTGTATTTAACATTGAGCAACAAACATAAAGTAAGCTCAGAGTGTATTTAACATTGAGCAACAAACATAAAGTAAGCTCAGAGTGTATTTAACATTGATCAACAAACATAAAGTAAGATCAGAGTGTATTTAACATTGAGCAACAAACATAAAGTAAGCTCAGAGTGTATTTAACATTGATCAACAAATATAAAATAAGATCAGAGTGTATTTAACATTGAGCAACAAACATAAAGTAAGCTCAGAGTGTATTTAACATTGAGCAACAAACATAAAGTAAGCTCAGAGTGTATTTAACATTGAGCAACAAACATAAAGTAAGCTCAGAGTGTATTTAACATTGATCAACAAACATAAAGTAAGATCAGAGTGTATTTAACATTGAGCAACAAACATAAAGTAAGCTCAGAGTGTATTTAACATTGATCAACAAACATAAAGTAAGATCAGAGTGTATTTAACATTGAGCAACAAACATAAAGTAAGCTCAGAGTGTATTTAACATTGAGCAACAAACATAAAGTAAGCTCAGAGTGTATTTAACATTGATCAACAAACATAAAGTAAGATCAGAGTGTATTTAAAATTGAGCAACAAACATAATGTAAGCTCAGAGTGTATTTGACATTGAGCAACAAACATAAAGTAAGCTCAGAGTGTATTTAACATTGAGCAACAAACATAAAGTAAGCTCAGGGTGTATTTAACATTGAGCAACAAACAAACACGAACACTGATTTAATAATCTAGCCTAAAAAGGTTAAAAAGCTAATTAATAATTTAAAACTTTACAAACATAGGACAAATCAAATAAATGTAGTATTTACCGACTTAATATACAAGTAAAACAGTATTTCAAGTCCATGCCTAAGGCATTAGACTTAGTCATTAGAAAATTATATATTGTTTTTTTTTATGTCTATGCATATTCATTTACCTCATTATCAGTAGCCATCAGTAAAAGTAAAAGTGGCGGTTGTGGCAAATATAAAGTTCATTAAATTATTGCTTCACTATTATCATATTTATTTCCGTATATACACAAATTAAATTAAAAGATGTTCAATGTTTCTCAGGAGAACCAAATATAAATAAAACATACTGCAGAGTCTTTTTGAATGTTTCTATGGCCTCAATAGTCGTGCAATCAAGACAAACACAAGTTCATTTTACGGGAAAACCCATAGAGATTATTTAATTGTGCAACAAGTTCAAGTCTTCTTTAGTTAGCACAACACAAACAATACCAATAAAATGTTAACTTGCTTTAAATTTGAATAAAAAATCGTAATATGAATTGATACAATTTAAGTAAAAGTCACTGAGCAATCAATATAAAACATAAATTAGCCTACACTTTGTAATAATGTTAGTAAAAGCAACGGCTATTATTATAACATAGACCGCTTGCTCTATTGTTCTGTCTTAATTGATTTTTACGCTCTTAGGATTGCATTAAAGGTTTCTACTGTATGCAACTTTCGATTTTAATTATTATTTTTGTATTGAACAAATTATAGCGAATTAATGAACCGGAAGTCTAGAATACTTTGTGCGATCGAAAATGTTTAAAGATATCAAATTGCAGAAATAGCAAAGCAAGCGTTACATCTTATTATATTCTTTGGTAAAAGTGAACATGAGAAACAAACTATATGAAATTTAATGAAAATAATATTATTTTGTATTATAATTTATACAAACACATATTTAGCTGGCTAACTTTTTAATTTTTTTTTAAAAATCGAATTAATATGTAGCCTACTGTAGTCATATATGTGGAAAGATACAATAGAAAGCTGATCAGTTCTATAAGCATGCCCGCACTGAACCGCTTCATTTTTTTTTAAGTTTTTACCCACTCGCCCTCATACTTGCCAATAGTGAGCCATTATTGGGGGCACTGTTCGATTTTTTTTTGTTTGGTCCATTCTGCTCTTTGACCTTGTTACGACCACAATCCCCAAGTGGTCAGAATCGTGTAAATATTATTGTTAATTATCGTTAGTCAAAGGGTAGATTTTGGTTTATATTATTTATACTTTAGCATTACGCGTACTCCTTATTGTCCTGGGAAGAAACTCAGGTTTTGCGTTCTAACAGTTCCTTTCCTTGACTTTGTATTTCTCGCTCTCCTCCAATGTTGCGTGCCGCGTCAGAGTGGTGTGGCCACTGGTTTGTGATTTCTGGTCTGGTAATTCAGGTTATCACAAGTCGTAGTAGGATATAATAGTAGATACATTGATACAGCGTAGTAGGGTATAATAGTAAATACATTGATACATCGTAGTAGGGTATAATAGTAGATACATTGATGTATCGTCGCTTCCCTGATCGAAGTGAGTAAAAAAACAACAGATACTACTCTTTGATCTTAGCCAAAAGGCCGAGAAGCAAAACCTCCACCTCGAGCTCTGTCATTCCCAGTGGATTTTCTACCCGAGCTCACCACGTGATGTTCGATAGATTAAATTAAGGTGCATTGTGGGTGCACAATTGGGTTCTGAGTTAAGCCCGGAGGCTCAAATGTATGTTTGTTTATCGTTAGCCCACCTATGTGGGCAGTTCTGTACAAAGATAGAAAGTACGTGGGGATATCTTTTCAACTTCTGACAGACCATCACCACCCCATCCCACATTTGGTTATCGTCCTTGACATAGAAAGTTTAAAGGAGACAGACTGTTTGGGGGACAAGAGCCACCCCTGATGACAAATCATTGATGAGGGCGTACACGCATGACAATTGATAAGGTCATCCGATGGGGGGTGCGTATTACAACCATTCGACGTCAGAACGATGACTGCCTCATGGAAGCCATTTTGTGTGGACTATTTTGTTGACACTATTTAAACTCCTGAATGCTTATGGTTTCTCTTTCTACGTGCTGTTTTGACTGAAACTAATTTTCACGTGGCACTTATCTCATTGTTTTGACCAATTTTGACTCCGTATCAACTATTCATTATACTTTGGACGTTTATGTGCTTTATTCATTTCTTTTAAAAGATACCTGCCTATTTGCTTAATATTCGTGAGATCTATGTAAGACAGTCCCAGATTATCACCCACAATGAACGTTTTCCTTTTTTCCATTTTGTGAGAACTATGGCCACGGCATACTAGGGAATGTGTTGCCAGCACAATGCCCAGCCGCCTTTATTTTACCCCAACTAATGTCGACTGTAATTAATGGTGTGTAAACTGTAGTTTTACTATTTGAATTATGTTAACTGTAGTGTTGTAGTACTTTGCATTTTGTGTAGACTAGTTTCTTTACACTTTTATACTCTTGAATGTTTATAACTTCTCTTCTTCCATGCTGTTTTGACTGAAACTTTTTTTTGGTTAATTTCGATTTTATCTAAGTGGCTTTTATATTAAATTTTTATATGAAATTTTAATTGTGTTGTACAATCTTGACTACGCTATTCATTATACTGTGGACGTTTATGTATTTGATTTCTTTTTTTTTCTTCAATACATCTGTCTATCTGCTTGACGTGAGGAGATCTATGTAGGACAATACCAATCTATCAGCACAATAAATGTTATCATTTTTTGCCGCTTGAGGTTCATTGATGTTTATGTATAAGACAAAATAAGGTGATCTACATGAGGGCTCGCACTTTAAATACATATATCGAGCATTGTCTTTCTTGCAACAGCCTTAGTCCAGCATAGAGCCATTATCATTAGAATAACAAGCCAGTGAAGAGAGGGGCACTCAGTTTCGGGATCTGGCCCATCCTACGCATCTCGAGATTTGCCGTCTCATCTACTCAAGCCATCGAACACCTCTACACGGTATTTCTACGTTGTTCTAACTTATTTCTAAGTTTGTTATAAAGTCAAAGAAATCCGTGTTCTATTATCAAATAAAGCCAAACTTGGAGCATAACCTATGAAACCTGGGCAGCCTACCAACGTATCAAGTTTCCTTTAGTACGATATTGATAAATGCGTCCAGCATGGTACATTGATGATTGAACTGATAATGTCTAGGTTGCATGTTAGATCTGTTACGAAATTTCCGTCGAGCAATCAGCTAAAATCACACAAAAATCCCCTTGAATTTTGTTTCCACACAAATAGGAGAATCCTAGTATTTGGACTCAATTATATAGTCTATACTGGAACTTAACTTAATCCACAAATTTTATATCATACATAATAATATTTAAAACAGATTATATTAACATTTGATTATTTTCTTGTATACGTCATAAATAAAAACTGTATGACACTCATTACCTGGTTTCTTGTTAGCCTTTTACCTGAGTTAAGACTCTTTTATAGCCCAACTGTAATTAATGGTGTGTAAACGATAGTTTCACTATTTGAATTATATTGACTGTAGTTTCACTATTTGAATTATATTGACTGTAGTTTCACTATTTGAATTATATTGACTGTAGTTTCACTATTTGAATTATATTGACTGTAGTTTCACTATTTGAATTATATTGACTGTAGTTTCACTATTTGAATTATATTGACTGTAGTTTCACTATTTGAATTATATTGACTGTAGTTTCACTATTTGAATTATATTGACTGTAGTTTCACTATTTGAATTATATTGACTGTAGTTTCACTATTTGAATTATATTGACTGTAGTTTCACTATTTGAATTATATTGACTGTAGTTTCACTATTTGAATTATATTGACTGTAGTTTCACTATTTGAATTATATTGACTGTAGTTTCACTATTTGAATTATATTGACTGTAGTTTCACTATTTGAATTATATTGACTGTAGTTTCACTATTTGAATTATATTGACTGTAGTTTCACTATTTGAATTATATTGACTGTAGTTTCACTATTTGAATTATATTGACTGTAGTTTCACTATTTGAATTATATTGACTGTAGTTTCACTATTTGAATTATATTGACTGTAGTTTCACTATTTGAATTATATTGACTGTAGTTTCACTATTTGAATTATATTGACTGTAGTTTCACTATTTGAATTATATTGACTGTAGTTTCACTATTTGAATTATATTGACTGTAGTTTCACTATTTGAATTATATTGACTGTAGTGTTGTAGTACTTTGCACACTTAGAGGTGCTCTGTGTGGATTTTCCCGATTTTCAGTTTTTTTTTGGCTTTTGTCTTAATCATAACAAAATGCGCGTAATAGAAACGAAACGACCGTAGCAGATTTATAGTTTTGTTTATCAGCTCGACATAATAATATTGAAGATTTGATCCTTTTTATATTTGAATATTTCAAGCAAATGTTTTGGTAAAGAGAAAATCTTCACGAAATTACATCTTTTTCAGATTTCCAATGTCACTCAAGTACTAAAGACTAATTAAAGAGAAGATCGAGGTATTAAAATATAGGAACATTTATTAAAACCAAGGGAATAGAAAACTCATCATCATCATCATCTTTGGCTCCATAGTCTCGAAAGACGATTAGATTTGCGCTTCTGTGATTTGGCCAGCCCTGCAAAATTGACTGTGTCTGTGGAGACCTATCCTTGAGAGACAGGCTCTATCGCATCTTTGGCACGTGAAACCTGGACCGTTGGAGATTGTTAGGGGCAGCCTACTTTTCTTCGCTGCTCGTTTGCCCTCTGCCGCATTTATACCGTATAGGAAACTATAAGTATTATATTTAATATTTAAAAAAGCGTAGATCTTTGTTAGTCTAATAATAGGGAGTTAGGCACCATATATAGTCTAATATTGCCTTGGGAGTAGGGGAAACCATGGTAGTTGTAATGTAAATTGTATACATTTCATATTATTTTATATTACAGGGGTCGGCACACTTTTGATAATTGTGTGCCAAAAGGCGATTTAGAATGCCAACTGCCTAAAGTCATTATTTGGTTTTAGAAGAGACTCGAAATTCCCTTTTTTGAGCCATTCTCGTGACATTTAAAATCGCGTTTCTGTGGCCAGCTCAATTTCCAGACGGCTTTACTTTTCCCCAAACTAATGTCAGGTACCCATCAAAGCTGGGTAGACTCAGGGACACCCTACAAACACGTGATTAATATCTAGCCTTTACCAGGATTCGAACCCAGGACCTTTGATACGCCTGCCGAATGTGTTGCTGCTCTAATTTATTGTTAGCGTTAATTTGAAAGTCAGAAAAATAGAAGGGTTAGCATTAGACCTTAGGTTTAGGCTTAAAGCTCATAAATATGTATTGATCTTAATTGTAAATTTTATAATTAAAGTAAAAAAAAATACCAGCTGTTTCGTCAAGAAGGACAACTACCCTTTAATTTGTTACATATTACAACAACATTTCCTTACCTAACGAAATATAGTTAGAAATATAGTTAGACTGATATATGTTACGTACAAAAGATTGTTCCCCATTCTATAGTGCAGATAATTGATATTAAAATAAGGCAATAAATACCCAATTGTTGTTGTTGGCTTCCATTAGTCTCGTGAGACGACGGAATTTAGTGTGCTCTTGGGGACTGTGCGCTCCTGGCCTTGCAACTTCTGCTGTCGCTGTACAAGCCCACTCGCGAGTGACAGTCCCTGTTGCACGTCTGGTGCAAGAAAACAGAGTTGGTCTCCATCCTTCTAGTGCGCTTCTCGCCAGCAAGCAGTTGCAGGTTTCTTTCTTCTGCTTCCAGCCCGGAGGTCAGAACTCGTCTCCAACTGGCAAGTTCCTCCCAGCTCTTTATGTCCATGGCTAGAGCTATCATGTCTCTCTTGCAGACATCCCTATAACGGAGGTGGGGCCGGCCTGCAGTCCTCTTTCCTCTGGCTAGTTCAGAGTATAGGATGTCTTTGGGTATTCTGCCATCGTCCATCCTACACACATGTCCCAACCATCTAAGACGGCGTTGGCGGAACTTTACGCATTTATAAAGATTTAGAGAAGCTAGAGACAAAATAATAAGCGAGGAAACAAATGCAACATGTACAAAATGAGTTTGTGATATATTCTTTTACTTTCATATAATGAAGTTCTTTTTTCTTTCCACATGTGTATTGCTAGTCTGAGGCAAAAATGAATATAAGCATCATAAAAGGCTTTATAGAGTCTATATCACAATTGTGGCAAAAACACGAGTTTGAAGATTTCGGAGTAATTGTTGAAGGAGACATCTATACATGTCACAGCGTTATACTGGCTGGAGTTTCGGAATTTTTCGCTTGTTTGTTGAGGTCAAATATGAAGGAAAAAAAGGACATGGCGGTCCATTTAGTGGATATTTCCTCAGCAACATTTCGACTAATTATTAATACTATATACACTGGATCTAAATTGTTAACTGAAGAAAATATCTTGGAAGTTTGGTCAGCTGTGCATCAACTACAGATTAATTTTTTAATAAGACATTGTGAAGAGTTTGTTGTGAAGAATTTATCTTTGGAAAATCTTGAAATGTACAGACAACGTGCAGAGTATCTTCAATCAGAGAAAATAGCTGATTGTATATTCAATTTTATGTTAGCAAATTTTGATTCATTGACGAGAAAAAACCTATTTCAAGAATTAGATTTTGAATATCTTACAAAACTCATAAGCAATGATAAGCTTGTTGTTAGCTCTGAAGACTTAGTTTTGCAATCAATTTTTGATTGGGTTGATTCTGGAAATAGCTGTACGGAGACAATTCATGGTATTGAACCGTCCTTGGCATTGCATTCGAACTTATCTCTTAATGTTACAGATGGTAAAGGATCTACTAAACAAATGGAAGAACCAAGCAGAGAAAGCGAATAGGCAAAATTGAATAGTAATTTCAATGCAAAAGAACAATCAATTGAAACTCCACATGGAAGAAGACATTTTTTAATTGCATTATTAAAATCCAGCAGATGTTTTTTGGCTAGTGATACCTGCATTGTTAGGTTGTATAACAATAGTTTAATCCAAAATGACATTATGGTCAAGGAATTATTGTTTAAAGCATTAACCTTTAAATTGCATGACAATTGGCACGGCCATTGGCCAACAACTGCTATTTATAGAGACTGCAGTGAAGTAGATCATGTCGGTGTCATCTGCAAAAAAGGATCAATGTATGCTGTATCTTTCAAACAAAAAAAATTGTTAACCTTAAAAAGTTTACCAATCAAACTAAATGCAAAACTAACGATTTTTAGAACAAAAATTTATGCGTGTTCATCAGGAAGCGCTTTAAATGAAATATATGTGTTCCAAAAAAATGTTTGGGTACGAGTGACAGAAATATCACATGACGTTCATCACGTTCTAGCACATGAAAAGTACATTTATGTCTTCGATTCAAATGAGAAGCGTTTCACTAGATTTGACCTAGAAATTTCACCCATAAAACTTGAAACGTTTGAACATGAAATAAGAAATATGACGTATGCTTTAAGCGTTCACAACAATATTGTTGTATTTACTTATGTAGACAACAACGGCATTGAAGAAACAGCTGTTAGTTGTTGGAATGCAGAAACAAAATTTGGGAAACAACTTGACAATCTGCAGTTCTCATCTCAGAACATGACCAGCTTCAGTGATGACTTCAACACATACATTTTGGATTCAAATGGAAATTTATGGACGCTGACCAACGTAGACGTTATTGGTTTTAGACTAGTCGCTAAAATTTGGAATGGGCATGTTAAGATATTAGGTGCCGTGCTTTTTAGAAAGGTTCTTTTACTTTTTAAGGATCGCCTTACTGATGTTGTTGGGTTTAATTATGTGAAAGATGTCATTTCTTCACTAAATAGTTGGCGAATGGATGGTCGAACATCCAATGTTGTACATTACGTCACACCAATGAAGGAACTGAAGACTAAAGTATCATAGTATACTATTTCAAAATGTTTGCTGCACATCTTTATCCATTATATACAAATTAATAATACTTATAATGATCGGGCTAGATCTTTCTAAGTGCTACAACCTTTTTATAATTAAATTCTAGTGTTTTTTGTTTATAATAAAATTAAACAATTTAAAATTTCATTATTAAACTTTGTAATATTTAAAATTATTCGTCTGTGAGATTTTCTTGTTTCTTTAGCTGTTAGAGAAGTTGTCGGTCAATTTAATTCTGACTTCTTCTTGATTCCTGTTGTTTTAATTTCATTTGTTGCAACACTTTACTATATAATGTTTAAAACTTTAACTTTTAATAATTTGTTTCTACTTTAGATTTTATTTATTTCCGTTCAAGAAAGAAAAAAAAAATTAAAAAAAAGCTTCAACAGCAAGGGAAAAGAGCTTAAGATCCAAACAACATACAACATACAACATACAACATACAACATACAACATACAACATACAACATACAACTTACAACATACAACATGCAACATACAACACACAAAATATAACATACAACTTGAAACATACATACTTGAACAACATACAACTTGAAACATATTTTAAAAGGTAAATCACTCCGAAAAACGGATTATATATTTTTTTAACTAACTAGTAATACGTTTAAAAAAAACGAATAAAACAAATTATATGAAAGGCCTATATAAAAAATAGATATATATATTATATAATATATATATATATATATATATATATATATATATATATATATATATTTATATATATGTATATATACAGAGACAGAGAGAGAGAAAGAAAGAGAGAGATGCATGATTATGGCAACACCTAAAACAGTCAAATTTATGTGTTCTCAGATATTCAAATCCATGATTTTCGGCTTATAATCTTTAGACATTTATGCTACAATTAACTTAAAAATGTATTCAGTATACATTATGTTATAATAATGAAATGGCAGCATCATAAACTTAAAAAAAAAAGTAATTTGATGATTTTGCCCTTGCACTTATCATACTATAACATATGTTGATAATACAAGTTTATACACATAATGGACACATTGAAAATCGTTGACGTTAATATATTTTCAAACCTTTTATTGCATGTTAAATATGTGGGGAAATTAATTTTGATGTAAAAAACAGTACTAAGGAAAAAAAAATATACTAAAAAGTTACCTTTATTTACGCAAGTTTTACGTATCGTTACACCATTACATAATACACTTTTAGAGGCAAGTGTTTTACATTTAACTCAAAAAGGTTAAACAATCGAGATTCATATTTTTTTCTTTTATCAAACTGTTGCAGCAAACAATTTTTATTCACATACAAACAAAATTATTTCAAAGTCCTTGTTTAAAAATATTACACAGCATAGCAATGTAAAACAGCTTACTTGTTTTCAAATTGCGTTTAATGATTCTGATATATAAAAAGGTTCTATTTCACGTTCAGGTACGATGTAGTGTATAAAGTTTGAAGTTTTGTAACCAACACGCATAGAAAATGTTTCGAAAAAGAAACCTTTCACTACGTTCAATTTATCAAAACTGTCTGGAGAATCACCGAAAATAAAAAGAGTTTCCCTAAACAGAACAGCCCCTCTTACGTCACATTTTACACTCCACAGTTTAGCCACAAATGTAAAACCAATAACCTCCGTGTTTGTCAGTTTCAGCAAATTCCCATTTGAATTTAAAATGTATGTGCTTAAGTCATCACGAAAGCTGGTCATGTTCTTGGAAGATAATTCAAGATTGTCCAGTTGTGTCCATTCATTATTTTCAGTATTCCAAGAATGGACAGCTGTTTCTTCAAGTCCATTGTTGTCTACAGAACAGAATACAAGAATGTTGTCATAGAAACTCAAAGCATACTCCGGATTTTTAAGTTCATGACTAATAGTTTTAAGCTGTATAGATGAAATGTCTGGGTTAAATTTTATAAAAACTTTCTCAATGGAATCGAGCATATAAATACTTTGTTCATGTGCAAGAGATAATTGAATGTCATGCTTCAGAACTCTTACTAGTTCCCAATAGTCTTTTTTAAGGACATATATTTCATTGTCTGCACTTCCTATTGAACATGCATACAATTTCCCTTTCAAAACAGTAAGTTTTGAATATTTTAGTTTTTCTACAGGTTCCATAAAAAACAATTTCTTTTGTTTCAAAGATAAACCTACAATTCCTCTTTCATCGCAGAAGACACCAATATGTTCTAAATCACTACAGTTTCTGTGTATGGCTGCTGTTGGCCAATGTCCGTGACAATGGTCACTCAATTTAAAGATTAAAGATTCCACTAAAATCTCTTTAACAAAAATGTCATTTCGTACCAGATGTTGTTTAAACAGTTTTAAAACGCAATTTTCGCTGGCCAAATAATATCTTGTAGATTTTAAAAGTAGAACTAAATGTTTTTTTCTCTCAATTGGTTCGTCTGGATTCTTGGAATCAATTTTTTGTTCTTCTGTTACGGCATTTGCTTTTAAAGTCGAGTTTTCATTCTTTGGTACTAAGTTAATTTCATTATAGTCTATATCTTGTATAGTATTAATAAAACCGTCATTAGATTCATTTTTTCCTTTATTTGAAAAAATATGAGTATAATTAACCCATTTAAATATTGACTCCAAAATTATATCTTCAGACTTTACTTTAAGATTGTCACTTTCTAAAAGTCTTTTTAGAGATTGGAAATCCAATTGGAAAAATATTTCCTTGTCTCTCAATGTCTCAAAATTATTTAGCACAAAGGTGAATATAAATTCACATACCCTTTGTGACTGAAAAAAGTCTGCGTAGCTTTTATAACTTTCTACAGTATCCAGATTTACATGGTCAATAACAAAGTCCTCACAATGTTCTATTAGTAAATGAATCTGTAATTGATGAACTGCTGACCAAACTTCAATAATGTTTTCACTTGTCAACAATTCACATCCAGTGTAGAGTGAATTAAGAACAAGCCTAAATATTGGTGATGAAATATTTTTTAGCTCTACCGCCATTGCTCTTTTCTCTTTCATGTCCAACCTTAATAAAATTCTGAAAAACTCTGAATATGACGCTAGAATGAAACTGTGACAAGGACAAATGTCTCCATCAATTATGACCTTAAAGTCTTCAAAATCATGGTTTTCTCTCAATTTAGAAATATCCTGAAAGAATCTTTTTGACAATTTTGGATCTTGACTTGCTTTGGTCATTCTCTGGATGATTTCATCTGGAAAAATATAGTTTAAATTATAATATTTTATTTAACTTTTTTAAAAACAGTTTTCATTTATAATTTTTGAAAATTAGACTTATTAGAATACTTGGTACATTGATACGTGACAATACTAAAAACAATCTTGCCGTTTTAAAAGGAAAAAAAAAGAATCCATGAAAAGAATGCAACAGTTTTTTACAACATAATTGAATAAAATTATCACTAAGTTTCATTTGTCTTTTTTAAAAATCTTTTCTATTAACTTTGCAAAAACTTTGAGTGTAGGCATCGTATGCATGTTTCTTCGTAAGGCTAAAAATGTGTAAGGCGCAAGGTGACTATGATTTGTACAAAATAAATTTGTACAATTTTGTACACTTCAACACAGCTACTTCAGATCTTGACTATAGATAGTTATAATAACTAAGGCTAAGCTGCGAGCTAGGACTGCGAATGGCCTTCACATGTAGAGCACAAACCGATTAGGAAGATCTGAAATATCTACTTTTGAATTCCTCGTAAAAAGTACATCACCGACATAAAATTATTTTTTTATTTACTAAACGAATTGTGTTTGTCATAAACACATTTTAAAGGCAAATATTATAAACTATAAACCGGAAACTGCAAGTCTATTTTCTTTTTGTCTTCTGAAAAAACGGAACAGAGAGTTTACGATTGTTGAAGCTGGCGATCCAGTAGGGGAGAGGTGGGTAATTCGTACCGGTGTGTAATTCGTACCTCTGCCGTTTTACATACTTTGACTGGTTGTAATTACGATTTAAGCCCGTCAAAACATGCGAGCACATTAATTAGGACTTCCATAGAAAAATGGCGGACATTGACAAGAATGAGAAGCGGTAAGCACGATTTATATGTTTTTACACTAGTTGATGTTATTTTGACCATTGTCTCTATTCGTACTATGTAGGTCTAGTGAAACATAGCTTGTTTATACTTGTTATGTGTACTGACTATCCAGTCTTCTTAATTAATAAGTATAATTTGATCTATTTTGTATTGGCAAGAAAAAAATAGAAGTGGAAAACAATGATACATCTGAGTCGGCTAAATCGTACCACTCTATGGAGGGCAATACGTACCGGTACTAATTACCCGCAGTGGTACGTTTTAGCCGCAATAGACTTTGTGAATTGATTATATCATAACTCATAATAAAACCTATTTATAAATTCGGAGTTTCTGGAACTGTTGAGTCATATCTGTACTCAGGAGTCTTAAGAAGTGTGTAAACCACCGATACGCTCCCCTTAAAGAGTACACATGGGGAACAGGTGGTGTTACGCCTCTGAGGATCATTACACTGCCGAGAGGCTTCGAGACTCGGTGGTAGGAAGCAGTGAGTGCCTTATTGACGTGCCGAGGGGTGGCTAGTTTTGGACAGGTTATCGATGTTCACCCCCCCCCTTTTTCACCTTCCCACTTGTCCATCCCTTAATAAAGAACATAAAAGTTGACATTTCGAGACACTTATATTTAGGAACTGGTGAGTTCGTACCCTTTTTTTTTACCTGTTTATAATATTTTATAACTTTAACGTGCTAGCTATACAAATGTATTTCACTATGTTACAGTGGGTTCTTACATTTTCTTTTCATAAAACAGGCAAATGCATGGTCAGAAGATAATATGAAAAAGGCTCTTCTCTTATTAAAAGAGGGAATCTGTGGTATAAATGAATGCTCTAAGATGTATGGGATATCCCAACCCACTTTAACTCGTCATCTTTTGAGTAAAAATAAATATGCAAAATATGGAGTAAAGGTCATAGGGAGATCAACAAGTCTGCCACCTGAAGTCGAGGAAGATCTTGTCAAGCATAGACAAATGCTTGAGGGAATGATGTTTGGAATCACAAGAAAGGACCTGATGCAATTAGGGTATCAGTTCGCTGATGCTAATAATTTGCTACATGCTTTCAGCAAGACCAAAAGAATGGCGGGTAAAGATTTGTATAATGCATTCATGAAGCGCCACCCAAATTTAAGTTTACGCCAGACTGAGCCGATATCTATTGCTAGAGCGCCTGGCTTTAATATAACAGATCTGAATGGATTTTATGACAAGCTTCAGAATATCTTTGACCTACATTCCATATAGGCTATGAAATTGACAATATGGACAAGACAAACTTGTCAACAGTGCACAAGACATAGAATAATATCAGCAAAAGGAAAGCGCCAGGTCAGGTCTCTCTCTAGTGCCGATAAATTAGCTGTCAAAACTACTGACGTTTTTTGTATGAATGCTGCAAGATATTTTCTTCCACCAATCGTGATTTTAAACGCAAAAGAATGAAGGATGAGCTGAAAGACGGGGCACCTTCTGGAACACTTTTTGCATGCAACGAAAGTGGATGAATTCAGAACTATTTGAAAAAGTAGATGGTCCACTTTATATCTTTTGTAAAACCATCAAAAACTCACCCTATCCTTTTGATTTTAGATGGACATGCTACCCACACATAAAAACTTAAATACCACCATGAAAGCATGTGAATCGGGTGTAATTATGCTAAGTTTTCTCCCATATACAACACATCGCATGCAGCCTCTTGACATCTGTTTTTTTAGCCGTTTCAAACGTATTATCAAGGTCGGTTCGTCCATGTAAGCAACCTAGGTGGCCGCATAGGGCGCAAAATTTCGGGAGTTTATGGGGGGCGGCATAATTGAGGATTTCTTAAAAATGTGGGCATTTAAAAATATAAACTAAACTAAAGCTTAGTACTTTTGCGAGATACTAGCATAGGCAGACGAATTACTAGGTAATGAAAGGCGAAGTGTATTTTATTTAAGTTGTCTTAGAAAAATTATACAATTGAGATAAAGATTATTACTTCAGCTTCAACATTCCAAAAAAAATGTTTCTTCTTTCCTTTTGGTACTTATTACCCTCCCTAGTGGTACGAATTGAACGCTGGTGAGGGTAATTCGTACCACTTGGTCTTTTTTTTAATTTTATTAATTGTGCTCTTTGTTTTCATAATAACACGTTGAAATCATGTATATTCATTCTTTTGTCAACAATAATTGTTTTAACGTTAAAATAAACTTTTTTCTACAGTTAGTTTTTTTATTGTTAATTTTTTCCCTTAGGGGGTACGAATTACCCACCTCTCCCCTACATGTAAAATCTATGTTTAGACAATTAACTCCATATGTTTACGTTTGTTGAAGCTGGCGATCCAGTAGATGTAATATCTATCTTTAGACAATTAACTCCATATGTTTACGATTGTTGAATCTGGCGATCCAGTACATGTAATATCTATGTTTAGACAATTAACTCCATAAGTTTACGATTGTTGAAGCTGGCGATCCACTATATGTAATATCTATGTTTAGACAATTAACTCCATATGTTTACGATTGTTGAAGCTGGCGATCCAGTACATGTAATATCTATGTTTAGACAATTAACTCCATAAGTTTACGATTGTTGAAGCTGGCGATCCAGTACATGTAATATCTATGTTTAGACAATTAACTCCATATGTTTACGAATGTTGAAGCTGGCGATCCAGTACATGTAATATCTATCTTTAGACAATTAACTCCATATGTTTACGGTTGTTGAAGCTGGCGATCCAGTACATGTTATATCTATGTTTAGACAATTAACCCCATAAGATCAGGACTAGAAAAGTGAATTGGAACAAATACAACAGTGTGTGTGTGTCTATTTTCGAAGTCTATTTTTGTCTTTGTGTATACGTTACCCTTATATAGATTATACATAGTGTTTATATAAAATAAATGTATTCATCCTGATAGACGGACCAATGGTAATCAAAGCATTTGTTTGGGCTAATTTCAAAAGCTGATCTTATTGAATATAAATAACATAACATGTTGATTTTAATTGTTTTTATGTGTTTAATTTTAATCTAAAATGCATGTGTTTAAGTCATCATCACGAAATTTTGTAATGTTCTTAGGAGAGAAATTAAGCTTGTCCAGTTGTGTCCATTCATTTTGTGTCTATATTACAAGAATGAACAATTGTTTGTTCAATTCCATTGTTGTCTACAGAACAGAATACAAGTATGTTGTCATTGAAACTCTTTGAATCGTATACACTACAGACGATCCTTCTATAAAGAAGATCATTACGTCCTACGCTCATCCGTGGTCCGAGTCTAGTCTTGCATCTTTATTAATGTTTAAATGATGTTAAGTTACTGGTTTTCCTGGTTTGTTTAGGCAACCCATTCCATGCCCGAATGCCACTCGGGAAAAAAATCTAAAAGAAATAGGTAGTTTAATTATACAATGTGTCATTAACTAGAAATTGACAACAAAATACAGTTTTCTTTCGTCGGCATTTTATCACCGTATGTTGGCTTTCATTTCTTCATTTAACTGGGCAGACCGATCCTGGAATGCAAATTTTGTGCACGTATTTTGTTTTTTTTCTTTCCTTCCTCCCTTAGTCTTCATAATGCCTCAACATTACTCTACAATGTCTTGTTCATGACCTACATTTCTGCTTCTGTGATTTTTCTCCATGTGTCAAGTGGTATTCCCTAATGCCAATATCCGGTAAAAGCTGAGAACTTGAGCCACATCTTTAGATGTGTATGTAATTGGAATTTAACTAAATTAATATCATTTATTTATCTGTTGAAAGCATGTAGACATATTTGTATAAAAGGAATACTTTTTAATTCTTACACATTTTAAACTCAGTGTTTTGACCTATTTTTGGGTCGTCATAGGAAGTGATCACTTTTGTGCCAATTTTTAAGTGATGTGGAACATGCATGTGTTCATTTCGCATCTTAATCACTAATACGCTCCAAACGTACAGTCTTCTTTGTTTTTTCATAATTGAGGAGTATATAGGCTTTGTTTACCTTTGTGTTTCCATTCATTCATTATATTTACAAGAGAGTTTTAATGTTTTGAAAACTATTGATAAGTTGCCTTCAATTATTGTTTAAAATCTTTTTTGGTCGCCTTTAAATTTAACACGATTGCGTTCCTCACTATCAAAATCATAATTCTGTGAATCTTCATTGCAATCCGTGATTGCGCAATGATTTTATTGATTGCGCTAGTGTAATACTAATGCATTTATAACTTTTCTATGTTACCATTAGTGGCATTCTGAAATGAATTTCTCTACAAGTAATTTAACAGCTTATAAATATTATTTTTTTTTCATGAATATTAAGCTGTGAAATATTTATAAGAACAATATAAATTATTTTTCACCTTTTTACGCATAGGTTTTTAAACATTAAGCGTTTAAATAGGCCTGATGGAAAATTAATATTATTGATCGGTATAGACACACATTATTTCATAGTTTAGTTACTAATTTAAAAAAAAAGTATTTTCACTAAATAAATCTCAATCAACGCTATATTCATGAATTATTTATCATTATAATATAAGCGGTGAAAATTTCATTGAATTATTTATAGCCCTTTTAAAGTTATGTGCATTATAGTGTGAATATTGAATTGACATTTTCGGTCAGAATTTTGTAAAATTAAATACAAAGGTTATATAAGTGTTTTTTTTCGCTCATAACTTTTTTTCTAGTGAAGATATCTTTAAAAACTTTGTACCATTAGAAAGCTGGTGACCAGTTATACCCAAAAGATATATTTTTAATTGCTTGGTAGATTTCGTTCTACTTCAAGGACATATAGTTACAATTGTCTATATTCATTCTATTTAGACATCAGTGGTGCGCAATACGTTTTTCAAACAATTTTGATTATATTGATCAGTGATTGTGCGGAATTTTAGTTTTCGCTTGCATCACTTTGGACAAGCAAATTTATGAAGGAGTAGCTATCCATTCTTTTTATAGATCAGTGGGTTACATTGGTTACAAAAAACAAACAACATTTAAATGACACATTTGAATCAGCAGAATGAATACCAATAATTACCAACAAGCTTTACATAAATCCATTCAGTTGGTCATGATTTCCCTCACATTAGTCAATAGATTTTCTTTATTAACTGTACAGGATACATGAATGCCTTTGTAATAGCTAGATCTAATAGCGTCAGGTGCATTTAATATTAAACCAATGATGAATAAAACATGCTAGATGTTGAGTTACTTCCGGTAGACTGACTTTAATGTGCGCACCTTAGATACTTTAAACTTAATTTGCGCATCCAATGATGAAACATGATATTTACTTTAGATAAAACCTAACTCTTGATGAGAACAAGAAATTATTGAAATATTTTACTCTTTGTACAAACAACACGGTGGTAGACCAGCAGCGTCCCTGGATTGCCGTATCGTAGGTCAAGTGTTGCGAGGTTACCCATGAGTTGACCCAGCTGAGATATATACCTGCAATTAGCAATATGTAAAGGCAACTTGGCATTGTGCACACAATCCTATTCTTCGCTTTGACTTCTAAGGTGAGCAGTGTTTCTCTAGTTCCATAGACCAACATGTTTTCGTTTTACTGCAAAGTCGAAAAATTCATAATATTAACATACTATAACTAAACCTAGTCTGTCACACATAGGCCTAACACCAACTAATAATTGAAACGTCTTATAGACATATTTTGTTTTGAACTTTTATTTTATGACACTATATTTATTATATCAATTTTTAAAAAGTGTTATGTCACATATAAAAACAGGGTTATCCCCACTGACTTCAAGAACATATGTTGATTCGTATAATGGTCCTTAGTCTAACATTTTTAAACAATGTCATTATATTATAATATAGCTGAAAGAAAAAAATAAAAAGCACATCAAAATATGCTATTAACTTATAATATATTTCATTCCGTTTTCTTTGTGACTAAATCTTTTAAAGATTTATCAAGTATTCTACCCAAGGTCATCAGTCCCAACTGCGTTTCCCACATGCAAGCACCGACGTCTACAAATATTATTTTCTTCCGTCAGCCATTAGGGCGTGGAACACACTGGACCAGGCCTCCATCCATCACTGCCCCTACTGTGCCGGCTTTCAAATCTTCACTGAAGGGCTGGACTAAAAACCTAAAGTGAAACTCTTTCATTTGTTTATAATTCTTGTATGTTATGTTTGTGTAATTTCATGTGTAGTTAAATAGTGGACTCTTTTCTCGGTCATAACGGGGTCTCCACAGTAATATGAAGAAAAAGAAGAAGATAAACTAGATTTTTTACTGCTACAAAATAATTAGAAACGAAAAGTAAATCATAGTTCATAATTTTAAAAAAATGGAACAAATAATCTCTAAAACTGAAAAAGTTTCAAAATCAAAGGGAATTAACTCATCAAATTCTAAATATACCAAAGTTTCTTTAAAGTTGAAATCTTACTTATTTACTTTAATTAAACACAACACTAACACCTCTAATGTCTATAACTATATTTTTAAATGGTCTGTCTTTTATATGTTCCACGTGCTTTAAATTCACTTTAGAGACTTTAAGTGAAATTTGGTAAAGTTTACTTACACAATTTAATACGTTCTTCCTGTGTGGCTGTCGTTTGTGTACGATACTTGCAATAACAAGTGCCCTATTGACAAGTCTTAGCGATTATGCATGCATAAAAGGTCAAATAGAAGAACATTTCCGGTCTTATTCGATCATTTTCTTCGAAACATGTCTGTGTGCTACGTTACTGGTTGTACGAAAATATGTATAGAATTAATTTTTCTTTCATTTCCAAAAGATGGTAATAGAGAGTGTTTGAGGATAGAGACAGATGAACTAAGATAATTTTATTTTTTTTAATTTTTCATAGATTTCTAGATTTCCTAGCAGACTCTATAGCTCGCACCTCCCTACCACCCGCCCATCTGAAGACCTCCCTGAATTCTTCTCCCAGTACTGAATCTAGATCCAGGCCTAGATCTAGATTTAAAAATGATTTTAATATAAAAATAAACGATAACATTAAAAAAGAAGAAGCTGAAAAACGAATCAAAACTTATTTTGTATTACCTAAATTAAAGAAATATCCAGTATATATTTCACATCTTATAACAATCGTATTACTATGTCGTAAAAATGATTGCATACTAAAATAAAACTGAAAGTAAACCTGTTCCACCGAAGCACATTGAGTATTTAGGTCAAACGATGTCCACGTATGTCTTTTGTATGTCTAACTGTAGCTGGTAATGCGCCAAATAGCACTGACTTGATCGCTGTCACAATCAGCCTAATAAATTATCTCGGTATCAGTTGTGTGCGTGTATGTGTGGGAGGGGGTGGAGTTGCTACTTAGCCTACGTGCAACGAGCACGTCTGTATGATTATATTGAACGCGCGAATTATGTCTTGATTTAGTGCAGCTCATTCTGCCCGTATAACATGAAAGGGGATGGGTATGATTAGATAGATGACGAATTATTCCTCTTCTACTGGCTTGTTGTTTAAGAGGATGACCGGTGCACAATTAATCCATGGAAACAACTTGATTGTTGGTACTTTTTATGTTTCAATGTTTATAATGAGCTACTTGGCTCTAGCAAAAGGTGGTCTAGATGAACCGATACAATACTTCATATAGGACCACAACATGAAATTTATGAGACAACGGAAAACAGAGGCGAAATCACACTATTAATTATTAATACGTAAAATCCGTGCATAAAAGATACTGATAAGTAAAAGATAAGTGAATGCAGGCGACATATTATATATATTATTCGAGTGCATCAAATACAATCTTCATTAGGCATAGCGTAATTTGGGCTGGTCACCCATAGTACGCTTAGCCGCGTCAATATTCTAGATCAGACTATTTGTAAATCTAAATTACAACTTTTCAAGAAAAGAGGTTCTGTCACATGATATGGGCAGGGAGGGACTTAACATTATTGACAAGTCCAAATTTAGATTGACAGGTGGGGTGGGTGGACGATGAGTACCAACGCGAGACGAGGAGAAGGGGTGGTGTGGGTCGGGGGGGGGGGTGGCGGTGAGGGGGGGGGGAGGACGAAATTGACATCTAACACTGTTTCCATGTCCTCCGACGGCACCTCAGATCTACTCCTGCTGGACAAGGTCCGACTAGAAAAGACGGTCCCATTGGAATGTAAAATTGTATACCTAATACACATTATGTCCGCCTTCAAAAAAAAATACAGAATGATCTAACATATTGTAACTAACTAACGTATCATGCGTAAAGTAATGAGAACATCAAATGAAGCATGCAAAAGAAACAAAAACATGCTGGTTGTAACACTAATGAAGCAAATGTATCATGTGTATCATATGTATGATAAAACACACAGAGTGGATGATAAAGATAGAGATATAGCCTCACAATCTGCCTCAATCATTGTGTCATTCTTAGTGGTATAAACCAGGGGGCGTCAACCTTTTCATATAAGTGTGCCAAAGTAGGATATCACACACATTCTTTGTGCCATCAGCTTAATAGTATTCCTGCTCTACTACTCAATTTCTTGTAGAATAGGCTTACTTTGCCTTTTCGAGAGTTCTTCTGCGTACCATGAAAAACGGCTCTGCGTGCAACGTTTCGCATATTTTCTAAAATTACATTTTCTTAATAAAACATCTACCAAACGTTTATCTATAAATTATTGACATAAAGTTGATTTAAAAATTCCGCGAGCGAACCGCTAGCTCTACTTTTAGAGCTTAAGTGTAACTTTTTTGTCCGTGCTCAGCCAATAACGCTGAACGACCATCTTAAAAACTTCCTCTGTATACAACATTCGATTTCAATCATTATTTTTCTTCGATAATATCATAGCCGATTACTAGACCGGAAGTTTAGTGGAACGGGTGTGATCGGAAATTCCGAAACAGAGTTTTTCAAGTTATCAAAAGCAGAAATATAAAAGCAAGTGGTCCATTGTATTCTATTCTTTGAGATAATATAGATACACTATGTATCTATCTATCTATCTATCTATCTATCTATCTATATGTACATATATTATATATTATATCACTCCCTCATTGGCTCCATAGTCTTGAAAGACGATTAGATTTGCGCTCCTGTGATTTGGCCAGCCCTGCAGAATTGACCGTGTCTGTGGAGACCTATCCTTGAGATACAGGCTCTGTCGCATCTCTGGCACTTGAAAGCGGGACCGTTGGAGTTGGAGTTTGTCAGGGGCAGCCTGTGTTCTTTACTTTTCTTCGCTGCTCTTTTAGCCTCCGCGATTAGGCGAAGTTTGTCCTCTGCAGCATTTATACCGGTGTGTAGGGTGCCTCTCCAACTACTTCTGTGCTGAGCAAGGTTCTCCCAGTTTCCGAACTCTACATCTATAGCCTTTAGGTCACGTTTGCAGACGTTCTTGAACCTGAGTTGGGGGCGGTCAGTAACTCTCTTGCCTTCAGCGAGCTCAGCATATTATAGCAGGTATTTTGGGATTCGCCCATCCTCCATCCTGGAAACATGGCCAAGCCACCGAAGAGGTCGTTGGCGAAGGAGAGTGATCATGCTAGGCATGTTAGCCCGTTGCAAGACCTCGTTGTTTGTTTATGCGGTCCTTCCAAGATATCCCAAGTATGCGTCCGAGACAGCGCATGTGGAAAGAAGAGAGTCTCTTTTCTTGCGATGCGTACAGGGTCCAAGTTTTGCTGACGTACAGGATAGTGCAGATCACACATGCACGATAGACAGCTATTTTTGTATTAATAGTGAGCATCTTGTTGGCCCATACTCTTTGCGTTAGCCTGGATAAAGTCGCGGAAGCCTTGTCAATTATCCTGCTGATTTCTGTGTCCAGTGATAGATCGGTGGTTATGGTGGAGCCAAGGTATGTGAATTGATCAACAACATCTAATTTGGAACCGTTAATGTATATGTTGGGTGGGTCAGCTCCCTGAACCATCACGTTGATCTATCTAATACTAATTGTTAGACCAAAATTTGGCAGTTCTTGGAGAAGCGATCCATCAAGTATTGTAGCTCCTCGTCAGTGTGTGTGACAAAGGCGGCGTCATCCGCGACTAGCAAGTCTTTGACTGTTCTTCTGCGGATTTTTCGCCTTGCCCTCAGCCTGGACAATCTCAAAAGCCCTCCGTCTGACAGGGTGTGCAAGTAAATCCCCTCCCTGGATTCTCTAAAGGCATTGTTTAGCAAGATTGAGAAGAAGATCCCAAAGAGAGTTGGGAAAAGAACGCATCATGTGTGCGTGTTTAACAAATCAAATCGATTTATTTGAAGACACGTGATCTTATTGCCTCATATTTTACTTTTGTTATTCAATTTAGCACATGTGTCCTCGCTAGCTGAGTGGATAACGTATCCGACTGCCATGCTGTCAAACCCGGGTTCGATTCTCTAGTTAGCCTATACTTTTTTTTTCTAACAAAATAATATTTTATGAATATTACTTAAAAAAAAAAAAGATTGTAAATCCACGGCCACACAGAAAAGCTTAGCATTTTGTTGAATAAAAAGACTTGCCTATTTTTAACCAGATCACATTAAATTTTTTTGTTATTTCTTTTCTAAATATCTTCAGTAAATATTTGTTTTTACAAATATTAGATCTATAGCTTTCTGTTTATTGTTTATATATATATATATATATATATATATATATATAAATATATATATATATATATATATATATATATATATATATATATATATATATATATATATTAACCTGTAGTTTATACATGCGTGTTTTATGTTTCCCCGGGCACCTGAATTAAGGTTATTTTATAGCCCAACTCTAATTAATGGTGTTTTAACTGTAGTTTCACTACTTGAATTATATTGACTGTAGTTTCACTATTTGAATTATATTGACTGTAGTTTCACTATTTGAATTATATTGACTGTAGTTTCACTATTTGAATTATATTGACTGTAGTTTCACTATTTGAATTATATTGACTGTAGTTTCACTATTTGAATTATATTGACTGTAGTTTCACTATTTGAATTATATTGACTGTAGTTTCACTATTTGAATTATATTGACTGTAGTGTTGTAGTACTTTGCACACTTAGAGATGCTCCGTGTGGATTTTCCCGATGTTGAGTTATTTGGCTTTTGTCCTAGTCATAACAGAATGTGCATAATAAAAACGAAACGGCCGTTGCTGATTTGTAGTTTTGTTTATCATCTCAATTTAATAATATTGAAGTGATTTGATACGTTTTATATTTGAATATGTCAAGCAAATGTTTTGGTAAAGAGAAGATCTTCACGAAATTACATAAAGACTAAGTAAAGAGAAGATCGAGGTATTAATATATAGGATCATTTATTAAAACAAGGAAATAGAAAACTATAAGTATAATATTTAATGTACAAAATTCGTAGTTCTTTGTTAGTGTAATTATAAAGAGTTAGGCACCAGCTATAGTCTAATAGGGCCTTGGGAGTAGGGGAAACAATGGTAGTTTAAATGTAAATTTTATACATTTCATATTATTTTATATTACAGGGGTCGGCAACCTTTCGGTAATTGTGTGCGAAACGGCGATTTAGAATGCCAAATGCCTAAAAGTAATCATTTGGTTTTAGAAGAGACTCGAAATGACCTTTTTTTCAGCCATTTAAAATCGCGTTTCTGTGGCCAGCTCAATTTCCAGACGCCTTTACTTGTCCCCAAACTATTCTCAGGTATCCATCACAGCTGGGTAGATTCAGGGACACCATACAGACCCGTGAACAATATCTAGTCTTTACCAGGATTCGAACCCAGGACCTTTGATACGCCCGCCGAATGCGTTGCCGCTCTATTTTATTGTTAGTGTTAAGTCTACTACTGTAGACTTAAAGATTTAAAAAGAAGGGTTAGCATTAGATCTTAGGTTTAGGCTTAGCGCTTATAAATATGTATAGATCTTAATTGTAAATTGTATTATTAAAATTCAGAAGAATACCAGCTGTTTCGTCAGAAAGCACAACTACCCTTTAATTTGTTACAAATTACAACAACATTGTCTTGCCTAACGAAATCTTTATAGTTAGACTGATAGATGTACACTACAAAAGATTGTTCCCCATTCTATAACGCATATAATTGATATCAACATAAGGCAATACGTACCCCATTGTTGTTGTTGGCTTCCATTAGTCTCGTGAGACGACATAATTTAATGTGCCTTTGGGGAATGTGCGCTCCTGGCCTTGCAGCTTCTGCTGTGGCTGTACAAGCCCACACGTAAGTGACAGTAGTGTTGCACGTCTGGCACAAGAAAACAGAGTTGTTCGTGGGTTGTTCTCTTCCCTTCTTTCTGCAGACCTGCCAACCCTTCCGATTTTCTCGGAATTATACATATTTTTCACCCCTCATTCCGACAAGGCCTTTAAAATTCCATTTTCGGCAATTTTTTTTTAAATTATTTTCCCGTCAGGACTGTCCACCCTGAGTCTACCCAGCTCTGATGGGTACCTGACATTAGTTGGGGTAAAGTAAAGGCGGCTGGGCATTGTGCTGGCCACACATCCCCTTGTATGCAGTGGCCACAGAAACTGGTGAACGCTGCTTCACCAGCCTTATGATCAGTTTGGTCCGAAAGGTACTTTACTTGTTTACTGTCCATCGTAAGAATCCGAAATCAAAAAGAAATGAGCGAGTCTGCAAGTGTTTGGTTTTGTTTTAGCCACTTCCGTTTTTTTCTTCATACCGTAAGACTAGGCTTATATTTTGATAGCCAAACCTGGCTGTTACGAAACGTTTTCGTGTTAAAACATGGCCGCCAAAGTCCGATTACAACTTATGTTAATTATGAAAATTGTAGTCATTTAAAAAATAACCTGATATAAAATAGAAAAGCAACAGCAATAAATCTCTAGGCCTACCGATGCAATGCCATATAAGCCATATTAATAATAAGGACTACCGAATTGCCGGTTATCACATTTGTAAAAATACAATTTTGCGTGACATCAAGTAATTTAGTAATATTTTCTTGTAACTGGACACATTTTTAGCAACATCTCTGTAGGCCTACTATAAATTTAAACGCATGCTAAAAAAAAATAGGAATACTACCATTTTAAGGACAAATACACTCTTGGCCAAAATAACTACGGAAAATATTTTATATAAAAATGCATAGGCCTAGCCTATCATGCCGCTCACAATTATCTAGTACTAGGTTAGGTATATGAGTATAAGCCATATACGGTTTAAATATGTTTAGGCCTTCTACTAGCATTTTTAGTAGGCCTATTAGTACTATTAGTAGTTACTATTACTATTTATACTATAGTATAGGCCTAGAGCCTTTATTACAGTAGGCTGTTTAGCTTTATAACTGGACCAATTGATTTTCTTTATTTAAAGTCAAATACACAAATATTAATTAAAACTTTAAACTAATTACATTAATAACAAACAATACTAGTTATATAACATATATTTTGACTTGGGATGTTGGCAGGTCTGCTTTTGGTACGCTTCTCGTCAGCGAGCCGTTGCAGGTTTCTTTCTCCTGCTTCCAGCCCGGAGGTAAAGGCTCGTCTCCAACTGGACCTGTCCTTGGCAAGTTCCTCCCAGCTGTTTATGTCCATGGCTAGAGCTATCATGTCTCTCTTGCGGAGGTGGGGCCGGCCTACAGTCCTCTTTTCTCTGGCTAGTTCAGAGTATAGGATGTCTTTGGGTATTCTGCCAACGTCCATCCTACATACATGTCCCAACCATCTGAGTCGCCGTTGGCCGATCAGAGTAGGCATGTTTGGCATCCCAGCCTGCTACAACACCTCGTTGTTCGTGACATGGTCCTGCCAGGAGATTCTGAGCATGCGTCGGAGGCAGCGCATGCGAAAAGCACTCAATTTCTTCTCTTGTCTAGAATATAGGGTCCAGGTTTCGCTGGCATAGAGTAGAGTTCCTAACACACATGCGCGGTACACTGCAACCTTGGTTCTTATGGTCAGATTTTCGTTGTTTTGACTCTGTGTGATAGTCTGGCCTGTGTTGTGGAAGATTTGCCTATCCTTGTGTTGAGCTCTGCATCTAGAGTTAGGTTGCTAGTGATGGTGGAGCCAAGGTATGTGTAATGCTCCACAGCCTCAAGTTGCAGTCGTTGATGGTAATTTTGGGACACTCATTTTCCTGGGCAATCACATTAGTCTTTTTTAGGTACTCAATACATACTCGGGAAAAAAAAGGTTCTTGATACAAATAATGCTTAGATTAAATGAACTAAAACTTGTCCATAAAAGAACTTTACGCAAATATAAAGATTTAGAGAAGCTAGAGACAAAATAATAAGCGAGGAAACAAATGCAACATGTACAAAATGAGTTTGTGATATATTCTTTTACTTTCATATAATGAAGTTCTTTTTTCTTTCCACATGTGTATTGCTAGTGTGAGGCAAAAATGAATATAAGCATCATAAAAGGCTTTATCGAGTCTATATCACAATTGTGGCAAAAGCACGAGTTTGAAGATTTCCGAGTAATTGTTGAAGGCGACATATACACATGTCATAGCGTTATACTGGCTGGAGTTTCGGAATTTTTCGCTGGTTTATTGAGGTCAAATATGAAGGAAAAAAAAGAGATGGAGGTCCATTTGGTGGATATTTCCTCAGCAACATTTGAACTAATTATTAATACTATATACACTGGATCTGAATTGTTAACTAAAGACAATTTCTTGGAAGTTTGGTCAGCTGTGCATCAACTACAGATTAATTTTTTAATAAGACATTGTGAAGAGTTTGTTGTGAAAAATTTATCTTTGGAAAATCTTGATATGTACCGACAACGTGCAGAGTATCTTCAATCAGACAAAATAGCTGACTGTGTATTCAATTTTATGTTAGCAAATTTTGATTCAATGACAAGAACAAAAATATTTCGAGAATTAGATTTTGAAAATCTTACAAAACTCATAAGCAATGATAAGCTTGTTGTTAGCTCTGAAGACTTAGTTTTGCAATCAATTTTTGATTGGGTTGATTCTGGAAATAGCTGTACGGAGACTATTCATGGTATTCAACCGACCGTGGCATTAAATGCGGATGACTTATCTCTTAATGCTATAGATGGTATAGGATCCACCAAACAAATGGAAGAATCAAGCAGAGAAAGCGAAGGTGCAAAATTGAATAGTAATTTCATTGCAAAAGAACAATCAATTGAAACTTCACATGGAAGAAGACAGTTTTTAATTGCATTATTAAAATCGACCAGATGTTTTTTGGCAAGTGATACCTGCATTGTTAGGTTGTATAACAATAGTTTAATCCAAAATGACAATTTGGTCAAGGCATTACTGTTTAAGGCATTAAGCTTTAAATTGTATGACAATTGGCACGGCCATTGGCCAACAACTGCTATTTATAGAGACTGCAGTGAAGTAGACCATGTCGGTGTCATCTGCAAAAAAGGATCCATGTATGCTGTATCTTTCAAACAAAAAAAATTGTTTACCTTAAAAAGTTTACCAATCAAACTAAATGCAAAACTAACGATTTTTAGATCAAAACTTTATGCGTGTTCATCAGGAAGCGCATTAAATGAAATATATGTGTTCCAAAAAAATGTTTGGGTACTAGTGACAGAAATATCACATGACGTTCATCACGTTCTAGCACATGAAAAGTACATTTATGTCTTCGATTCAAATGAGAAGCGTTTCACTAGATTTGACCCAGAAATTTCACCCATAAAACTTGAAACGTTTGAACATGAAATAAGAAATATGACGTATGCTATAAGCGTTCACAACAATATTGTTGTATTTACTTCTGTAGACAACAACGGGATTGAAGAAACAGCTGTTAGTTGTTGGAATGCAGAAACAAAAGTTGGGACACAACTTGAGAATCTGCAGTTCTCATCTCGGAACATGACCAGCTTCAGGGATGACTTAAACACATACATTTTGGATTCAAATGGAAATTTATGGACGCTGACCAATGTAGACGTTATTAGTTTTAGACTAGTCGCTAAAATTTGGAATGGGTATGTAAAGATAGTCGGTGCCGTGCTTTTTAGAAAGGTTCTTTTCCTTTTTAAGGATCGCCTTACTGATGTTGTTGGGTTTAAATATGTGAAAGATGTAATTTCTTCACTAAATAGTTGGCGAATGGATGGTCGAACATCCAATGTTGTCCATTACGTCACACCAATGAAGGAACTGAAGTCTAAAGAATCATAATATACTGTTTCAAAATGTCTGCTGCATATCTTTTTTTCAATTTAAACTTAATAATACTACCTATAATAATCGGGCTATATTTTTTTAAGTTGCAGAACTTTTTATAATTATATTCTACTGTTTTTTGTTCATAATAAAATTTTACAATTTATAATTTTATCTATAAACTTTGTAATATTTAAAAGTATTCGTCTGTGAGAATTTATTGTTTGTTTAGTTAGTTTAGTTGTTAGAGAAGTTGTTGGTCAATTTAATTCTGACTAGTTCTTAATGATTCAGGTTGTTTTAATTTCATTTGTTGCATCAATTTACTTTATAAGGTTAAAATCTTTGACCTTTAATTATTTTTTTCCATTTTCCATTTAATTCATTTCTGTTCAACAAGATTAAGTAAAGACAAACAAACGATAAAAAAAAAAGTTTCAACAGCAAGGGAAAACCCCATTAGATCCAAAGAACAAACAACTTAAAACATAGTTTTAAATGGTACAGGTAATCACTGTGAATAACGTTGAATGGCTCTTCGGATTATATCTATAACTAAATAGTAATACGTTTAAAAGAATTATAAAATAACGATTAAACAATGTGGATGATAGGCCTATAATCAAAAATCTCTTCTGTATGCCGTTTCAAAAGTATGTATTATATTTACTTTTTGTCCGTATACGTTAACCAGCCTTGGATTCTATAAAGAACAATTATATAAACATATTATATAATAACGAGCTCACATTAATTAGCTCTATATATTTGTACTTTATAGAATGTTAGGGGAAAATCTAGTTAGTTATATAGAATCAAATACTGAGCGTGATGAGCATGCATAAATAGCTATCATCATCATTTGTATTATTATGTAATCCTTTTGACAAGTTATTAACTTAATATTAATAGTACAGTTATCTTTAAATTATCTAGAGGCAATGTGTAAAGATTCGTAAAAAAGATGTAAATTGTCAATTCGGTGTTCTTTACTTTTTCTGTCCACCGAAACTTTAATATGTTGCGGAGGCAGCCATTAACAAAGGTTTGAAGCTTATTGCTCAGAGTGTTGGTGACTCTCCAGGTGTCTGATCCGTAGAGAAGCACAGCCTTTACGTTGGTGTTGAAGATTCGCAGTTGCGGATAGACAGGGCTGTTGACCTCCAGAGTGGTCTCAGGGTGATGAAGGCATGCATCGCTTTCCCTATTCTGGCTTAGATGTCTTCGTCGGAGCCACCTGTTACTGAGACTATACTGCCCAGGTATGTGAAAGAGGTGACTTTTTTCAGCTCAATGTCTCCAACCTTGATTGGTTTCTCTTGTTTCTTAAAGAGGGTCATCGTTTCTGTCTTCTCCAGGTTGATCTGCAGTCCGGTCTTGGATGCTTCTTGGGCCAGGTTATATGTTTTTTGTTGCATGTGCTGGTTCTTTTAAGACATTAGGCACAGGTCATCCGCAAAGTCCAGGTCTTCAATGAACTGGGTTAGTGTCCACTGGATTCCTGTTTTTCCCGTTTTTGTTGTTTGGCGCATCACCCAGTCAACCACTAAAAGAAAGATCATTGGGGAAAGCATGCATCCTTGCCTGACTCCTGTTTTCACCTCAAATTCCTCTGCCCGTGTGGAGTGGATGTCCTCCCATCGGGCGCTTTCCCAGGTGGCGGATCGTGCAACGCTCGCCATACTTGTATGGAGGGTACCGGGGAAATAAAATACCTGGGGCGGACCAAAGACAACAGCCGTGACCTCTAAGGCTAAAAACAACAGGTTTGGGCATGAGGCTAGCACCTTCATCCTATGAAAAACAATACGCTACAGAAACCAATTCAAAAGTTACAAAAATCTAGCACCCGCTCGATTCGGGGAGATGCCTCCATAGAGAGACAGATGACGCAGGCTGGTGAAAGCCTAACGGAAACCAGCCTGCCGACGAATCTCCTAACGATGACAGCAAAAACAACAATAGGGACCTGGAATGTCCGAACGATATATGAAAGTGGAAAAGCAGCCCAGGTAGCAAACGAGATGAGGAGATACGACATCCAGGTTCTGGGCATCTGTGAGAGCCGCTGGAATGGGTGTGGCATGAAAACACTCAACAGTGGAGAGAAAATTCTATATTCAGGGCATGTAGAAGAAAACCATGGGCACTCATAAGGTGTTGCCATCATGATGTCCTCACTAGCAGCTAAAGCACTTATAGAATGGCAACCAGTCTCATCCAGAATCATGACAGCCAGATTCAATTCCAAGGGGAGAAAAGTCACCTTTATCCAATGTTACTCGCCTACCAACGACGCAGATGAAGAGAAAAAACAGAAATTATACGATCCCCTATAGACCACAGTAAATGATCTCCCTAAAAGAGATATGCTAGTGATGGGAGACTTCAACGCAAAAATAGGAAAAGACAACATAGGTAAAGAAACGATCATGGGAACCCACGCCCTGGGTATAATGAACGAAAACGGGGAACTCTTTACAGACTTCCGTGCCTTTAACGACCTGGTCATTGGTGGCAGCATATTCCAGCACAAAAACATACACAAAGAAACCTGGATCTCTCCGGATAGCCGCACCAAACACCAGATCGACTTTATCAATATCTCTGGAAAATGGAGACGATCCCTACAAGACACAAGATCCACAAAAAAAGTGGACGGACTACTATTACTAAGGACTAGTATCACAGTTAAATATCAAGATTTATGCAAACAAATTCCTTTTTATTTTGGAAGTAAAATAGACAGGGTAAAGAACAATTTTACTCTACCATGTCTCCATCGTGGCTTCTATTTACATAGTTACGTGACCTAGACACTTAAGCCATAAGCCGCGCCTATTGCAAATGTCTATAGGCTTTCACGTGACTTTCACTTATCTATAAAATTCACTGATCTATAAAAAGACTGGATTGCGCCTTCTTAATAAATTGGTCCGAGAAATGTGAAGAAATGCACTGATCTATAGAAGAAAGGAAAAACTCAAAAAATTCCACTGCACTAACAGATATAAACAAAATTGTGTCTAAAACTTACTGCGCCACTGATCTATAAATAGATCGGAACGGAATCTATGTTGCAGCCATTTTACACAATATGCATATAAATTGTTGCTGTCAAACTTTCCACTTCTAATTAATAATATAAAACTAACAATAATACTATCAAAAGAAAAAAAAAGAAAACAAATATCAAAAGATAAAAAATAATAATAAAAAAAGTATACAGCAATATTTCGCAGTACGGGAAAACCCGGTCCCGAAACACTCAAAATTTGAACGCATTTCAAATGAACATCATTTGGAAACAGCGCGCATTGTATAACCTTAACATACGGTGATTAGTAATAGGTCTAAAATTATTTTAACAAATAAAGTAACGAATTAAGCAATATTGTTGAAATAATAAAACTTTTTTTTGGAGGAGGTTTCCAAATTATACATTTAACTTTTAACCCGATAAGTTTAACGGCCTTAGGAGACTGTAGAGTAGAAACAAACATCTAAATAAATAAACAAACTCATGGTAATTGTATATTGATCAGTGACAGTAGAAACAAAATGTCGGAAATTTTCTCAAAAATGTTACTCCCACGCCAGTCTTTTTATAGATCAGTGATAAAATTACATTTCCTAAACACCGACCTGTAGATATATTTTAAGCGAATTAGACTTCCTTTTTATCATTTACTACATAATTGTTCTAAATTATTGTGGTTTATTCTTATAACTCGCTTATATGGATAGGTGAATAGTGTGAATGGTGTAATCTAGGGGTCGGCAACCTAAGCTACTCCTTCCAGACGTGGCACACGGAGCTTTTTTAAATGGCACGCGGAAGATCACTAAAAGGGCGATTCAAGTATCTTTTAAAAGAAAAGAGAAGTATGACGTGTATGCTGTTGGTATTCTATGATGTCTTAGAAATGACACGTTGGCACACTATATTATCAAAAGGTTGCCGACCCCTTGTGTAATCAATTCTAGCCTAAAATTTGCTCATACAAATTTAATATGGAAGCTGTATCCATTATTTTTATAGATCAGAGGAGATCACTATATACTATATATGTTAATGTTAAGAGCGTAAAGGGCAGAGTTGAGAGTTCGTCTGTTGACGATATTTGACGTGACAATCTAACAATGTGGACACAAAAAACGGAAAAAGGGGGGGGGGGGAGAAGGCTAGTCGCTAAGTTGAAAAAAACAACGAAAAAAAAAACAAAAAAACGCTTACGTCAGGAAACCGGAGCAGAATTAAAATGGAGAGAAAGGTCAGAGGTGAATGTGATATAAATGTTCAACAAGAGAATCATTTTTTTATATTACGGGATGAAAAAGGGTAGGAGGAGTTAGTGGCTGGGTATAGAAAATTACTAAGTCTTGTTAATAGAATAAAAATTGACGAATTTGTGCCATCATACTAGTGGACAATTTACTGATATGATATAATTATAAAGTGAAAATAGAAACATCGGAAAACACGTTTTATTCTCAGCTGCATCAACTTAGAAAAAAAAAAAAACACAAAGATAGGCATGTTGAAAAAATGTCTTTATTTATAAGTTACTCTAAAAGCCTTAAAAATTACTATACATTTCATTATGTTACTGTGACTTTTTAAAAACCTATATAAATAATTCAGTCGTGCAATTTCTTAGTTTAAATATAAGTCCTCATTGTTTATTATACATGTTAAATATTTCATTTGAAAGTTTGTGTATCAGTGAAAGAAAAGCCATTAACTTTGTCTTTCTAAAAAAACTACCTCATTATGTGTGTGGTAAAATGATACAATGAGAAAAAGCAGTTGGAATAAAAAGTTATCATTATGAACCGAGTCTATTATTTTATGAATGCATACATTTTATTATTATTATTTTGTTTTTTTCATTAGCGCATCGAAGCCAAAAGTTATGACAGTGTTGCAGAAAGGTTATCTGCGCTTGTAGGGACACGAAAAAAAAATATGGCGCCGAAAGGTTTTGACTTTTGGACCGACTGTAAAGTTAGTAATTGGTGAAATGGTGAAAAAAAAAGAAAAATAATTATGGTATTTTTTTATGAATCAGAGGTATAATTTTTTTGTATTGAGAAATAAATGTGTGCATATTAATTTGAAGAAATTTTTATTTTCTATATATGTTTATATGTATGTATGCATGTTTGTTTATAGTTTTATATATTATACATATATACATGCTTTATGTATATAAAGAGCAGTATCCTAGACTTACGAAAATGTAATGTGATGCTTTATTCCCGGTACTTTTCATATTATAACATATGTTTATAATACAAGTTTATACATTAAAAAAAAGCATTTAAATAATTCACGTTAATATATTTTCAAACATTTTATTGCATGTTAAATATTTTAAGAAATTAATTTATTTAATTAATGAAGATACCGTTTTTTGATACATGCAACCTTAATTCTTCCCATGTCGTCTTGAGTTCAATTCTACACAATTCTAAACCATGACAATTTAAAATTCAAATATGACATGATGCAATTTTAATACGACGAATTCGGTTTGAATAAAAAGATTTCTCTATTTTTTGTGTTGAAACGAAATGAAATTGTTTATGTGTGCCCAACTTCAACTGCATCAATAAACATATTGTATTTTGAATAATATATATATATATATATAAATATCATTATATTTTTATGTTTAAGCTCTAGGAAAATGTCCACAATTAAACTACATATACAATTTCATAACATCACAAAATATTAAAATATATAGTTATAAAGGATATTATTTTAAAAAAAAATTACTTACATTTTAAATAAATTCTGATGTAACAAAACAAAAGATTTAAGGAAGCTATTCTAATAATTTCCTTTTATGAACAGATACCGTTACATATACGCTCTTAGTGCAAAAATAGTGTTTTTATCTAAGACAGAACAGTTTTACAATGCGCACCAAGATGTTAAACTGTCATAATATTTTGCTTTTATCAAAATATTGTAGCAAATAAGTTTACACACTTAAAACTAATGGTTTCAAATTCCATAGTTATAATTACAAAATACTACAATGGTTTTTTGATTGTGTTTTTAATGGTCTTAATTCACGTTTAGGTATGACGTAGTGAATAAAATTGGAAGTCTTATGATGAACTTTCCAAACCTTCTTTTTAGAATAGACACCTTCAACTTCATTCAACATATCAACACAGTATTGAGACTCACCGAAGATATAAAGAGTTTTCCTAAACAGAACAGCCCCTCTTACATTATATTTTACACTCCACAGTTTAGCCACAAATTTGATACAAATAATCTCAGTATTAAGCAGTTTCCATAAATTCCCATTTGAATCTAAAATATATAAGTCAGTATCATCACGAAAGCTGGTCATGTTCTTAGAAGAGAACTTAAGATTGTCCAGTTGTGTCCATTCATTATTGTGTGTATTCCAAGAATGAATAACTGTTTCTTCAAGTCCGTTGTTGTCTACTGAACAGAATACAAGAATATTGCCATGGAAACTCAAAGCATACTCCGGATTTTGAAGTTCATGGCTAATAGTCACAAGCTGTATCGGTGACGTGTCAGGGTTAAATTTTATAAAAACTTTCTCAATGGAATCAAGCAAATAAATACTTTGTTCATGCGCAAGTAACAGTTGAATGGGATGTTCCAAAACTGTTACTATTATCCAACTGTCTGCATTACGTACACATATATTATTTACTCCATTTCCTGAATATGCATACAATTCCCCTTTAAAAACAGTAAGTTTTGCATATTTTAGCCTGATTATATTTGGAACAGAAAACCATGTGCATTGTTTCAACGATAAAGCTGAAATTCCTTCATCATCGCAGTACACACCAACATGTTCTAAGTCAGTACAGTCTCTATGTAGAGCTGCTGTTGGCCAATGTCCGTGACAATGGTCACTTAACATAAAGATTAAAGCTTCAAACAAAATCTCTTTGACTAATATGTCATTTTGGGCCAGATTGTGTTTAGACAACTTTAAAATGCAGGCCTCACTCGCCAAATAATATCTTGTAGATTTTAATAGTTGAATTAAATTATTTTTTCTCTCATTTGGTTCGCCTGGATTCTCGCGCGCAATTTTTGGTTCTTCTGTAACGGCATTACCATTTGCTTCTAAACTTGAGTTTTCTTTCTTTGGTCCTTCGTTAATTTCATTATTGTCTATAATATCTTGTTTTGTATTAATGAAAGCGTCATTATATTCATTTCTTTCTTTCTTAGAAAAAGTTTGAGTGTAATTTACCCATTTAAAAATTGAGTCCAAAATTACATCTTCAGAACTAACATGAAGTTTGTCACTTTCTAAAAGTCTTTGCAGAGATTTAAAATCCAATTGGAAAAATATTTCTTTGTCTTTCAATGTCTCAAAATTCTTTAGTATAAAGTTAAATATATATTCACATACCTTTTGTGACTGAAAAAAGTCCGCGTAGTTTTTATAACTGTGTACAGTATCTAGAGATACATGTCCAATAACAAAGTCTTCACAATGTACTATTATAGACTGAATCTGAAGTTGATGTACAACTTCCCAAACTTCTAAGACATTTTCTTTTGTCAAAAATTCACACCCAGTGTAGAGAGAATTAAGAATAAGTTGAAATGTTGGTGATTGAATATTGTTTAGCGCTACCGACATTTCCTGTTTCTCCTTCATATTAGACCTAAACAAACATCGGAAATACTCTGAATAAGACGCAAGTATGAAACTATGACAAGGAAAAATGTCTCCGTTAATTATGACTTTAAAGTCTTCAAAATCATGGTTGTCTCTTAATTTAGATATTGCTTGAAAGAATCCTGTGGACAGCTGTGGGTCTGGACTTGCTCCAGTCATTTTTCTTGACGATTTTATCTGAAAAAATATATTTAAAAAAAGCAAATTAATATTTTAATTATTTTTTTTAAACATTTATCTTTTTTCTATAATAATTTTTGAAATTCAAATGTAATAGAAAACTTAGTACATATATAAGTGATAATACTAAGAATATTCTTGCCATTAAAGACCAAATTGACTATATGAAAAAATGCCACACTGTTTTACAGCACCATTTAATAACATTGCCACTTAGTTTTATTAATCATTTTTAAAATCATTTTTATTAACTTTGCAAAATCTTTTAGTGTAGGCATCGTATGAATAGGTTTTCGTAAGGCTAAGACTTAAAGATTTGTCTATGATTTGTAAAATCATTTCGTACAATGTGCACCCACTTCAACAAATTTTCTTCAGATCTTTACTATACTAGTTATAAAGACTTTTGAATTCCTCGTTTAAAAAATACGTGAACGGCTTACAAGAAGAGTTTTATGGTAGGTTGCAGAGCATCATTCAAAGGTTTTTTAGCAAGCACATAACCATGTTGATTGAAGACCTAAACGCTGAAATAGCAGATGGCAACACTGGATACGAAGAGGTTATGAGTCGAGAGGGGTTGGGAGAGATGGGTGACAATGGAGAGTAGTTTGCAGATCTGTGTACCGCAAACAGCCTTGTCATCGGCGGTAGCATTTTCCCCCATAGAAAGATACACAAATCACCTGGTTTTCACCAGACCTCTAAAACGGAAACCATATAGAACATATATGCATCTCCAAGAAATTCACCAAGTCCCTTCAAGATATATGTGTTAGGAGAGGAACGGACGTGGCTTCAGACCACCACCATCTGGGAAGAGGAACAAGTCCCAACAGAGTGGAAAGACGGATTACTCATTAAACTCCATAAGAAAGGAAACTTAAGCTCCTGCTCCAACTACATAGGAATTACCCTACTGTCAAACATAGGATAGTAGTTCAACAGGATACTGCTTGACAGAATGCAAGATGCTATTGATATGAAACTGCGAGATCAACAGGCTGGTTTCCGCAAGACTAGATCCTGCACTGACCAAATAGCTACACTTCGCATCCTCCTGGAGCAGTCGGTCGAATGGAATTCCCCCCTATATGTCACCTTTATTGACTATGAAAAGGCTTTTGATAGCGTAGACAGTGCATACCTTTGGAGGCTGTTAAGACACTATGGGGTCCCTGAGAAAATTACCTATATAAAAAAGAACTCTTATGAAGGACTAAAATGCAGAGTGATACATAGAGGCCAGCCAACAGAGGCATTCCAAGTACGGACAGGAGTGAGACAAGGGAGTTTACTGTCAATTGTCTGTTTCTACTAGCGATAGACTGGGTCATGAAGACATCCACATAAGATAAGCGTAATGCGATCCAGTGGACGCTGTGGTCACAGCTGGACGATTAAGATTTTGCGGATGACCTGGCACTACTTGCACATAATCAACAGCAGTTGGAGGAAAAGACCAACATCGTGACAGAAAACTCCACTCGCCTTGGTCTCAACGTCCACAAAGGGAAGACCAAGATCCTTAAGGTCAACGCAGAGAACACATCGCCTATCACTCTCAATGGTGAAGCACTGGAAAAAAAGAAGAATTTACTTATCTAGGCAGCATCGTCAATAAGAATGGTGGAACAAACGCCGAAGGCAGGGCAAGAGTTGGCCAGGACAGCCTTCCTTCAACTCAAGAATATCTGGAGCTCAAGACAAAGAATTATATCCCTGAAAACAAAGATCAAGTTCAAGATCTTCAAATCAAACGTGAAGTCCGTCTTACTATATGGTGCTGAAACGTTGAGGACCACAGCTACTAACACCAAAAAGATCCAGACTTTCATAAACTCATGTCTCTGGAGGATTTTGCATATAAGCTTGCCGGACATGATCAGTAACGATGAGCTCTGGAGTCGCACAGGTCAACAGGCAGCCGATCTGGAGATCATGCAAGAAAGATGGAGATGGTTGGGGCACAACTCCGAAAACCAGCTTCCAACATCACTAGACAGTCCCTATCGTGGAACCCCCAAGGAAAGAGGGAGAGGGGTCGACCCCGGAACAGCTGGCACCGTGACCTGGATGCTGACGTCAAAAGATCAGGTCATTCTTGGAAAGACTCGCTCAGGACCGCGATGGATGGAGAGCCCTTGTTGGTGGCCTATGCCCCGAGGGGGGGAGTAAGCGTAAGTAAGTAAGTTACAATTGTTTCATTTTACATTTTTGTTTCAATTATTCAACGAATCGTGCTTGTTTTAAAACGAATTTTAACAACGAATATAAACAAAATATGGAAACCGCGACTCCCTTTCTGTATTTTATGGAAAAAGCGGAACATGAAGTTTACGATTGATGAAGGTTATGCAGTGCATGTAATATCGAAACAATTAATTCAACTCCACAATAGCAGAACTATAACAGAGAGGTTTGAGAAACTATTATTTTGTTTGACTATGATTTCTTTAAGATTTCAACAACAGTCTTTCAAAATCAATAAGTCGAGATTCGCAGCATATAAAATAGTTTATTACTCACTTCAATCAATTTTCCATAGCATACATTAAACACATATACTATAAAAGAAATCCAACTAGAAATAGTACAATCACAGAGTTTATTTCTTCATATTCCAAGTTACAATAAAATATAATACATGTCCGTTCACCGGAACTCACAGAGGTTAACTAACTATTCTTGGTCCCCCTATCACATGACTTTTACTTTTCATCATTCAACTAAATTAACTAGTTTACGAAAACCTGGATATTTTGTGAATTATACTCTCAATCATTTCGGGAACAGTCTACATGATTGTATCAAGGGAATTAATTTGACTGTATATTTATCTTAATTCAGAAACAAAATTAAAAAAAAAATGGAAGGTTCATAACTAGTGACTATTCCCAATTAACAAAAGTAACACCATTAGTCAAATCACTAAACCTAGAAACACTAGAGGACAGAATAGCAAAGAGTAAGGTAGTAATAATACACAAGGCATTAAACTCTAATTTAGAAATACAACCCAATAACAACCTGTTGCAAGGCTGATATAAACTTAAAGAGAAAAACTTTATGCTTATCCCTTATGTGTGAACAAATGCATATAAGTACTCTTTCTTCCAGAGTGGCATTTGGGCATGGAATGGGTTGCCTGAACAAACCATGAAAACCAGTCACTTAACATCATTTAAAACTTTAATAAAATTGCAAGACTAGACTTTGACTACGGATAGGCGTAGGACGCAATTATCTTCTTTATAGAAGGAGCGGCTGTAATGTATATTCAAAGATTATATAAGTTATTTCTCTTTGACTATAAATTGAAATTGACAGCTGCTCTTTTCTTGAATATTTGTTAAACCTAATTAAGCGGGTCATGAATATTTAATCAATCAATAGTCTAAATTATTGGCGATTTTAGGCCTGCAAATAAAATAATCAAAATCACAAATGGTAATTATTTTTTTTACAAATATATACAGTAGTACAGTAGCTAAATTATATATTTTTTTTGCGTGCCCCTTTATTTGGTTATATTGGTTACAAAAAAAAAAACAATAGCATTTAAATGACACATTTGATTTAGCCGAAATTATACCGATAACCACCAGCAAGCTCTACATAAATCCATAAAGTTGGTCATGATTTACCTCACTTTATTCAATACCTTTTCTTTATTAAATGAATACTGGATACATGAATGGCTATGGTATAGCTAGATCTAATAGCGTCAGGTGCATTTAATATTAAACAATGATGAATAAAACATGGTAGATGTTGAGTTAGTTCCTGTAGATTGATTTTAATGTGCGCACATTAGATACTTTAAACTTAATTTGCGCATCAAATGATGAAACATGATATTTACTTTAGATAAACCTTTACTCTTGATGAAATACGGACGAAGCTGAAGGACACCTCAGTTAGCAAAACGTCCGACCCAAAACTACTCAGAAAAGTAGCCATGGAAACGCTAAATGCCCTACCGCCCGGGGCTGTCCATGTCTACATTGACGGGTCGGCTAACGCAGACACCGGTACCGCCGGCTTTGGTGTTTACATAGAGTACCCCGGCAACCCGAATGGAGACGAACTATGGGGGCCTTGCGACGGTCTATGCAACTACGGCGCAGAGATCGAGGCCATCAGTCGGGCTCTGGAGTGGATCCGCCTTCGCCAGGTTACTGAGAATCTCAACAACTGGCCCCCTCAGATAGAGACAATTCTACTGGCTTCAGACGAGCTAAGCCAGCGCTTTGGAGACCGCGTGCTACTGCAGTGGGTCCCAGGCAATACAGGCCTACCTGGCAAAGAGGGAGCAGACTACCTTGCCAAAAAAGGTGGGCTGAGAACACCCACCTCCGAGGAGCCCGGCAGCTCGCCATGCTCCTTTGAGAAGGCCCGTACATTGATCCCGAGGTAGGAGACAGAAAAGTGAAACGAGAGCTGGGACAGCTCTGACAAGGGCCGAGAAGTCTGGCGGCATTTGCCCCGCCCTAACCGCGCCGACCCATGGTGGTGCCTAAATAGGTCGGAACAAAATATCATATCTCAATTCCGCACTGGCCACTGCCCCATTGGGGCATACTTCGCCAGGTTCTGGCCTAACTACGACTCGCGGTGTCACTACTGTGGGTAGGAGGAGGAGACAGTGGATCATATCCTGCGGGAGCGCCCCAGTCTCGTCGATCGATGAGATGGGACGGCTGACCCACTATGCACTGATACCGATATCCACTATCTACGGAGATAGAGCCGTGCTCAAATGTACGGCTGATTTCTTGTTCAGAGCTACAAGGGGATAATACTTCCAATAGGATTTCTAGTTAGTTACTCTTGATGAGAACAATAAATTATAGAAATATTCTACTCTTTGTACAAGCAACACTGTGGTAGACCAGCAGCGTCCTCAGATTGCCGTATCGTAGGTCAAGTGTTGCGAGGGTACACATGAGTCGACCCAGCTCAGATATATACCTGCAATTAGGAATATGTAAAGGCAACTTGGCATTGTGCACACAATACTATTCTTCGCCATGAGAGGTGAGCAGTGTTTTTCTAGTTTCATGGATCAATATGTTTTCGTTTTTACAATCAATGTGGTAAAATGCTTAGAAAATGGTGACATTAAAACCTCATACTGCAATATGAGCGGCGGTAGTGAACAACGTATGATACAATTTATCATTAATGAAAATGTTCCATTTATTGCATACTATTTATGCCGCTTTATATCTTAGTCACCGAAATTGTCATTCTAATTATTAGTCGAAAAGTTCATATAGTATTACTAAACCTAGTCTATCACACATAGGAGTAACACAAAAAAATAACTTAAACGTCTTATAGACATATTTTGTGACCTGTATTTACTTTTTTTATGACGCTATATGACTAGTCCACTTGCAAACGGATGTTAGCCTATGTCACATTTAGACTGACTTCACGAACATAAGTTTATTCGTACACTGGTCCTTAGTCTAACATAAAAAAAAAATCCATGTATTCTAATATAGCTGAAAGAAAAGAATGAGCACTTTGAAACTTGCTATTAACTTATAATTTATTCATTTTTTTTTCTTTGTGACAAATCTTTATTTTTCTTTTAAAAGATTCATAGTAGATCAAATTCTTTATTCTAAATACAAAAAAATTTGACAATGACAAAATTGCAAAAACAAAATGCAAGTAAAGAATGAATAAAAAAAAACTGTTTAGGTGTAATTTAAATTTTACATTGATATTTAATATATATTTTTTTTAAACTTGTTGAAGTATTTTTCTTTATCTCAATTGTATAAAATAAATTCACTGGCATAATTCACAAGTATAATTATCCAGTGATCCATTTTGTGAGGCTGATGCACAGCATGCAACATGTACCCATTCTCTACAGAGAAGTGATATAGCTAATCTTCTTGTTGTTGTTGTTTTTATGCCGATATACCTTAGGTATTTTTTCTGGAGCATTGTTAGCACTTTTGCACTACTTGTATAACTATTGGTGCTTTAAAAAATATATTTTGAGGTTGTTATAATTTTCAATTCGACTATTTGCATTTTTAGCTTTAGGAGTCAATAAAAGCTGTCGTTTAGAATGGTTTGATTTCAATATTTGAGAGCTTTCTTGTTTCCTTTTTTTAGTCCATGTCTAGTAACCTGCAGTAGTATTGGTGAGATTTTTGTCTCACAGAATTGTAAGGATCTGGCGCTGCTTTATCTTGCGGCCTGGATAGAACTAAGCAGTCTTAGTGAACTACAACCTCCCCAATCTTAGTGAACAGGAGAACAAGTCAGGTTAAAGATGAATATTCTTCCATACCATACTTTAATACAAAGCTGTTTGTATGGAAATGAACTTCCGAACACTATAAATCTTGCGCACAATATGTGCATTCACAGTTCGAAAATAAAATTTGAAACTTCCTTATTTGATTTTTTAAAGAATATTTTTACAATTACACCCATTTAAAATAAAATGCTAGAAGCACAATATAAACATGAAAATATGTAAATGATTATTACCTAACAATTAATACAAGTTGAACATTAATATTTTAAAATATACACATTTATTGTAATTATATACAATGTCTAGGGAGTGGGCAATAAGGTACTGCACCGATGGTTGGCTGTTTAACCTCTAGAGACTTAAGGCCAAAACAAAGGTCATATCCGGCACCATTCTTGACTTTCTTTTTGTGAACGACTGCGCCCTCAATGCTGGATCTGAAGCTGACTTGCAACTCAGTGTTTATACGTTTTCTAATAAATGTTCCAATTATAAACTCACCATCAGCACTAAGAAAACTGAATTGTACCAGCCGGCACAAGGAAATCCTAATGTTGTGCTAAACATTATCATCCATGGCCGGAAAATAAAATCAGTGAACCTCTTCAACAAGTTCAGGAGATCTCAATGATGTACCAGTGAAGAGATGTGCAGACATTTGCTTCTGAGCATCACAGTCTAGTAGCTCGACTGAAACTGAAGCTAACGGAGAACTGGACAGCAGAAAACAAGGGCAAGCGATATCAAACAAGCCTTTTAAAGGATGTAATAAAACAGAGTTTAATTAAAGTGGCACTTAGCAACAAGTATAAAGTTGTAGAAGAACTAGAAGAGGCTGGAGATAAATGGAACAAGATTAAAGTATCTCTCATTTCTACCTGCCAAGAAGTACTGGATTCACTTAGAAACTAACATAAAGAATGGTAATTGGCAGCTAAAATAAAACACATAGAAGAGCGACAAATAACGAAGTAAACAGTGAACAACAGCTGAACTGGAAAAAACAAAAGCAGTCGAAAAGTATTCAGAGGTAAACAAAACAGTGATGAAAAGTATTTAAGTATTAATGATGAAATCGTCTTACAGTCATTTCCCATATATGTTAGTATTTAAGTATGAATGATGAAATCGTCTTACAGTCATTCCATAGATGTTATTATTTAAGTATGAATGATGAAATTGTCTTACAGTCATTCCATAGATGTTAGTATTTAAGTATGAATGATGAAATCGTCTTACAAACATTCCATATATGTTAGTATTTAAGTATAAAAGATGAAATCGTCTTACAGTCAATCCATATATGTTAGTATTTAATATGAATGATGAAAATGCCATGACGAAAAAGGCGTTGTGTTGGCGTTACCGTCGGTTATTATGTTTGAAAGAAAAACACATCGTGAAAAACAGAAATATAAAACTAAGCTATTTTACATAGCTAACTGTTATTATAGTGCTATGACTCGTTCAATCATGATTTAAAGATAGTGATATTTTTATTAGAAGCCTTTATTTCTGCTTGCTGGAGGTAGGGCTGGAGGTCACCGGACAACAAGTTTCCGCAGTTCTTTTAATGATGCGATTAATATTAGAAATACTCAGCATGACTATTTCAACTACTTTTATTCAAGAATGATAGATGAAATAACTTCAGTTGTTGAATAAAATTATTTTTTTTACGTAATCAATAGTATATTTACAAAAAGATAGAGAAAAACAGGAGTTCCATAAAATGTGTAGGCCCTACACTTAACAAATATCGGACTGCTCTTTACAAGAGAGAAAACTGAACTGATCAAATTTGGAGTGGAACTATACGATGTAGAGAAAAAAAACACAAGAATCAGACTTTCCACGGTGTGGTCAAACTTAGTCGTATTATTTAATTGTGACAGTATAACCACAACTTAGGGTTTATATCTCAACTTTCAAGGGATGTATGAAATATTAAGTTTAAAATACAATAATTACTTGCATGTCATACTTTCCCTCTCTCTCTTTCAAAATCTAACATTCACAATGAAGGGACAATATACTCTACGGTCATTGGTTTATAAATCAAATTCTTAATATTTTTTTTATAGTCTTTTGTTGTGATTCCAGTATTAACCGCAATATTCATAACATAACAAAATGTATACTATAGACAAAGCAAACATAATGAATAGTTGGATTTTTTTAAAAATTAAAAAAAAAATGTAATCTAATGTTATTTAAATCTTTGGAAGAAAACTATTTCTTATTTTACCTTGTTTTCTTTTTTCATTTTCAGATTCAAAATTAAATATTATTTTTCATTTTGGCTTTTTTCTTTAAAAAACATGATGTTTGTAAAAAAAATAAAAAAAAAGTAATGAAATTTAAATTGAAATATTAATTGTCTTTAATCATTAAGTACGTTCTTGTTATTGAATAAGTGCTGGGTATATTTTTACTGAGTTTTTGATACCCCGGTAATATCTGTGAGATCTTGACAATCCTAGCAGTCATGTTCAGAAATTCGAAAAAAATGCATGAGAAAAATCCTTCGATTTTCATTCCTAGAACACAGGACTAATGAATATGTCTGGGATAGAATATCCTCAAGTCCGGGCCCCTAGAAACCATTATGACAACAATCAAACGGCGCAAACTGACATGGCTTGGTCATGTGTTGCTGCACAATAGCCTGTCAAAAACAATTCTCCAAGGCACGGTGGAAGGTGGGCGAAGAAGAAGCCGTAGTCGGAGATGCTGGTTCTACAATGTCAAGTATTGGACAGGGCTGCAGTTGACTCGACTATTGACAACCGCTCAAGATATGCAAAAGTGGAGAAATTTGACTGCTTAATTTTCAAGTCGCTCCCCCCGAACGACCGCAACGGTCATGGGATTGATGATGATAATATATTATATATATATTATTATACATAGCCATGTGTATTTTATAACTATATAATTTAATATCTTAGTATCTATTCATCTTAGACGACGACCGAAACCAAATTTTTGGTTTCGGACGAAAATGAATCCATACCGGAAGTTATAAATTGACTTTCAGTCGAAAATGAAGCCGAAACAGAAAGCAGAAGCCGAAAGATAAACCGATATTGCCAAAACAAAAGATTTTAAAAGATTGTACAGTAGCCTAATCACACACTCAATTTTTCGACATTCTATGAGGTGATTAAATAATAAACAAACAAACAAAGCCTCTCGTACTACACAGACAGAATTACCATCTCTTGCGGATATTTTCAGTTCAAGGTGCCTGTCTATGATTGATAAAATCCTCCAAGATCATGCACACCCACTTCATGATAGTTACATAATATCTAGTCGAAGTGGTCGACTTCTTTCAATAAGGGCAAGAACAGAGAGATTTAGGAACTCTTTTGTTCCACTGTCAGTGAGACTCTTTCAAAAGAATCATCTTTCAGCCAGGAAATACAATGGCTCAATAGCTGACTCCTAAATAATAGGCAAACTTTTTTCTTGTATGATAAATGGTATGATAGTGTGCGTGAATGTCTATTGTGTTTGAGTACAAATGGTTCTTTATTTTTGTTTTAGGTATGGTTAAAGACGGAATTTATGTAATCAAGTCAATTTTCCATTTTTTTGGATCAATAAAGCAATCTTATCTTATCTTATCTTATTAACTTCAATTATCTACATTTTAAGTAAATGAAATTATCAATAAGCAGAATAAAAGATGGCAGCCCTAGCGTTGCAGTCTGAATTTTGAAAGTTAAAAAGGATATTCGGTTGATGACCGAAAGCAATATCAGTTTCGGCCGAAACCAAAAGTAAACTGAAAGCTAACATTTTGGCTACGTCCAAAACCGAAACGACGCTGAGCGAGGACATTGGCCTACTTTTCGCACCGACACCGCAACTGAAACCGAATTTCGGTCGGCCTCTAATGTATCTACTATGAATCTCTTTATATTGTTAGGTGTTCTCAGACTGGGAGGTACAACTCTAGCGGTAGACTGATCTAAATAAATAGTGTGCACTACGTCAATATAATGTATTAAATAAAACACTTCTTAAAAATTAAATTATTAACACCGAATCGTGTCAAAATATTGAATAGTAAAACGGATTTCACAAACACTCACTCAAATTATGTCAATTGTGATGTATGAGTCTGTAATTTCTAGAAGTACTTAACTCCCTTGTTTTTTTTTTTTTGTTTAGTTGTGATTACCTTCCTTCATAACGGATGGTCACGTTTTTTGGGGACCCCTGCGTGACCCTTGTCCGTCAAGCCCTGATGTGTGTAGTTTTTTTTTAGAGAGTATAGCCCATTGAGAGAATGGTTAGGCTGTTTAACTGCTACTTGTGTTTCTCTTAAATCGTATTATCATTATTGACTTGTGTTGAGCTCTATGTTTTGTGTTATGATACATTAAAAGGCATATTTATTGTTACTCGCGATTTCTGTATTTATTTAATGAAAGTGGTAGGTGTGTCATGATAAGAACGTTCAAGATTCTTCGAGGGTACGAAGAAGTCATTTAGATAACTACCTACTCTAGACAGCGAGACGTAACACAATAAAAACAATATATTCTAATAAATAATACTTTGTTAGTCACTTTAGAAGCTGTAAGCATCAGTTCACTTACAGTAGTTGATAGAAAATAATGGATATATTTTACAGGTATGTATTCTTTGTGTATTTGTTCATAAATTACTAGCGACAGCCATATAAATACAAGTATAGCTAAACAGATACAAATAATAAGGAACATATTCACCCGGCACTTATTCAATAACAAGAACGTACTTAATGATTAAAGACACATATTTCAATTTAAATTGTATTACTTTTTTTTATTTATTTGACAAACATCAGGTTTTTTGAAGAAAAAGCCAAAATGAAAATTAATATTTAATTTTGAATCTGGAAACGAAAAAAAGAAGGTTAGAATAGAAATATTTTTCTTACAAATGATTTAATAACATTAAACTACATTTGTATTATAACTTTAAAACAAAAATATTCAATATATTCATTAATTTCGCTTTGTCAATAGTATACATTTTGTTATGTTATAAATAAATCAGTGATTACTGGAATGAGAACAAAAGATTAGAAATAACTATTGTTAAGAATTTGATTAATAAATCAATGAGCGTATTGTATCTTGATCCTTCATTGTGAATATTAGATTTAAAAGAGGAGGGAAAATGTATGAGCTTCAAGTTATTATTGTAGCTTGAACTCAATACTTCGTACATCCTGAGAAAGTGGAGATTTATATCATAAGTGGCAGTTATGCTGTAACATTTAAATAATAGGACTGAGTTTGACCCTCTGATCTATAAAAAGAATGGATTGCGCTTAATTAATAAATTGTTTTGAGCAAAGTAAAGAGAGGGTAATCTAAAAATTTCAACTGCACTTATCGATATAAACAAAATTGTGTCTAAAACTTACTGCGCCACTATAAATATATTGGAATGCAATCTATGGTGCTGCCATCTTACACAATATGCATATGAATTGTTGCTGTCAAGCTTCTGACTTCTTATGCATAATATAAAACTAACAATAATATTATTATCAAAAGGAAAGAAAAAAAAAACAAATACCAAACAATTTAAAAAAATTTATAATAAAAACGTAGACAGCAATAATTAGCAGTACGGGAATACCCGGTCCCGATACACACTTAATTTGAAATCATTTCAAAGGGACATCATTTGAAATTGCACCCGTCTTATAACCTTAACATACGCTGATTATTAATAGGTCTAAGTTTATTTTTAAAAAGAAAACGAATTAAGCAATATTGTTGATAAAATAAAAATTTCTTTTGGAGGACGTTTCCAATTTATACATTTAGCTTTTAACCCGATTGGTCAAACGGCATAAGAAAATAGAGAAGAAACAAACATCTAAATAACCAAACAAAATCACGGTAATTATATAGATTGATCAGTGACATTATAAACAAAGTGGCCGAAATTTCTTCAAGGATGTTACTTCTGAGCTTAATCCATTATTTTTATAGATCAGTGGTTTGACCACACCGTGGAAAGCCTGATTTTTTATTTTTTTTTCTGTACATCGCTTTGTCCCACTACAAATTTCATCAGTTCAGTTTTTTATCTCTTGAAGAGATCAGTTCAATATTTATTATGGGTACACATTTTATGGAACTCCTGTTTTTCTCACTCTTGTAAAGAGCAGTTCGCTATTCGTTAAGTGTAGGGCCTACACATTTTATGAAACTACTGTTTTTCTCTGCTATCTTTTTTAAATATAATAACTATAGATTACGTTGATCTTGAGTCACTTTCTCCCTCTCTCTTTCCGGCCACTTCTTTTTAATGTATAACATAATATATAAATGACTATTGTGAATGAAAATGAAATGTACACAAAGTTATATATTACATGTTATTGCATTGAAGTATATTATTTAACAGAACAACCCTATTAGCCTAATGGTCAGGTGTAGGAGCTTTGATTTGGCTCCATGACAACGGCAAACAATATGATTGTGTTTACCCAGCAACGCTCTGCAACTCTTACTTTTACCAGACTAATATTTAAGGGAACGTAATAAAGTGGAACACTCTCAAATTCCTTCTATTATTTCTGACTGATTCATATCCAACATCACATAATGGGCCTATCAGAATTAATCTGCAACATCGCTCATATAAATAGAGAAGTAGGACACATTTTGTTTATAACTGCAGACATGGGAATTAGAGGCCATTCCAAGTACATTTAGTGTACTAATTGTTACTTGTCCAACTATCATAGTTATTGTTGTATATCCTGAAAAAAAGAAAAGTTAAAATGTATTTTTTGTTCTACGCTAGATTTACAGAATTACCCTAAAGATGAACCTTTCCTGCGGGAGTAAATATTTCCATTCTAAAAGATCAGTTAACCTGTATTAATCGGTTGACGTAGTTAGTAAATCAAAGGCATCTGAATATAGTGTTAGCCAGACAATCTAACTCTTTATATGTAATGGTCCTGGTAAACTTTGTTTCACTTGCTCTTTAAGACGTTTTTATAGACTTATGCAAGACATACTGCAAGGTGGATTTAACGTGTCGATATTGCCATAATATTGTAAATGTTGATATAATATATTGTGAGAGAGATATTGTTTCGCAAAAGATTGCACATTTGGAGACCTTATATGATTAGGGAAATTATGACGTATGTTTTTGAATGGGACGTTATTTGGGTGATGTAGATAAATATAAAGGGCAAAAGAGATTAGGCTTGGCTCTCGAACGAGTAGGATGTACCTTAGTATAGCCAAAAGCCTAATAGTAAATAGTAGACTGACTGTGTGGCGAAACTGTTGAACATTTATTAACTGCCATGTGTATAAGTTATATCTATATATATAAAAAGACAGTGTTAAGCCCCGCGAGGATCCCCATTGGTCAATTTGAAAATACGTGTGTCACTGACCTATCTAGGCCTAGCCCAATATACCGTCTAATAATTTTTCACATCGGACATGTGTCTTCGATAGCTCAGTGGTAAACGTAGTGGACTGCTATACGGGCGACCAGGGTACGATTCTCCAGTTAGACTATACTTTTTATTTTCGACAATTAATTTTTCAAACTTTTAAAAACAAAAGACATTGTAAATCTATAGGCAATATAGATTTTGTTAAATAAAAATATTTGACTATTTTTTTACCCTATTACAATATTTATTTACTTTCCTAAAAGTATTCAGTAAGTGTAGTTTATAAATTTGTTATCTGCACCCCAGACAGTCCTTTTTTTTTTCACCCGGGCAACGCCGGGCAATGTAGCTTGTATTAAATATGCAGGTTTGATTGAATAAATCTTAGTTTACATGAATGATTACGCAAGCCTGAGTAAGTGGGCCAAGGGAAATGGAATGAATTAGAATAGCTAGAAGCATTATAACCAAGATGTAACTGTGGAATATCTCATAAAGATATATTAACGATATTGAAAGAACGTTTTAAAAAAACTTACGTAGATTCGCTGTTAATGCTTCTTTTTCCCCTATGATAAAAACAATTAATTGAATACATAATAATTTATGATTTATCATTCAGTAAAGACGTAAAATGTGCTAAGTATGTTCTCAGTTTATTAATACAAAATACTACTACAACCCCCCCCCCCCCTCCAAAAAAAAAAAAAAAAAAAAAAAACAACAACAACAATAAAATAAATATATTAATAAATACACAATTCAATATGTATTTCTGAATTTTAAAGCACACTTGAACAAATTCAGAAATGAACTTTAAAAATAAACATAATTTAAAATAAACGCATAACGATATATCCCAAAAATTAGTAAATTTAATCGCAAAATTAGGAATTGCTATGGAGAAAGTGAATAATATAAGGAAAGTGACTCATGTAAGAATTATAAAACTCGGAATAAAACCCATTTTTGTTAACAGATAAGAAAGAACCGCGAGCTTTTGTATCTAAAGTGAAAACATTTTTACTTACATGGTTAGACTTAGTAAAAATAGATACCAAAAATCCTAATGAAATTATAGAAATCATGGTTGTTGATAAAGTATTAGAACAAGCTTCTAAACCATTGTTTACTCACATTATGGAAAGAAAAGTAAAGACAGTTGAAAATTTGATAGATGCCATCTCAAATTTTAAAGAGAGTCACCCTAATGTCGAACTTACTAAACAAAATTAAACATTAAATACAATTCAGCATAGAAGAAGAAGTTATTCACCTCCTAGGTCAAGGCATAATCAATTTGGCAATAAAAAAAAAGTTTGGTAATCAACCAAAATCTAATAATTATAGATGTATTTTTTGCAATGGTACAAACCATTCATCAGAATATTGTTACAGGAATAACAATGCAAGAGGTAGGAATTTCAATTCAAACTTCAATAGATCAAATGATGATCATAGACATTTTTCAAATCAAAATTTTTCTAATTTTGATAATAGAAACTTTCCAAATCAGAATTTTTCAAATTTTGAAAACAGAAATTTGCCAAATGAGAATTTTTCCAATAACAATGTGCCAAATAAAAATTTTGGAAGGCAAGATTTTCCAAATACTCAAAATAGACCTACATCAAATTTTCAAAATAGAAGAAATAGAGGAAAACCTAACAATTCCACATCTCAAGCAAATAATGTAATATTTGAAAATAGGGGTCGATTAATACTTTTTCCTGCTTATGTGGAAGGAAAGACTACATACTGTTTGAGGGATACAGGGTCCAGTATAATATGCGTAGATGAAAGTATCATTCCAAATCAGAAACCCACCAATATTATAAGAGTGGATACTATAAAACTTGGAAATGGTTCCACTGTAAATTGTCCTGTCACTATAATAGAGATTGATTGTCCTTGGCTTACAGGAAAAACAGAGGCAGCCATATTAAAAAACTGTGTTGCGCCTCTGATTATTGGTAATGCTTTCAATGTCAAACATGATAATAGTTTTGACATTTTTCAAAAATGGATGAATGAAAAATCCGGTGATTTAAATTTTAAACCTGTTCTATTGCAAAATGAAAAGTTAGTAGATTTACCAGACCAAAAATTTTACCCTGCTCTACAAACTTTAAATTGTTTACAAACAATAGGAAAATCAGAAAATAATATTCTCCATATTGACTTATCCATAAATAATGAAAAGGATAATCCTATTCCAAAATGGAATGGAATAGAAAAACTAGAACAATATGTAAACAAATTTGAAAATCAATGTGAAATAAACAATGTACCAAAAGAATTACATGCTATTTCACTATGCAAACATTTAGAAGGTCATAAACAAATATTGAACGTTGCTAAAAATCAAATATCTGATTTTACTAAAATGAAGACTGAGATATTAGCATACATTGATAGTCCTCATAAAAAAGAAACCCAAATGAAAAAAAAACAGAAAATATCAGTTTAGTAAACATGCCTTTTGATGAGCAAACTCTAAAAAAAGAACAGAAAGAAGATCAATACATAATTAAAATAGTATCAGAAATTGAAAAAGGTCATGTTAAAAACAAAAACATGGAAATAATAAATGGTATTCTTTGTAGAAAATATAATAAATTAGATGTAACTCAAATAGTTATACCTAAATCATTAACTGTCAAAGTAATGCAAATTTTGCACAACAATGCATTGTCAGGTCATTTGAGTAGTAAGAAAACATGTTGTAAACTTAAAAAGAATTTTTGGTGGCCAAAACCGAAAAAAAAATGAAAACATTTATTAAAAACTGTGCTACCTGTCTTAAACATAATAAGAAAGATTCTAAACATAAGGCTCCATTACAAATGACTGATACAACAGATAAACCTTTTTATAAAATTGCAGTTGACATAATTGGTCCAATGAAACAAACCAAAACTTCTAAAGCAAAGTTTGCGTTAACCATAAGAGACATGGGAAGTAGATGGATTGAGGTAGTTCCTTTAAGGGAAATAACTGCAGAAAGGGTCTGTAATGCTCTTTTATCTATCTTTTGTCGTTTCGGGTTTCCAAAGTTCATATTGAGTGATAATGGAACTTAATTCAAAGCCAACCTTACTCAAGCCTTTACACAAATGTTTAAAATCACTCAATTTTTAGTTCTATATCTAATGGTATGATTGAGAGAGCTAATCAAACAATAAAACAAATGATAACTAAAGTGTGTGAAGAGCATCCATTTGAATGGGATGATTACCTTCCTGCTATTTTGTTTGCTTATAGACAATCTGTTCATGAAAGCACAGGTTTTTCACCATTTGAATTAGTGCTTGGTAAAAATCCCAATGGACCATTGGATACTTTCAAATCAGAATATTTAGGAATTAAAGAAAAAAAATGTCTCCATTTGACTTAATCAATAAAACAGAAGAACATATGAAAACAGGTTATGAATTTGCTGTACAAAAAATCAAGAAATCAGATCTAAAACTTTAATCAGAGAAAATATTCATAAGAATATGAGAAAGCTAGAAGTTGGTAATAAAGTACTTGTTTATTTGCCAATTGGCACTGGGAATACTATGGAATGGAGAGGACCTTTTGAAATTATACATAAGTTATCTGATGTAACTTACAAAGTTAACATTAATGACAAAGAAAAAAATGTTCATTTAAACAATTTAAGAGCTTATGATGAAAACCAAATAAATGACAGTCAGTCAGGAAGTGAAAGCAAAATACAAAATAACAATATCATAATTTTTGAAGATAAGAATGTTCAAAACATTCCAAACATTGACTATTTTTGTGGTATAACCACACCAGCCAATAATGAAATAGATCAAATACAGTTAGACCATATTGAAAATGAAATGGTTAAAAACAATATTTTAAATTTATTGAATAAATTTAAAACAGCAATAACAGAGAAACCAGGATTAACAAATGTCATTGAACATAAAATAGAACTGACTGATCTAAAACAATTCAGATCAAAAGCATATAATATTCCTCAAATGCTTGTTGAAAAGGTAGAATAGGAATTAGACCAACTCATAGAAAATAAGATAATAGAAAAATCTATGTCTCAGTACTCATCACCCATGGTGATTGTTTAAAAAAAATGGTTCCATCAGATTATGTTGTGATTATCGCAAACTTAATAATGTAACTATAATTGATCAAGAGAGTTTGCCTAATATAGAACATATCATTAACACTATGGCCACAGGTAAAATATTTACTACCATAGATTTAACAAGAGGATTTTGGCAAGTGCCTCTTGATGAGAAATCAAAGCTTTTATTACACATAAAGGCGTATTTAATTGGAACGTCATGCCCTTCGGTTTAGTCAATAGTACTGCTACATTCACTAAACTAATGAGACATATTTTACCCCACAATAAAAATATAGTTCACTATGTGGATGATATTTGTATCTTCACAAATACTTGGGATGAACACTTAATTCTAGTAGAAGAAGTGTTGCAAATATTCAAGGACAATAACTTAACTGTATCTCCATCAAAATTACAAATAGGAAAAACTGAGATTGAATTTCTAGGACATAGATTTGAAAATGGCCAAGTCAAGCCAACACAACACTTACATAAGAAAATTATAGAAATACAGACGCCTAAAACAAAAAAGAATGTAAGGGCATTACTTGGATTGTTTAACTATTACAGTAAATTTATTCCAAACTATAGTCAAATAGTCAGACCTATTATAGATCTAACAAAGAAGTATCAACCCAATATTGTAAATTGGACTGACCAATGTGAAAAATCATTTAAAATCCTAATAGATGCATTTTCTAAGGAACCAATATTAGAAACAATTCAAAAAGATGATGATATCATTATAGCTTGTGATGCCTCAAAGTCAGGTTTGGGGGCTTGTATTTACAAAAAGGTCATTGTGGACTCTGAAATAGTATATAAACCTGCCTTTTATGTAAGTCGTGCACTGACTAAAAGTGAAAGGAATTTTAGTGTCATAGAATTAGACGGTTTGTGTATAGTCTATGCTGTACTTAAATTTCAATACTACTTGTTGGGTCGTCAATTCACAATTCTCACAGACCATAAACCACTTGTGAATTTTAATGTCTCTAATGTCAATAACAAAAGAATAAACAAATATGCTTTACTTCTATCAGATTACAAATTTCAGATAAAAAGTATTGTAGGAAATGATAACCATTTACCTGATGTGCTGTCGAGATTGTCAATACACATCACTGACATACAATAATTTATCCCAGTATTACTGAAGTTGATTAGACAATACAAAAAGATAATTGTCTATGACTAATTGTCAATATAAACAATAATGCCATTATTGAAATGTATTATATCGCTACTATAACTATAAGTATTAAGTAATATTTCATGGATGTGAAAGTATAAAGTGTAATAATAATTAAATGATATGTGCTGCAACAAGGCGTTCTTTTATTTGATTACAAGTTAAAATATATATTGTGGTGAAGTCGTCTGTTTCAATGTTTGATAACTCGAGACCAATATTTTCAGCAACTGTAGCAGAAACACTCTGGAGAGACTAATTATATTAATTGATGTACTAAGAATAATAAGAACATCAACAGGAATAGATTAAAGTAAAAATGATATATATATATATAATATTGTCAAATAGTTAGTTTGGTTCACTATTTTACCTGTGGCAATTGTTGCCCCTCCCAAACTGTACACTGGTGGCCCTTTCCCTTTTCCCTTTCCTGCCATATTTCGCACCCCCCTCTCCCAACTAGCAATGCTCCAACACGGAATCCAGGTATATTACTTTCACTGGGGATATTGTGTGTTTGGGGCTATTTCCCTTAGCGGTCTACAGTTTAGTGCGTGACTTAAAAGGGACGAGGACAATACCTGGTCGTTTTAGTACCAACAGATTGCATATGGGGTGAAGTTTAGTAGTTTAGAATGATGTACCAATTATATTGGCCCCTAATTGTAGACTACATTTAAAAGTTTTTATTGTATACAATTTTATCAAATGCAATAAAAAAAATGCACCTACCAACGAACGGGTGGTTGCCTCTGAGAGAAAAAAATGAAAGAATAAAAACAATGGATATTTTACGAAAAAAAGGAAATAAAAGCCACTTTGTCATACGTTTAATTACAATGATGGATCCTTAAGACAAAATGTTAAAAGTTGTATCATTGTGATATAGATTGACGCCAGAATATTCAGAGTTAATCCACAGCCATGATTATTTAAGCCAAAACGTTAAGCCACAAAACAAAACAAAAATAACAAAAGCTTCTAGGTATTACGACCTGTTTAAGTCCTTAGTGAAACAGTCCATGTTAAGCCGAAAATAATTATTTGATGTAAAATAAGCTTCATTTTAATTAAAACAACTATAACATGATCTCAACAGGCGGTTTTTTACAGGTAAAAAAATGAAGTCACTGACGGTTATTTACAAGTAAACAATGAAGTCACTGACGGTTATTTACAAGTAAACAATGAAGTCACTGACGGTTATTTACAAGTAAACAATGAAGTCACTGACGGTTATTTACAAGTAAATAATGAAGTCACTGACGGTTATTTACAAGTAAACAATGAAGTCACTGACGGTTATTTACAAGTAAACAATGAAGTCACTGACGGTTATTACAAGTAAACAATGAAGCCACTACTTTGCGTTCTTCAACATATTCACAAAATAAACAAACAAACAAACAACGAAAGTACTGTCTGATAATAAATGTAGATGACTATAAAAGGTTAAAATACATAATTATAAGCCAAACTTTGTAGTGTGTTTACTTCACAAGTGTTAAAACCGCAATAATGAAAGTTAAACCAAAAATTAAAAAAATTAAACCACAATGATCTATATTTATGCTAACAGAACAATGGTAGAACCTTATAGATAATGATTAATTTAAAACAAACATAGCCAGAGTTAAACTATAGTGTTAAAAGTTGATAACATTATGACTTTTGATTGTGAGAAAATATCAATACATGAAAAAATTATAACTAAGTTAAAATCATTTCTTTTTTACTAAAATTATAGATGCAAGAAAAATAAAACAACATTAATAAAGCTGTTATATAGAAAACAAACATTAAAAAGGCTGTTATTAAAAAAACACAGTAACAATAATGTTTAAAAAAAAATAGTTTTAAAGCTGTTCTATAAACTACCAGCATAACTTACATATGGCTCGGCGGCTGATCTAAAAAAAATAAAGACAATTTTCAAAATTTTTTATTTTTTTTTTTTATTTTTTTTTTTTTGAATAATTTCTATATGATTTTTGTGTAAATAGTATAGTTCGGTAATTAATATCATGAGCCTTATAGTCTTAATGTATAATTAAATGAAGTATTTATCTATATAAATTTAAATATTATTCTGCATTATTTTTAAGGTAATAAAGTATAAATTACATATTTATAAAGTGCTAGTTGGAAAATAAGAACATTTAACCATCAAATACAAATTATAGTAACAATAGTGTTTTAACATAAATTACATTAGAAAGTTTCAAATTTCAATTTCCTACTGTCAAGGTAAATATTGTGCGCCTGTTATCTATTGTTTGGCAGTTTATTTCCCCACTGAAGTGTTACATTAATGTAATGTAACAGAATGCTGCAAATGTTGTTATTTCTACTCCATTTACTTTGAATTGTAGACAAATGTTATTTGAAAGTTGCCCTGTTTGATCTGACGAGCTTAGTTCAACCATGAATAAATATTTTTTTTAAAAATCATACGCAAAGTATTTTATAATGAAAGTTTTTTTTTGTTTTTTTTTATGTTCAGTGTAATTAATAGATAATAATTAAAGTGCGTCAGCCTGAGGTCATACTATGTACTATGAAAAGTCACAAAAATATACGTAACAAGATATATATCGTCAAAGCGTCAGTCAGCCAAAATATAATAGCTGACTACTAGTGAACTTTTTCTTAAATTATAAATTTGTTAATAATGTGCATGTATTTTTATAAGGTTGCCTGATTGCAAATGGTTGTTTTATATTGTTTCAAATGGGCTGAACGACATATATCTGTAATCAAGACAAATTTATATTAGTTTGGATCAATAAAGAAATCAGAATCTTATCTTATTTTTGGTTAATGATTGACTTGACGTATTTGTTTGGAATTTAGAACAAGTTTCGACGCTTCGTTTTAAATTATTCGATAGCCCTCAGCATAGGTTGCATAGTATGTGAGATACTAGAACTATTATTACTAATTTCTCAAAAGCGTCTTTAATTTTAAAGTTTCTTAAATTTTTAATTATCTTTAGATTCCACATTGCATGTTTGCATATATATGTGAATAAAACGTTTTAAAGAATAGGACTTTCGTCTAATTGTATTCAAAGAAATGTGCTGTGTGTTGCTCTAAAACTATTCTCAATACTCACTAAACCATTGGTCAATAGACGTTTTTGTTTTATTGTTTTTTTTTTAGCTCTGTATAGAATAATTTTAGTTTTTTTAATGTGTTCATTTAAGCCTGTTACCATCCAGTGTCTTATTTATCTCGCACATTTCTCGCAAATGTCGAAAATGTCATGACTTTCTTTAAGCTGGTAAAAATATCCAGTTTATACCTTTTGCCATAAGCAAAGAATATAAATAACTAAAATGTTGTTAATATAAGAGTAATACAATGTTAATTTTTCTAAATCTTCTATTAGTATTTAATGTTTATTTTTTTTATTGCATATGTCCTATTAAGGTTTCTTTTCAAACAATAAAAACTGAACAAACTTGTTTTATGCTGTCTTTTTAGGTGATATGTCTGAGAAGTATCTAATTGTCATCAAAAATATCTTTTGTTTAGCATGCTTTAACACGATAGAAAGACTATAAGTACATCAATAAGACGTCTAAAGGTCTGTTTACCAACAAGAGACAAAATGATAGCGTAGTTAGTAAAACAAATTGAGGAAAAACTGATTAATTAATACATTTTCATGCAAAGCACAACATAGCAATGCTTTCTCAACTATTACATTGATGAATGTATTTAGGGCAACGAGTAATGCTAGTCCAACTACCAGAGTACGAATTATGCATTTTGAGCAACTATTAACCCTTTCTAAACAACCAGATTATAATTATTGGTTGCCAAACTACCAGAGTAATGTTAGTGTGCTTTGAGCTGCAATGTATGCCAATTAAAATAACAGTGTATTGTGATGTTAGTATTAGTTAAAGCTTTTAAATCTCCATAATTAAAAATATAAATGTATGTTCTAAGTGTTGTATGTCCTACTACCATAGTTATAGTTATATATCTTGTGTACTGTGTCCATAGAAACATTAAAATGTACTTATTTTACTTAACTAGACTTACAGAAATACCTTTAAGATAAACTTTTCTAGCGCAATTAAAAATGCCCATTCTAAAAGAGTATTGATTTAATTATTTATGGGGATAGTTCTCTGGTCTTAATTGGTTTGATGTAGTTAATAAAATCAAAGGCATCTGAATATAGTGTTAGACCATCTAACCCTTTATGTGTTACGTAATGGTTCTGGTAAACTTTGGTTCACTTGCTCTTTAAGACGATCTGATTTTATATAGAGACGTTTTACTATACGTATAGAAGAAATATTACACTGGATGTAACGTGTAGATATGCACATAATAGAGCGTTTGCAATGGGCGGAGCATACGTTTTTTAGTGACGTCATTTGTAAATAGAGGAACAAATATGGCATATGGTGAAGTTTCTTATCATGCCAAATTCACATATGAATATTGGCTATCCTACTAAAAAATAAGGAGGTAAATAGTAGTACTGTAGATTACTTGATTAATGTAATTAGATTAGGGCCGGCTCAACCTATTTACACTTTCAATTTCACTTTATAGGCCTACACTTTTAATGTTTCGTAGGCTTGGCTAATGGGCTAATGGCTAAGTAGGGCAGCTACGATTTCAAGTGATAGTGTTGGTGAATAGGGTATCTAGTCAAGTCACTGATAGGCTCACATCGTCTATGATCTATGCCTATGATAATAATAAAATAGCCTATTTTATTTAACACACATAATACAGCTTAAATCTTAATAAGACTTAAAACACAGTAATATAAAAAATGAGTTTAATTATATATTAATATAGGTCTACATTAAATTAAAGGTTAACATCTTGTCATTGCGGTTAAGAAATCTTACAACAAACAATTAAGAATTAGATGAGAAAATTGAATTTTTTAATTTGACCACCTATTTTTTTTTCCCTTGAATTGTCAGTTTTGCCGGTTTTTCTCAAAATACTACTTTTTCTTCTTCTTTTTGTATTGACTTCTTTATTTATGAACCAATCTTTATGAAATTTTTACACACATTTATTACATGTTAATAATCATAAATGCAGGATGAATTTTCGATACGAGTTAGAGTTTTCCTTAAATTATTTTTAAAAAAAATAATTGTGCAATTATTTCTTTGTTCCTATGTCCTACTAAAAACTTCATATAAAATGTATTAACGTAACCGAATTTCATCCAAAAATTATATAAAATTATAACTAATAAATATTTCCGCCAAATTGCAATACATTATCTTGATAAATAATCAAGGTGATACATTTTTTTATGCGTGGTAAATCCTTAACTAAAAAATCCAAAATGGCCGCCATTTCCATCACAACCATCATAAATATTTTTTTCAAGATATGCTTACTCGGACCTGTTTGTACTATCTATATGATGATGATGATTATGATGATTTATATAGCGCGCCTATCCATGCTATGTTAGCATGCTCAGTGCGCTCTGGTTCCACGTTTCAGTTGTGGATGTGCTAAAAAGTAAACAAAAAACTATACGCCTAGTTGAAGAGGAAGGTCTTTAAACTTTTCTTGAATGACTCTTTTTTTCCGGAATCCCTCAATGTCTGAGGCAATTTATTCCATAAATAAGGCGCTGCTGACTCGAAAGAGCGTACACCAAATGACTTCTTTTTATGACCGTCCACACTGCGTACTTTGAGTAGTGACTGTGATGAAGAGCGCAGCCCCTTAGTGGACACATGCTTGGGAACAAGTTCTTGAAGATAGTGAAGGGCAGTGCTTTCCATACAGCTATAGGCAAGTGACAGAATTTTATGGTCAACGCGCTTGGTCACAGGGAGCCAGTGGAGATCTTTAAGAACTGGGGTTATGTGGTCCGACTTCTTAATCCCTGATACAATGCGTGCCGCAGTGTTCTGTACTTTCTGGAGTCTTTGGAGCTGGTTCTGGGGCAGACCCCACAGACAGCTGTTACAATAATCCAGCCGTGATTGAATTAGAGAGACTGCTACGGCATTAGCTGTTCTCTTATTAAGTTGAGGACGCAGCTGACCCAGGGCGCGTAGATGAAAGAAACAAGCCCTTACCACAGTACCAATGTGCGGAACCATTGTAAGCTTATTGTCAATAAAAAAACCAAGGTCTCTAACAGTGTTGGACAAGGGGATATCCGAGATACCAACTTTGATTGAATCAATATCGACCTTTCTGAGACTGGTGTTAGAACCACACAGAATTGCCTGTCTTTTCATCATTTAACTTGAGTCTGTTTGCTGCCATCCATGATTTTACTGTAATACAGCAGTCTTCCACAGCCCGAATAGCATCACCGCAAGCAGAAGGATCAGGCTTGAAGCTCTTGTACAGTTCTGTGTCGTCGGCAAATGTTTTCCGGGAAATTGAATGATTTTCAACAATTCTGCCCAGCTGACTAGTGTACAAAGAGAACAGGATAGGCCCTAAAACCAAGCCCTGCGGTACTCCACAGGTAAGAGGCGTGTCCCGTGATGAGGCCTGATTAACAACAACACGCTGCGTCCTGCCCTCCAGATAGGAATTAAACCAACGAAGTGCAGTTCCAGAGATGCCTGCCTCATTTTGAAGCCTCGACAGAAGAAGCTCATGGTCGATTACATCGAAGGCAGCACTGAGATCCAGCAGGACTAAGAGTGTCAGATCACCTCGGTCAGCACTACACAGAACATCACTCAGGACACGGAGTAAGGCTGTCTCACAGCTGTGCCCAGGTCGAAAGGCTTATTGAAACTTATCAAGCAGGTTATGACTGTTAAGATGCTGTACAAGCTGCTGAGACACAACTCTCTCCAGAAGTTTTGATACATAGGAGAGGCTAGAGACAGGGCAAAAACTCTTGCAATCATTTGGGTCCATGCCATTTTTCTTAAGCAGGGGCTTTATGACCGCAGCCTTAAAGAGGCGTGGGACTGTTGCAGATTGAAGTCTACTATTCACAATGCGTACCAATACAGGAAGCAGAACACTCAGACAATCCAACACAATCTTGGTTGGAATGGGATCGACAATGGAATAGGTAGGTTTGGATGACATGATGAGAGGACTCAGCTGCTCATGGGAAACTGGAAATAGTTCTTCTAGAGGGGTGCCTGCAAAGACATTTTCCACTGCAGACAAATCACAACGTTCTCCAAAGCTTTGTCTGATTGTTTCAACTTTGTCATTGAAGTAGTTGCACAGTGTTGCTGCAGCTAGCTCGTTGCTCAGGTCAGGCAAAACAAGGGGTGCCGATTTCTTCCCGAGAAGGTCATTCACCACGGAAAACATCTTGCGAGAGTCGGTGCCCGCAGCCTTTAGAACAGCCTGAACATGCTCAGACTTCGCATGCCTGATTTCTTGTGCAAACTTGTTTCTTGCCTTCCGAAACATTTTTTTGTCCACCTCGATGCCACTTCTTCTCCAGCGCTTCTCAGCTATACGCCGGGCCAACTTAGCTTTCCGAACTGAGGGGGTAAACCAAAAGGAATCAGGTCTGTCTCTAACAAACTTTTCTGTCACTGGGGCGTATGTATCCAACAGAGATGAGAGAGTATGATTGTACAAGAGGACTAGCTGCTCCACATCATCTGGTGGTGACATCACTAGCTTAGACTCAGACAGGTCCTTACGGAAAGAATTAATATCCATCCTCTTTAAATTCCTCGCCTGAATTTTTATCTTTTGAGCAACAGGCTTAATCATATTTATAGTTAGCGATATTAGGAAGTGATCTGACAAGAGTAGGTCATTAACAGTCACTGACTGAACAAATATCGCTTTGTCCGATCTTGATATAGCCCAGTCCAAGATATGACCATCTCTGTGAGTTGGTTCGACAACATGCTGCACTAAGTCAGCAGAGTCAAACAGCTGTGCAAGCAGACACGTTTGCCTAATGTCTTGAATATCCCAGTGAAAATTAAAATCCCCGATAATGAGAAGATTTTTGTTGCTTATGGAGGACACAAGCGTTCCAAAGTCTTCATGAAACATGCTATCCTTCAGTTTATTTGTGGCAGAAGGCGGTGGTCTGTAGAGAGCAACAGCTCGCACCGTGAGTTTGCCGTGTGAAATTGTAAAGTTTAGGCATTCAAACGAAGTGAATGTGATCACTTTACATAGCCTTACCGTAATAGAGGATCGGTGTATCACAGCCAACCCCCCACCACTCTGACCAGATGACCTAGGACGGTGGAAGAAAACATAGCCAGCAGGAGTCATGTCCCTAATTGCCGGTTCATCACCACCCTCGTGAAGCCATGTCTCCGTTATGACTAGAATGTCAAGTGACTTCTCTATGATCAGGTCATTAATTATCAAGGCTTTCTTTATTGATGACCGTACATTTAAGAGGCCAATTGTAAGAAAGCCAGTTTTCTGATGTAATATCTTCTTAGAGTGGCCAACACCTTTTTTCCTCTTTCCTCCCCGAAATCCTCTTGAGGTTTTCTTTTTTACTAAGCCAAATTGTCTGCATTGCATAAGTACTGTACTGCTCAGGAGATTTTTTACAGGGGTACACAACTGACGCAGTGTAGTAGTTAAGTAGTGAAGAGGGTGCATTTTAAGTACTATAACAATATTTGTGGGCCTAAAAAAATTGCTACGCATCACTTCACAGTGTCCTACACACTACTACTTGAGAGCCACAGATGAGTTTGTTATGACAACAAAGCTCAGCTGCTAACATTGAAAATAGGCCAAGTCACTGGTAGCCTATATTAAAATAGAAGCCAGTATGGAAAACCACAGTAGAAGTCCATCAATTATTAGTCTTTTTCAAAGACCAAAATAATCATGATGCGAGCACAAATAAAAAAAAATAGCTCTCTACTGGCTCCTCAACCCTTAAAGCACACTTGAAGAATTCAGAAATAAAATGTAAGAATTAAAACTATTTTAAATAAACGCATAACGATGTATCTCAAATTAGTAATTTCATTCTCAAAATTAAGAATAGATTTAAGTAAAAATGATTAGAAACGTTTAGAAGGGTGATACATGAAGTGTACGGTTTTATAATAATATACCTTACAAGCTCTCCTTTCTCATTTTCTCTCTTTCACTCTGCTTCTTTCTATGTATCACTTATATATATATATATATATATATATATATATATATATATATATATATATGTAGCATATAACTTCCTTAAATTCCCACTACTTAATTGACTCAAAATGATTAAAACGCTAAAAAAAGGAACTGAAAAATTACGATAGAAAAAGAAAATTAAATGCTGAGATTAATTCACTTTAAAAAATAGCACAAAGGATCATTCTACAACTTATTGTAAAAGGATAATAAAAAAATTAATTAATTTCTTAAACAAGACATCTAAAATATGTACAGTCACGCATTTAAAAGTTTTCATTTTTTTTTTTACACTTTTATCAAATACAAGAAACAAAAATACCTACCTATGAGGGAGTGCTTGCTTCTGAGAGAAAAAAAAAATAATGAAAGAAAAAAATCAATGGATAATTTGCGAAAAAAGGAAATAAAAACCAAATTTGCATAAGTTGAATTACAATGATGAATATTTAAGACAAAATGTTAAAAATGTTATCATTGTGATATAGATTGACGCTAGAATATTAAGAGTTAATCCACAGCCATGATGATTTAAGCCAAAATGTTAAAAGTTAAGCCAAATTAAAAATCATAAAAGCTTCTATATATTACGAACTGTTTAAGTCTTTAGTAAAATACTCCATGTGACGCCCAATATAATTATTTTGGTGTAAAATAAGCTTCGTTTTAAATAAAACAACTAAATCTATAACATGATCACAACAGACATTTAAAAAAAAAAATTAAGCAATGAGACCACTGACGGTTATTTGCATGGAAAAAATTAAACCTATGAGGGTTTTTTTTTACAAGTAAACAATGAAATCTCTGACGTTTTTTTTTTTCAAGTAATGAAAGTTGAACCAAAACTAAAAAAGAATTAAACCACAATGATCAAGATTTATGCCAAAATAACAATGGTGGAACCTTATAGATAGTGATTATAACAACCAGAGTTAAACTACAGTGTTAAAAGTTGATAGTAATTTGACACTTGATGGTGAGAAAATATCATTACATGGACAAATTATAACTAAGATAAAATCATTTATTTGACTAAAATTATAGTTGGAAGAAAAACATCAAAACATTAACAAGGCTGTTTTTAAATTTAAAAAAAAAACCATTAACAAGCTGTTTTTTTTTAAAGAAAATCACATTAACAAGGTAGTTTTTAAAAAAAGTTTCAAAGCTATTATATAAACTACAAGCATAACTTACCCCTGGCTTAGGGGCAATTCTAAAAAAAAAAGAACAATTGCGTAATTCATATTTCTTTGTTTAGAATAATGTGTGTGCGATTTTTTTTTTAAATAGTAAAGTTCAGTAATTATTAGCATGCATCCTATAGTCTTAATGCATAATTAGTTGTAGTATATATTATAATTATATATAAATATATATAATTGTTTATTCTGCATTAATTTTAAGATAATTAAGTATAAATTATATATTTATAAAGCGCTAGTTGGAAAATATAAAGAATTAATGTTCAAGTAGGTATTATATTAACAATAGCGTTTTGAATAAATTAGATTAGAATGTTTCAAATTTCAATTTCCTACTGTCAATACAAATATTGTGTGCCTGCTGTCTATTGTGTTAAGAGTATATTTGTCTACTGAAGTGCTTTATCACTGTAACAGATTGCTGCAAATGTTGTTCTTTCTAATATTGGTACGCATAACAAAATATCAAGAAATTACTCAATTCAATTTCAAAATTAAGAATATATTAAAGTAAAAATGTTTGGAAAAGTTTAAGAGTGACGACACATAAAGCTTAAGATTTTATAAAAAACGCTACAAACTCCACCTTCTCCATCGCCCTATTTTTCAATGTATGTCTCTCTTTTATATTAAATACATATTGTTGGTTCTTTATATATAATATATATATATATATATATATATATATATATATATATATATATATATATATATATGAATTAAAACTCCCACTACTCAATTTAGTCATAATGATTAAAACAAAATCAATTATATTTTAAAAATTACGATATAAACGAACTCGTTTGCTTCTAGATTTAAATTGTTAAAAAATAAAATAGCACAAAGACGCATTTTATAACTTATTGAAAAAAAAAATAACTAGTCTTATTTGTTAAACAAGGAATCTAAAATTTTTACAGTCATACATTTAAAAGTGTTTTTTTTTTATAAAATGTTATCAAATACAAGAAATAAATCACCTACATTAGTCTGCCATTTGTTATGAGCTAAAAGCAAAAATAAATTAATAAATATGATATAATAAAATCAAAATCGAAATAAAAACCACAGTAGCATAAATTGAACAACAGTGATGGAAATTTCAGACAAAATCTTAAATATGGTATCATTGTGATACAGATTGACGCCATAATAACAAGAGTTAGTCCACATTCACAAAGATTATGTGATAAAAATGTAGTAACGTTTTTAATTCAAGTTAAAAATACTATTTTAAAAAACAAAATGGCCGCCATATCCATAACAATTTTTTTTTAAAATGTTTCCCGTTTTTATAAGTTTATTTAATAGTACTATGGTTTACAGTCACTTCATCCCCAGACACTTCATCCCGGCCACTTAACCCTTACAGTCCCGGGTGCGTATATAGCGGAACTGAAGGCAGCATAGATAGAAGTAGGTCGGTACGGGAAGGGTTAATGCTCGAGTCACTTAATGAAAAAATTATAACTAATATAAAATCTTTTTTTTTTTTACTAAAATTATAGTTAGAAGAAAAACAACAAAACATTAACAAGGCTGTTATTTAAAAAAAAAAAAATTTTCAATGCCGTTGTTTAAGAAAAAAAAGTTTCATAGCTACAAGCATAACTTACCAAAGGCTTGACTGCTATTCTAAAAAAAGAAGGAACATGTGCGTATTTTTTAAAATTTTTTCTTAATAATGTGTATGTGTTTTTTTTTTAATTAAAAAGTTCAGTAATAGAGCGTTTGCAATGGGCGGAGCTTAAGTTTTTTTTGTAAATTGAGGAACAAATATGGCACATGGTGAAGTTTCTTATCATGCCAATTTCACATATAAATATTGGCTATCCTACTAAAAAATTAGGAGGTAAATAGTAGTACTGTAGATTAATTGATTAATGTGATTAGGCTAGGGCCGGCTAGACCTATTTACACTTTCAATTTCACTCTATAGGCCTACACTTTTAATGTTTCGTAGACTCGGTTTCGTAGGCTAATGGCTAAGTAGGGCAGCTACGATTTCAAGTGATAGTGTTCGTGAATAGGCTATCTAGTCAAGTAACTAATAGGCTCACATCGTCTATGATCTTGGTCTATGATAATAATAAAATATCCTATTTTATTTAACGGACATAATACAGCTTAAATCTTAGTAAGACTAAAAACACAACACATCATTTAAAAAAATGCTCGAGCCTATATGAAACTTTATTAATACAGCGGCCATTGTTACTTGTACACCATTACTCAAAGTAAACAAAAATCACGTGCTTTTTGTCACGTGATTGCAAACGCCCTATTATTAAAATGCATCCTATTGTCTTAATGCATAATTAGTTGTAGTATTATATATATATATATATATATATATATATATATATATTTATTATATATATATATATATATATATATATATATATATATATATATATATATATATATATATATATATATATATATAAATGTTACTTTTGCATAATTTTTTTTATAATTAAGCATACATGATATACTTATAAAGCGCTAGTTGGAAAATATAAAGATTTAATGTTCAAATAGGTATTACATTAAGAATAACGTTTTAAATAAATTACATTAGAAGGTTCCAAATTTCAATTTCCTACTGTCAATGCAAATGTTGTGTGCCTGCTATCTACTGTTTAAGAATATATTCTTCTACTGAAGTACTACATCACTGTAACAGAATGTTGCAAATGTTGTTCTTTCTACTATTGGTACTTTGTTATAAATGTTTATTGAAAAACCAGGAGAAAATCACTTACTTTTCTTTTTTATCGGATGACTGAGGGAAAAAAAAAGAAAAAACAACAATATAATACTATAAATAGCGACTAAGCAAACAGAAAATCAAAACCGAGTTGAAAAAGGTAGAAATACAGAAAATAGGTTACAATAATGATTGAAGCCAGGCTGACAAAAGTTAAACTACAGTAATAAACCTTGAACGCACAATGAAATATGTTAAATTCCACAAACATAGCAAGAATGAATGATTATACATTGGAAAGAGTTTTAGCAAAGTGATGCATAATGATGCAAAAATTAACAATGTTATAAAATGTATTAATGAACATTGAAACCTATTTGGTTTACAGTTTAACCTGAATGATGTAAGTTGATAAAACAATGACATGTGGTTTTGTGAGAAAATTTTATTCAAGGGAATGGACGGGATTAAAGCTGTGCGACACTAAAAAGGGCTGAGAGACCGGAGCAATTGAAGAGGAGGGTGTAATTGTCACCTATGGCGCCCCAACGGTTTAACTGACTAAGGGATATGTAGTTATGGAGAATGTAGGATACGCATATCAGGCACTAGTATGTGTCTAATAAAAGCCCAATTAGTCAAATTTTTACCGTTTTGACAAAGTAATGTTAGTAAAGCCCTAAGCCGGTGTAAATCTGTTGAAAATAAAACCACTGTTTTTGTTTTTCATTAAGAAGATTTAAACCTTTGACCTTAGAAATAGATACTCTTACGCGTTGACGGTTATATGACTATGACAAAATAAACTTTCAAAAGAAAACCTTAGCCCTCAATGAGAGATGAATGAAGCAAATATTGACAAATACAAAGTTATGTTTGTAAACATACATTGTCATTGTAGCAGAAGACGATGCTGATTAAGACAAGGACTATCAGTATTTTGTACATCTTGGAGAAATCTGAAGAAAAACAAAGATTTTTTGTAAACAAAACAAAGTTTACTTATCTTTAAATAAATAAATAATTTCAGTTGAATCAATAATAAAGAACATAATATAATGAACGATAACGTTTTTTTATAATGAATCTAATCGGTCAACATAGAACAAGTACATTGTGGATTGAACACTAGATACAAGAAATAACTAAAAAAGGACACCTAGAGCTAGACTTACTGAAAACTGTATGGTCTAATGCAAGTGGACTACGTGGAACTTCTGTATCAGCTCACGTTTTTAGTAGTTCTTGTAACAAGTAATCTTTATTGTCAATGTTTCCTTACTTTTATACACAACTGTATACAATTATATATTTCACTCATTCAATATTAACACCCAATGCACTACAGTCTCATTATGGACAATCACCTTAACCAAACAAGTTAGTCAACAGCTCACAATAAACACATTTATAAAACCCTACTGTAATTGGTTTTATCATTCACATCTGTCATAAACTGTTGTCTATCGAGATATAAAAACGTTTTGTTTTGACATATCTATTCATAATAATTTAAACCTCCATTATTAAATTGCATCTGAAAAGCCATTTCAATGCCAAATTCAACTGTGACACCTGTTGAAAATACGCACAAGCTGTCTTTTAGCTAATAATGTTTTATTGCAACCTGTTGACATCAATAGCTTAAATGTTGTTTACTTCACATTATTGTCCCCCAGGGGGCGGCAAGGAGATTTTGGGTGGCACTGACGATTCCGGGGGCGATAGCAGGGCGGTGAAGGGCAAGTGGGCGGTACAAACCTTCTTTAGATAATGTTAACAGATTTACTCTTTAAATTAAAAACAAATTAATTATATGCACCCTACACAATGGTACCGATGCTGCCGGAGGGCAAACTTCACCTTAAGGCGGAGACAAAAAGAGCAGCGAAGAAAAACAACAACATTAGTCTGCCCCTGCCCAACTCCAACGGTCCTGCTTCCAAGTACCAGAGATGCGACAGTATGTCTGTCAAGAATAGATCCCCACAGTAACCAGCCAATGCTGCACAACTACCGAAATCACAAGGACGCAAATAAAATTGTCTTTTGTTACTATGGACCCAAGGGCCAATGAATTGTGATGAAAAAGTCACTCAAAGTCGTATAATATGGTCTTGAACTAGGTTTATTACTATATTTAAACTATTTTCCGCGAATGGCAAAAAGGATAAAGCGTTAGATTGTGGATAAAATGTGACGTAGAACACAAGTGCTGCTAAATAACCAACATACTAATTAAAAGCAAAAGAATCGAGCTGTTTTGTTAAAATAGTGGTTCGATTCAATAAAAACTATATAATTATATGAAGTTTGTTCGGCAATAGCTAAATTTCTGTGTGTATCGCACGTTGAATGACTATGTCGGCTTTGATTGCTCCACACCAGTATCGTATTTTTAGCATTTGATTTTATAAATAAAAAAAGTATATCCAGCTATACAAATACATAAAACCTTACGGAACAAATGGCCATTTCCTTTCATTTACTATGTTGAACGCGATATTTACTATGTTGAACGCGAGATTTATCATGTTGAACGCGGGATCTTTTATTTTGTGTTTGTTATTATTTATATTTCGATCTGATTTTGTAATGCTATACCTAAAAATTGCATTTTTAGATTTAAGTGTCTGAGGATTAAGTGTATGGGGATTAAGTAACTCGGGGATTAAGTAACTCGAGGATTAAGTGTCTGGGGATGAAATGTCTGTGAACCATACCAGGGTCAGGGTGACCAGAAACAATTAAAAAGAACAACAATTAAACACCCAAAAAGAAACGTTCTCACTCCAGTTCTTGTTGTAATATTGTTTTTTTTTCCTTTCTCTCTTAACAAAACACACTGTAGTCATTCGTGCCTCCATCATTTTGACGGGTATAACCACTAGTATATATATATATATATATATATATATATATATGTATATATATATATGGACTGCTCAAACAATTCAAATGAAGAATTAAAATAAGGAGAAAATGCGAACTTTTAAATATAGATAAGTGCACTGTATGGCACTAAGCTATACATATATATATATATATATATATATATATATATACAAGCTACATTGCCCGGCGTTGCCCGGGTGAAAAACAAAACAGGACTGTATTACTGTATTAGGTGCAGATAAAAATTGTATAAACTACAATTAAAAGAAAACTATAAATTAGTATAAATCTAATATTTAAATTATTATTTTTTACTGAACACTATTAGAAAAGTAATTTAAAATAAATATTGTAATCGGGTAAAAAATAGGCAAGTATTTTTATTTAACGAAAATCTAAATTGTCTTTTGTGTTTAAAAGTTTGAAAAAAAAAATTATAGAAAAAAAAAAGGTATAGTCTAACTGGAGAATTGAACCCGGGTCACCCGCATAGCAGTCAGCTACGTTAACCCCTGAGCTAGCGGAGACGCATGTCCAATCTGAACAATTATTAGACAGTAGATAGGCCTAGGCCTAAATAGGTCAGTGACACAAACTCACATGATTTCAAATTGACCAATGGGGATCCTCGGGGGGCTTAACACGGTCTTTTTATATATATAGATATATACATAGAAGTACCAACAATTTAAAAATGTTACGTCATTTCATAAATATTTTTTTTTTTGCTAATTATTGTCACGTGACCATGTCAGCCATCTTGAATTTGTGACATTTATAGAAAAATATGTACTTGTGTGTAATATCTATTTTTTTTTCAGAATCTTCAACAATTGTGATCGCATTGTTGGCGTATAAAAAAAAACACACATAAGCAGAGAAGGTTGCAATGAAAGCGTCAGACATTGATGTCTGCTCCGGATTCAATACCTCTAATACTGTCTCCGAAATAATAATAATAAATAATAAATCAAAATGTATGTGCAATAAAGATAAATGTACCTTTTAATAAATCTAATAGTACTGATTAAATACATTATTTTATATCTTCGTATATTACATGTCCGCGCTAGGGATTAATTATCGCGGAAAAAAATGTCCGTACACCGTAGAAGGGATATTTTACATCTAGAGAGAAATTTGTAGAAATAAGTTTACATAACTCACTTAGATCTAATGTCGTAAACTGGTCGACATTCGACAACAAACAAAACAAAAAAGAAAAGCTATTTTCTTGATTTCATTGTCGCAAATTGGTCAATGACGTTATCAAAACATGTTGTTCTTGATCATGTTCCGTTATGGGGTTAAACTTAATTTGTTGGTACATTACATAGTTGTTAATAAATAAAATGGGTAGACATTTTACTTATATCCTTAAAAAATAAATTAAAAAATACAATTTTATATTTTAAAAAATATATCAAACATAGTTTAAAAAGAACCAATATAATAGCCAACCTATAACTGCATATCATAAAAAACGGGACTTCTTTAAGGCATATTAGGCTGTAGTTTAAAATTCTGAAGGTCTACATTTAAAATAAAATATATTGACTACATTATATGCAAGCCTTTTTGTCGAGTTTAATAAATGCTGAAAATCCTAGACATGCGCAATTTCTTCTAGGCAATATAGTTTTAATACACATTGTTAAGTTCAGTGATGTAGCGTCCGATAATATAGACAGATTAGTTTAAGCACCCTGATTTACAGCACACTATAGTATCAAATTATATGTTATTGATAACTTGCCACAAAAATCAAAGCAATCTTCCAAGTCAAACTTAATTTTTATAAACTTTTTTTTTTGCGAAACCGCTTTGTATCTTAATGAACATGTCGATAAGGGTTTATTATAGCATATCTAATGTTTATTATAGCATATCTAATGTTTATTATAGCATATCTAATGTTTATTATAGCATATCTAATGTTTATTATAGCATATCTAATGTTTATTATAGCATATCTAATGTTTATTATAGCATATCTAATGTTTATTATAGCATATCTAATGTTTATTATAGCATATCTAATGTTTATTATAGCATATCTAATGTTTATTATAGCATATCTAATGTTTATTATAGCATATCTAATGTTTATTATAGCATATCTAATGTTTATTATAGCATATCTAATGTTTATTAGAGCATATCTAATGTTTATTATAGCATATCTAATGTTTATTATAGCATATCTAATGTTTATTATAGCATATCTAATGTTTATTATAGCATATCTAATGTTTATTATAGCATATCTAATGTTTTTTTATAGCATATCTAATGTTTATTATAGCATATCTAATGTTTATTATAGCATATCTTATGTTTATTATAGCATATCTAATGTTTATTATAGCATATCTAATGTTTATTATAGCATATCTAAGGTTTATTATAGCATATCTAATGTTTATTATAGCATATCTAATGTTTATTATAGCATATCTAATGTTTATTATAGCATATCTAATGTTTATTATAGCTTATCTAATGCTTATTATAGCATATCTAATGTTTATTATAGCATATCTAATGTTTATTATAGCATATCTAATGTTTATTATAGCATATCTAATGTTTATTATAGCATATCTTATGTTTATTATAGCATATCTAATGTTTATTATAGCATATCTAATGTTTATTATAGCATATCTAATGTTTATTATAGCATATCTAATGTTTATTATAGCATATCTAATGTTTATTATAGCATATCTAATGTTTATTATAGCATATCTAATGTTTATTATAGCATATCTTATGTTTATTATATCATATCTAATGTTTATTATAGCATATCTAATGTTTATTATAGCATATCTAATGTTTATTATAGCATATCTAATGTTTAAGTTTGCCTTAAAGGCATGTTTGTTGGAATTACGAAATTGAGAAAATTTGAAGCTATATTTGAGTAACTCTTATAGAAGTAAACTCACCATCAACCTCATTATCGATACAAAGTTTATCATGGTCAACAGAAGATTTAGTTACTATAAAAATAGTTTCTTTAAAGAGTACAGCTCCACTTTTTTTGAATATGTTCACTCCATAGCTTTGAGACAAATAACCACAATATACACTTTTTTTTTGTGTCTGTCAGCTTCCACAAATTTTCATTAGAAAATACAATGAATATCTTCCTGTCATCACGAAAACTTGTTATGTTCTCAGGTGTGAACTCAAGATTGGCAAGTTTCGTCAATGTATTTATTTTAATATTCTAACAATGAACAGCTGTCGCTTCTACTACATTGTTTAGTATTAGGTTTAAATCTAAAATTTTTTTTACAGTTAAAGCAGTAAATATGTTTTATATTTGAGAGGAACAATTTATAATATGTTTCTAGATCTCTAACAGGTTGCCAACCATTATTCGTTATTTTTGTTTTAGTTTTGTTTTGGCTAATTCTATACTGATTTCTCCTAAAGGCATACAGTTCCCGATTGTTAACTTTTAACGTACAGTCTGATTGAAATGAGTTACAATCAAATAAAAACCATTCATAATATTTAAAATGTACAGCTCTTAGATTATGTTTTGCATGTTTTCCCTTGCAAAATAGTTGAATTTAAAAAAAATAAAAAATTAATATGCATCTCCAAAATAATTTTGTCACAAATATAAAAGAATGATAATAATAATAATATAAGACAATGTAATGTTTTGATTTTATCTTTTTTTTTAATCAGCTATTGACAAGTCTTAACGTGTATGCATGCATAAAAATTAACGAGAAAAAATAAATTACTGTCGAATTCGATCATTTTATTCAAAACATGTCTGTGTGCTAGGTTACTGGTTGCATGGGCGCCCGCAGGGGGGGGCAAGGGGGGGCACTTGCCCCCCCCTGGAAAAGTGCCCCCCCCCCCCCGATTGATAGAAAAAAATAATAATTTTGGACTAAAATAGACAAAAAAAATAATAATTAAAACATTTATAATTAATTTTAACAACTGTGACTCCTTCCATTGTCATATCGATCTCATTATCTTTGGCGATTAATCAGGTATACCACATTGATAATTTTGATAGTGAAGCCTTGAGTTAGTTTGATTTTCGGAAAACGCGAGAATACAAAAGTAGCCAAAATTTCATCGACTTGTTACCTTGCCGTATGCCTTACTAGTTTTGCTAACATTACCAGCAACAACATGTACGGTGGAGCGATCGTTCAGCACAATCGTCGGCATTTTACGTCTCGAGAGACGATTCATTTCCCTTGCAGGCCCTCATGTGGCTAAAGAGGCCAATCCTGGACGTACAGGCACGGTCATACTTGCTGCAGTTGAATGTAGCGGAGTGGACCACATTTTTCTCCACTGTCTTTTTCCTGGCGTGCTCCTCTCCCGCAAGCCTGAAACCTTCTTTGATTTCTGCCCTCCAAGTGGGCCTATCCTGCGCCATGATCTCCCCACTGTTTGGGTCAATTTGGAGTTGTTTCATATCTCTTTTGCAGACATCCGCAAATCTCAGTTTTGGACGTCCAGTAGGTCTCTGTCCCGAAGCTAACGTTCCATATAGAATGTCCTGTGGAAGTCGACCCTGTGGCATTCGGCGTACATGACCTAGCCAGCTGAGACGTCTGTTACTGCGAGTTCATACAGACTCGTTTTTTTTTTGTTAAATCTTGCCATAGTGCCCATGGCTTTAGCTATTCTACTATTTATCTCCCCATCTAGGAGAACACTGCTTGAGATTTAGGCTTTGAGCCTGTTTAGATTGAAGAGCTTTCCAGATCTGCTTGTGTGAAGGTAGACACCCTCGTTGCAGTCTCCATAAGCATAGTGCAGTAGACACGAGAAGAATATTCAAAACAAGGTGGGTGCAAGTACGCAGTCTTGTTGAACACCGCTGCGGACTTCAAAGGGCTCTGATTAAACTTCACTGTGCACCTGGTTTTCTAAAAAAAAAACAGGCAATGAAAGAGAGCAGTTTTGGAGGGAATCCTATTTTTGCCAGGAGTTTGAGGAGTCCACTTCTGCTGACCATATCAAATGCTTTAGTGAGATCAACGAAAGCAATGTATGATGGCTTATTCATCTCGCGGAACCTCTCTTGTTGCAGTCGAATGGAGGAGAGCATGTCTATAGTGGATAAGTCGCTTCTGAAACCGCACTGAGACTCTGGATAGACTCTAGATGACAGCACCTGCAGCCTTGATAGTGCCTCTTGCAAGGATCTTACCAACTATGCTCAAAAAGGAGATTCCTGTCTTTTTGCAGTCGCTGCGGTCCCCTTTGTTCTTATATAATGTAACGAAATCTGCTAAATGGCTGTGTCTTGGTAAATATGGTGTGCGGCTGGTTGGTCCTATTGTTGGTTCACCGGACTGTCAACCCTGCTGACCGTTCACTTTCGCCCTAACACATGTTAATATTAATGATATTTTGATCTCAGTTTTACCGAGATGTCCTATAATCCGTTTGAATCCTTTAAAATTAATGTCCAAGTTATCGTTAAATGGCATAGAAACGTAGTAATCATACAAACTAAGTAGTTATTGTAATGCTTAAAAATATACATATAAATTCTTTAGTCATATAATATTTATATAACTTTCAAATACTTTTAACAGTTTGATCATTTTAAAGTTATAAATGTAAGCTATTAATTCTTTTTTAAAAAAGAAAAAAATACAGAAATATTAGCTCAAATGAAACGAAATAATTATCTCCCTTTAATTAACAATTGTTTCTACGTTTGATTCAATAGTGATGCCGAACAAGTTCTGTTTTGTGATATAACAAATTTTACTGATTATTATTATTTCTTTATTTACATTCAACATTGTGGTATTCATAACAAGATTTAATTATTAGAGGATTAAAATAATTTACGTTAAAAGTTGTAAATAAACATTTCCTACATTAATTGTTTTGTCTATTTAAGGAGTTTATATTTAAAATATTAATAATTACAGAAATTACATGATATAGTGCTATTAAATAATCTCTTATATTTCTAAATTAATAATACAAATAAATTTGTTTTAGAATTAATGATAGGCCTATATATGTTTAATTAAAATTAAGTTGGGGGGCGGTGAGCGGTAAGATTTTAAAAGGGTGCGGTGAGCCGAAAAAGGTTGAAAACCCATGGCTTAGATCTACAATGTCAGATGAACGTCTGTCAAGATTGTGCATGTTGTTAGTACACAGAGACAAAGTGAACAGCAACAAAAAAGAGTTTATGGACAAAATTGTAGATATGTTTGGTAGCGATAACAGACGACTCCAGTTCTTGTTTAAATAATACATTTTATTTTAAATTTACGTTGTAATATTGTTTGTTTAAAGTAAGGTTTTTTGTATGGTTTACGTCTATTATATACATATATTGTGCTAATAAAAAAATGTGTTGCTACAGTATGCCCTTCATTGCTACAGTGTACTACAATTACTTCAGTGTTCTGTCCGTTCGTTCACCATACAAATGCGCTCAGTAAATTAAAACTACATTAAAACATTACTAAAAAATAGTTTGCCCCCCCCTAGAAAATTTTCTGCGGGCGCCCATGACTGGTTGTACGAACATTGTTGGGGATTAAAATTTCTTTCATTTCAAAAACATGTTTACAAAAGAAAACAATGTATTGTGAAAGTCAAAAGGGAGTAATCACCTTTTTATAATATCAAACTAATTGCTTAATGCAAAATAATTTTTGTTTTTCGTTTTTATGAATTTACGCATTTTGTTTTTCAATAACCAAGAAAACGAAACTCTTGACTAATTTATTTTATAAACAAGTTACATGAGACTAACACTTGAGTATTAATTATCGCCTACTCACTTTTGATGTTAAAAACGGATTCCTCATAACTAATATTGTATCCTTTGTATAATTCTAAAAGACTAGAACTAGCCGTCGAGGTTGAAATCAACTGTCAATAACCAGCAAAAGCATATTTTTTTTTTTACAGAAATGCCTAAAATAATTAAACATTTAAAAATAGAACCGAAAGTTCACGATCTCACCATTTCAAAAGATCACGCCTAATTAGGACTTGTCAATATTAGAATACAGTAGCATTTTTTTTTAATGTTAGACTAAGGACTTTTATACGAATCAACATATGTTTGTGAAGTCAGTGGAGATAACCCTGTTTTTTAATGTGACATAACACCTTTTAAAAATGTACTACTCATATAGTGTCATAAAATAAAAGTAAATAACAAAATATGTCTATTAGAATTTTAAATTATTATTTTGTGTGATATACTAGGTTTAGAAATATTATAATTAGAACTTTTCGACTTATCATTAGAATGATAATTTCGATGACTAAGATAAAAAGCGGCATAAATAGTATGCATTAATGAGGTCTATGCAGAATGGTTTTCCGGTCACGTGATATTGGGTAAATATACTTGTAAACATTAACAATGGCTTACTGCGCTGCTGTTGGTGCGCAAATTCTTCCGCTAAATTATCAAAATTAAAGAATCTAAAATCTTTTCATCGATTTCCTTTGAAATATCAACAAATAGGTGTTGTCTTTTAACAATTGTATGTATATAATCCTTGTTGCTTCCGTGAGCTGAACATCATTTATAATATCACAATATTCAAGGATATGTGAAAAATTAAAATTTGTAATAAGCATAGGTACCATTATGATCAAATTAGCCTTTTTTTTTAGTTTACATAGCAGCATCACATGATCGATTTTCTGTCTCTGAGGAATTGTGCATAGACCTCATTAGAACAATCTTATTACTGATGAATATATCGTACTTCCTTCACTATTGCTGCTTATATCGCAGTAAGAGGTTTTAATGTCACCATTTTCTAAGCACTTTACCACATTGATTTGAAAACAAAAACAAATTGATCCATGGAACTAGAGAAACACTGCTCACCGTAGAAGTCAAGGCGAAGATTAAGTTTGTGTGCACAATGCCAAGTCGCCTTTACATATTTCTAATTGCAGGTATATATCTGAGCTTGGTCGACTCATGGGTACCCTCGCAACACTTGACCTACGATACGGCAATCTGAGGACGCTGTTGGTCTACCACCATGTTGCTTGTACATAGAGTAAATTATTTCAATAATTTCTTGTTCTCATCAAGAGTTAGGATTTATCTAAAGTAAATATCATGTTTCATCGTTTGATGCGCAAATTAAGTTTAAAGTATCTAAGGTGCGCACATTAAAGTCAGTCTACCGGAAGTAACTCAATATCTACTATGTTTTACTCACCACTGGTTTAATATTAAATACACCTGACGCTATTAGCTATTAGCTATTAGCTTACAATAATTTAACTACTGCACTAAGGAAACAGAGATATGTATTGAATGGTGAAGACGCGCTTATTGACGTTATGATTACAGTTACATAATGTATTCTACTATTTCGTTTTAAACATTTAAAAAAGTTTACATTGATAGATTTTTATTCATTTAAACGCAGGCCTAAGATAGCTAATAGTTTAGAATAACTATTATTATTATTAATTGATAAAATATTCGTGGCCTGCTAAATTAGGTTTAATTAAAGCCTTTATTTTTTTCACGTTTTGCCTGAATTATTTTCCCTTGGATTTTTTTTTTACTGGGTAGTATTAGAATATATTTTTTTCTCTAATATTTCAAAACAATTAATGTATGTATGTGGTATCATTGAGTAGGGAATCGAAATACCATTTTAGTGATATAGGCCTACGTATTTAGTTATTTTATAGTTTGATATTTCTGTAGTTTTTGTTAAAAATCTGACCTTTTTATAAAGACACCAAAAACGACCAACAAATAAACAGAATAAAAACATTTTTATTTATAAAATTCAACAAACGCCCTTTTGTAAATATATTAAATAAAAAGAAAATGTATTAACCTTTAAAATGATACTAAATATGTATGGTTTCTTTTTTGTTAATTAATTATATTTCCATTCAAAATAGACAAAGGGTATATTAGATTTTTACAATTGGGCTATCAGTTTATCGATCAGCTGACTGTGGCGCAATTGATGATTGAGAAATGAGTAGGCTGGCTTCATCATTTTCCCTGTTAGCTTCACTACAGTCATTTTCAGTTTAAGAACGACTAGTTAAAATATAATAGTTGTCACTAACGTCTAATTTATTGTCTAAAAAAGTCAGGTGTGTAGGCCTAAGGCGATCCGTCAAAGCGGCCTATCCATTTTAATCGTGTTTACGCTAAAAATGGCTCAAACTAAATAAAATTAGAGTTACCTCGCTTGGTTTTTCAGTTACAATTATTGTGAAACATGGATGTGTCCTAGCTAAAACTGTCTCCTCCATGCTGATAGACGCAATAAGGAGAGCGATATGGAAATAAAGTTCCGATAATGTTTTGATGGAAGCTCCATAACCAGAGGAGGTTCCAGGCTAGCTCTAAAACACAGTTTAAGACCGTATGGTTTTATTTGTTTGTTGACTTTAGCGCACTGAATCCTGTAACAGAGGCTGACTTCTAGGATTTCACTATGTTAATGAGAGATAGTCGTGGAAGTAATGTAATATACTAAGCCGCAAGAAAAATTGTGAAAGATTTCTTAAATGTTCGTTCTCACTATGTTAATGCTGTGCTGGTCTAATGAAAGTGATGTACCTGTATGTCTATGTTAGTAAATTAAGTTGTTATTTTTTTTCTTTGTTTTTTTTTCCCCCAAAAAATTTTTATTATAAACTAAATTATCCCCCTTGAATTTTCTTTTAGGATACCTTTAATTAATAAATTTTTTATTACCTTCATTTTTATTACTAATATTGGTATTACTATTATTGTTCAATTTATTATTCACAAATGCTATAATTTTCTTATGTTTTTGACTATGCCTTTATTGTACCTATGTACTATGTGGCAAATAAATATTGTTCATATTGTTCATGGACCTGTTTTCTATAGCATTCAGGAGCTTTGGCCTCACCATCTTCACCAAAAAGACATATTTTTTGTACAAGACTGCTCCTGGTTGTGAATATGATGAGCCGTCCATTACCAGAAGCTCTACAATGTAAACATGTTCACATTCCTTGGACGCACCATCTTACGAAAATATCGTTGATTCTCAAACTTGGATCCCAAAGCATTTGTTATGAAATCACCAAAACGTGTGGACTTTTTCCTCGTCCAATGGGATCTACACTGCTATATTATGAGATAGTCAAACAAAACAATGTTTTCTCGAACGTCTCTGTTCTAGTTTAGCTATTGTGGAGTTGAATTAATTGTCTAGATATTACATGTACTGGATCATCAGCTTCATCAACCTTAAACTTCCAATTCTGCTTTTTCCAAAAAATACAGAAAGGGAGTCGCAGTTTCCAGTTTACTGTTTATATTCGCCTTAAAAATTAATTTAATGTCAAACCCAATTCGTTTCATAATTGAATTAACAATGTAAAATGAAATATATTTGTAAGCCGATCACGTATTTAACGAGGAATTTAAAAGTAGATTTAGATTTGGGAAAACCTAACAAGTTTTTTTTCTACACATGAAGGCCAATCGTTGCCATTATAACTATCTATAGTCAATATCTGAAGAAAATGTGTTGAAGTGTGTGCACATTGTACGAATTGATTTTTACAAATCATAGACACCTTGCGCTAAGCAAATCTTAGCCTTACGATGCAATATGTATAAGAAGCCTACACTCAAATGTTTCGCAAAGTTAATAAAAAGGATTATAAAAATGGTTAATGAAACTAAGTGGCAGTGTTATTGAATTATACAGTAAAATATTGTGGCATTTTTTTCATGTAGTCTATTTTTTTTTAATGGAAAGATTAGTCGTAGTACTATAACTTAGCTCTATACTAAGTATTATAATATATTTGAATTTCAAAAAATATTAAATAAACATTATAAATGTTTAAAAAAAAATAAAAAAAACAAATTAAAATAAAAAATTTATTTTTTTTTTTTTTTTTTTTTTAAATATTATATCTTTTTAGATGAAATTGTCAAGAAAAATGACTGGGGCAAGTCCAGACCCACAATTGTCCAAAGGATTCTTCCAAGCTATATCCAAATTGAGGGAAAACCATGATTTTGAAGACTTTAAAGTCATAATTAACAGAGACATTTTTCCTTGTCATAGTTTCATACTTGCGTCATATTCAGAGTATTTCCGATGTCTATTAAGATCTGATATGGAGGAGAAAAGGGAACTGGCGGTAGAGCTAAACAATATTTCATCACCAATATTTCAACTTATTCTAAATTATATCTACACTGGATGTGAATTTTTGACAAAAGAAAATGTGTTAGAAGTTTGGAAAGTTGTACATCAACTTCAGATTCAGTCTATAATAGAACATTGTGAAGACTTTGTTATTGGCCATGTATCTCTAGATAATGTGGACAGTTGTAGAAAACATTCGAACATTTTTCAGTCACAAAAGGTATGTGAATATATATTGAAATTTATAATAAGAAATTTTGAGACATTGAGAGACAAGGAAACATTTTTACAAATGGATTTCCAATATCTTAAAAAAAAATGTAAAAGTGACAAGCTACATGTTAGTTCTGAAGATGTAATTTTAGAGTCAATTTTTAAATGGGTCGATTATACTCAAATCTGTTCTAAGATTCCGGAAGAACTATATGAGAGAAAAAATTATTTAACTCTACTATTAAAATCGGCTAGATATTATTTGGCCAGTGATGACTGTATTTTAAAGCTGTTTAAACATAATCTGGCCAAATATGATATTTTTGTTAAAGAGATTTTGTTTAAAGCTTTAATCTTTAAATTGAATGACCATTGGCACGGACATTGGCCAACAGCAGCTATACACAGAGACTGTAGTGACTTGGAACATGTTGGTGTCTTCTGTGATGATGAAAAATTTTCAGCTTTATCGTTAAAACAAGACGCATGGTTTTCTGTCCCAAATACGAACATGTTACATTATTCAAAACTTACTGTTTTTAAAGGGAAATTGTATGCATGCACAGGACCTGGAGATAATATTATATGTGTGTTTAATACAAACTGTTGGGAACAATTGAAATTTCTGGAAAATACAACTGTTCAACTGTTACTTGCGCATGAAAAAAGTATGTATGTGCTTGATTCCATTGAGAAAGTGTTTATAAAATTTAACCCAGACACTTCACCTATACAGCTAGAAACGATTGGGCATGAACTTCAAAATCCGGAGTTCGCTTTGAGTTTCTATGACAATATTCTTGTTTTCTGTTCTGTAGACAACAATGGACTTGAAGAAACAATTGTTCATTCTTGGAATACAAAAAATAATGAATGGACACAACTGGACAATCTTGAGTTCTCTTCTAAGAACATGACCAGCTTTCGTGATGACTTAAACACATATATTTTAGATTCAAATGGGAATTTGTGGAAATTGACAAACACTGAGGTTATTGGTTTTACATTAGTGGCTAAACTGTGGAGTGTAAAATATGACGTAAGAGGGGCTGTTCTGTTTAGGAAAACTCTTTATGTTTTCGGTGAGTCTCAATACTATGTTAATATGTTGAAAGAAGTTGAAGGTTTCTTTTCTAAAAGTATTGCTGAGTATGTTGATAAAAAAACTTCAAATTTTATACACTGCATCATACCCAAACGTGAACTAAAACCTCTAGAAACTCAATTAAAAAACAAGTATGCTTTAACCAATTGCAATATTCTGTAATTCTAAATATAGATTTTGTAATCATTAGTCTTAAGTGTCTAAAATTATTTGCTACAATATTTTGATAAAAGCAAAATATTATGACAGTTTGACTTTGTACGATTTGTAAAACGCTTCTGTTTTAGATAAAACAATTGTGTTGCCTCTAAAAGTATATATGTAACGGTATTTGTGCATAAAAAGGAAATTTTTAGTTTAACTAGATCATTTGTTTTCTTACATCAAAATTTATTTTAAATCTAAGTTATTTTTTTTTGTGTTTTTTAAATCCTTTAAAACAATATAAATATATATTTGTGATGTTATACAATTTTTTATCTAGTTAAATTGTGGTATTTTATCTAGGGCGTATCGTGGTCTCTACAATAAGAACAAAGAAGAAATTAGCGCTAATAGGCCTGCGGAAACACTATTAAAAATGTTCACTTCCAGGCGCTAATGAAGAAAACAAAATAATGTATTCATTCTGTATTCATAAAATAAGAAACTTGGTTCAAAATGAAAAACCTTTTATTCCAACTGCTTATTCTCGTTGTATGATTTTTACCACACATATTTTTTTTGGGGGAGACAAAGTCAATGACTTTTATTTCATTGATACCCAAAATTTCAATGTAATATTTTCCATGTATAATACACAATATGGAATTATATTCAAACTTAGAAATTGCATGGCATTATACAGGTTTTAAAAATGTCAGAGTAACATAATAAAATGTAAAATATTTTGTATGTATGGAGTAAATTACAATTAATTTTTTTTTCAATATGCCCATCTTTGTGTTTTTTATTTAACTTGCTTCAACTGAGAATACAACGTGATTTCCACTCCTTCTATACTCACGTTATGAGTGCTGGCCACACATCCCCTAGTACAGATGTCGGGAACCTATGGCTCGCGAGCCAGATGTGGCTCTATTGATGGCTGCATCTGGCTCGCAGACAAATGGTCGATTATAAAAAAAAGTGTATTTAAACTCCTTTGATCTACATGTTAATTGCATATCAATATTTCATTCTACAAATGAGATAAAGTCTACTGCAGCTACGCATCAGAAGTAGTAAAGGAGATAAACTTTGCTGACCTAAAAGTCAGAAAAAATAGCAACCCTGCATTTATTGTAATTAAAGGGAAATAACTCTTGCACACATTTACTTAAATTTTTAGTTTTAAACATGATGTATGGCTCTCACAGAATTACTTTTCAAAATATGTGGTGTCCATGGCTCTCTCAGACAAAAAGGTTCCCGACCCCTGTCCTAGTATATCTCTGTTCGGGATACTCCTGGTTGACTGCACACGCTGACCACACCTCAGTAAATAATTAAATTATGTGTTTAAATATCTGTTAAATCACCAGCAAGTATTCTAAAATATGGATTTTGGCCAGTAGTCATGTTTGGTTTAAAGTTAGTTATATCTAATCGAGGTCAAGACTAGCCCAAAGAGGGTGCTTAAAGTAAAACAGAGATTTTAGCAATGCTTTTAGTCAATGACTGTTTCAATAAAAAATATTCTCCGGAATTTGAACTCCCAATTATTTGGGTGTGGTCGCTGATCATCACATTATTAAACTTATATTTTAGCTATCATAATTTTTTTTAAAAGAAATCTTTGTGTTTTTTTTTAAATATAATTTTTTGAAGTTAACCTTTGACACACTTTCATAAACACACACACACACAGCAACCACGCTAAGTCATCCAACGACAATTCGACCGGTGTCTTAATGTACGCTGCCAAACTGTCGAGCCAAAAAAGGGCACAACAGTACGGAGGGGTTAAAATACAGTAATTAATCCAAAGCGTTGATTTTCATGTATAAATTCAATATAAAGTAACCCGAATATTAAATTCTTGATCACATTTCGCCGCTTTTAGGCCCATTGGTACAGAAATGCAAGAACCAACCGATTTACAATGTCTCTACAAATGGATAATTCCGAAGGATTCTATAGTCCAGGGCGTGACGTATTTAGAGTGAGCTCTGGAAGGCACACCAAAGCTTTGTCCGAGCTCCAGCCACCCAGCGTGCCGTGCCGTAAAACAGGGGACAAAACCCAGCGTTTGTTTACTGCGGTTCCCCTAGGATCATTATCTTGGTGGCTCTATAACGTTGTGACAGAGGATTGTGTGGCCGGTAAGGTGCACGATGTCGCGCGTCCAAATCGGAGTGTAATGGCTCCGGGCATTGGTGATTGTACCTATAGTCACTTTACACATTCACAATTATTGGCTTGTTTGTCTATGGGAGTGATAGCCGAATCTATTCTCCAGAACTATTGGATTCGCTGCCCGATATTTGTATTTGACGGACAACAGCTTGTTTATCTCTATATCTCAGCATACACACATGCACCTCATAAAAATGATTCACCAACGACGTTCTGTGTAAATCAAATATATCCGTTTATTGAGGTACTATGGTTATGTCCAGGGCGCAGTTATATCGGCGCCTCGTGCAAAGTTTGATCTAACTCTTAATGTAGCGTGCAAGTAACTTCACTTTAGAATATCCTCACTAGCACTTATCTTATAGCTCATCGAACACAGTGCTTCTGTTCAGTTAAAAGGAAACCGATACGACGTCATTATTAAGAACTAAAGAAATGGCCAAACTTACAGTGGAGTTGATCCGCCTATTAAAAATGTATCTTATCACAGTCCACTTGAACATTAAACACAATTGACATAATAATATCTAATAAAGCAGAGTCCATAAAGGTTGAATATAAAGTACAGCCTAAATCTACTGTCAAAAGGGCGGGTTTAAGGAAAAAAGACCACCAAACGCTAACCAATGGAACCCCGAGTTGTGAGTTGACGTTATCGGTCAGGTGATTTTTACAACATTGTACAACAAAATGGCTGCTACAAAGTCAGGTGGGTGGGTAGGAGGTTAGGGGTCACTATGATATAGATAGGGCAGGGGGAGTGGCTTAGATGTCGTATGTCTTTGTCCAAAACCGAATTGCCGAGAACAAAGACTAGATAAGGCAGTGTAACAGTGTCGATCATAAGGGGATGAAATCTGGTTAGACCAACAAAGGGAAATTATCGCCCCTTCTAATCGTCGGTACTCCCTATGATCTCTTATCCAAATAACGCAAGCTCTCCTTAAAGCATGTTCTTAATTGCCCGAATTGTACTTCGCCGAACAGCCCAAGCAAGGGTTCGCTTCGTAAATTGCTCGCCTTTCGTCGTTTTTGCGCTTAACCGGGCGATCTATTGCTCGACAAGCGACATCTCGGGGGGTATCAGCGAGCCAAATTCGGGCGAACGATTGCTTCGTCGACATGTTGACGAAGCCGCGTATGGATTGGCTGAATTGATCACGTTCATTATGCGAAAAGGCACCGAAATTTCCTAGTCTTAATTTTAAAAAATGGCGTCTTACAAGACAGTCAGCTGCCAGAGATGTCAGAGGACAGTCTAGTAATATTTATAGATGCATGGGAAAATGTTCCATGCCTGTGGAACTCACTCCATCGGGACTATAAAAAAAGGGTGAAAAAAACAAGGCCTTGAACAATATTGCCCCAAATCTGTGTGCAATGTAATCGCAACACACAAAGCTTCTTCGTCTATGAGCGCAGCCATTTTGCAGCAATATTAACATCCGGCAGTTCGCCTTAGCGCTAAAAATAGACCAGTTAAAAACAAGAGCACCATTTCGCTGAGCTTCCTAGCTCGCCCTAATGTCGGCGAAAGTGCACGAGCCCATTTAAGAGCAAACTGTCGCTCTTGCGAATTGAACAATACCTGATTCGACCGAAACTAGTTCGGGCAATTAAGAACATGTTTAAGCCGGTCCACAGAATAAATATAGAACAGAATGCGCAATAGAATTTTTTTCTGTTTCCTAAAGTTATACCGACGCCATACTGTTTAGACTCAGCGGACCTGGGTAAACTATACATGTATGCTTATTTACAATGTTGTGTTCATCAAATCTACAAATTCATACACCCAAACCTAATGTTTCAGGCAAAATGTACAAAGACTATTGTGTAATAAATTGCGACAATGATGCTAAAACGATTGATTATCGTACAAATAAGCATGTCAAACTACATGGCTTTCCTGATTCCTTAAAGGATAACCAACGATAAATTGTAACGTCATATTACTTAATGTCAGTAGCCTTTCTTTAGGCCTAGGCTTGCTAAGACTAGATATCAGTAATAATAAAGCCTTTCTCATTTTACTATAGTAGCGTCTCTAGTGACCGCCGCCTGTGTAAATGGCGGAAGCCGAGCTTTAATTTTAAGTGACTGCGCACATAGGGATTTGCACATTCTGTTCTGTACCCATTCCGTGGGCATTTCATATCTATGTACTATCCTAGTCCAGGCGGCATCTTATCAATAAACAGATGAAGAAAATACGAGTCGGACCCCCGCGGACCAACAAAAGGATTGACCCGACGATCGACCTCCAGGTAAGGGCAGGGGAGTGGCTATAAGGGACTCGTACTCACTATCATGTTTGTGAGGGACACAGTACTCGTACTCACAATCATGTTTGTGAGGGACATATTACTCGTACTCACTCTTATGTTTGTGAGGGACAAAGTACTCGTACTCACTATCATGTTTGTGAGGGACACAGTACTAGTACTCACTTTCATGTTTGTGAGGGACACAGTACTAGTACTCACTATCATGTTTGTGAAGGACACAGTACTCGTACTCACAATCATGTTTGTGAGGGACACATTACTCGTACTCACTCTTATGTTTGTGAGGGACACAGTACTCGTACTCACTATCATGTTTGTGAGGGACACAGTACTAGTACTCACTTTCATGTTTGTGAGGGACACAGTACTAGTACTCACTATCATGTTTGTGAGGGGCACAGTACTCGTACTCACAATCATGTTTGTGAGGGACACAGTACTCGTACTCACTCTTATGTTTGTGAGGGACACAGTACTCGTACTCACTATCATGTTTGTGAGGGACACAGTACTAGTACTCACTTTCATGTTTGTGATGGACACAGTACTAGTAATCACTATCATGTTTGTGAGGGACACAGTACTCGTACTCACAATCATGTTTGTGAGGGACACATTACTCGTACTCATTCTTATGTTTGTGAGGGACACAGTACTCGTACTCACTATCATGTTTGTGAGGGACACATTACTCGTACTCACTCTTATGTTTGTGAGGGACACAGTACTCGTACTCACTATCATGTTTGTGAGGGACACAGTACTAGTACTCACTTTCATGTTTGTGAGAGACACAGTACTAGTACTCACTATCATGTTTGTGAGGGACACATTACTCGTACTCACTCTTATGTTTGTGAGGGACACAGTACTCGTACTCACTATCATGTTTGTGAGGGACACAGTACTCGTACTCACAATCATGTTTGTGAGGGACACAGTACTCGTACTCACTATCATGTTTGTAAGGGACACAGTACTCGTACTCACAATCATGTTTGTGAGGGACACAGTACTCGTACTCACTATCATGTTTGTGAGGGACACAGTACTCGTACTCACTATCATGTTTGTGAGGGACACAGTACTCGTACTCACTATCATGTTTGTGAGGGACACAGTACTCGTACTCACTATCATGTTTGTGAGGACACATTACTCGTACTCACAATCATGTTTGTGAGGGACACATTACTCGTACTCACTCTTATGTTTGTGAGGGACACAGTACTCGTACTCACTATCATGTTTGTGAGGGACACAGTACTCGTATTCACTATCATGTTTGGTAGGGACACAGTACTCGTACTCACTATCTTGTTATTTCATAGTTAAAAGGTACAATTTGGCAAGCTTTTTATTTATTATATCGGGTAGCAACTATTTTTTTCGCTTTTATAAAACACTTCGTCACAGGCTCTTCCTCTCCATCGAGACCCCGTGGCCTCCCGGGAGTTCAAGGGGGGCTCGGACTCGCAACGAGCTGTCCCCGGTGCGTTCGCCCGCCGGTGTAATCTTAATGTGATCGTATCAGTGGTTTGCACACGTCGCCAAGTTTGAGGCCCATGGGTATATAAATGCAAGTACCCACCAGAGCAGGGTAGACTCACGCAACACCTGACCAACGGCACTGCAATCCAAGCAGGCTGCAGGTAGGCCTACATAACCTAGTAGCTTCTAGAAAAAGTAAAATATTAAAATAATTTTTCCTTGTTCCCATCAAGAGTAAAAAAAAACAACATACATTCGATGCGTAAATAAAGTTTGATGTATCTACGGTGCGCAAGTCAGTCTACCGGAAGTAACTCTACATACTACCATGTTTTACTTATCCTTGGTTTAATATTGAATGTTTCAGACACAAATAGTTCTAGTTACACCAACACATAGGCATCCAGTACAGCTAATAAAGAAAATGTATTCACTTAAGTGAGGTAAAGTATGATCAATGTATTTTATGTAGCGCTTGATGGTGGCAATTGATGTTCTAACGTTTGCGTTTTGTGATGACGTATTTTTACTATAGATCATTGTCCCCTTTTTTTTTTTTTTGCATGAGCTAATTTGAAAAAAAAAAAGTGATGTTTAGTTTTCGGGAACGTTTCTTTGAAGTTGTGAAATATTATTGTACTTGAAGCATGTCCATGGACCAATTCAAGAGTTTACTACTTTTGTATTTATATTGTATTTATTGAAAGTATCTAGACATAAGAATTCGGCCATAATCCTCCAAAATGACCCATGGCTGACTTCATAAAATGCATTGGTAAGATGTGGTGTCAAGCTGAACTTTGTTTATGATGATTCTCTTGCAGTTGCCCCACAGATATTGTATCGGATGTACCAACTTCGTCATGAGCCAAGATCGGCTCTCAGGTCTGAAGTCATACTATACTCAATGATCACGTTTTGACTGGAATCATGATTCAGCGAATCACTAGAATCTTGTTTCAGAACGAATTAGAAATACGCTGTTTCACAATCAGCCACTCTACACGTAAATCATGATTCAGAAAATCATGAGTCACGGAAAGTTGCCCAGAACGCCTGTCGACGTAATAGCAGCCATCTTTGTTTTGTTTTTTAGCTAGGCTAGATCATATGATCTAGTTTGCGCTTCCCATTGGCTGACACAGCTTGAATCAAGAATCATGTTTCCAAATTTTAGAGCATGTTCTAAATCTGTGAATCATCGCGAATCACTGCTGAAACTTATTCTGGTGAATCACGTTTCGCGCTACAGCACATTTGAAACGGGGAAAATCGTCATGATTTTTGTTTCTAGTAAGGCTTCAGCTTTACTTATTATTTTTGTTTTATTTGATTTATTGATTTGCTTGAAACGTGCGGATTACTTGTGATTCCGATGCATGAAATATAAATTACAATTGATTGATGTCTAGAATTGTTCACTGTAGACTTTATGTATGATTATATCACTAGATAGGAAATAGTCATTCTAGTATTTAGCTAGAAGAAGAATATTATGATTCTGATTCTAACTATATAATCTATGTTCTGACTTCCGTGGTGAACCGTACACTAGTCATACAAATCCACAGCCGAAAATTGGAATATAATCGACTTAAACTGTTCAAAACTATTATATTTACAAGTAGACTAGATAAACATGATACAATATTACAAATATTTCAATTACAAATGTAGAACTGACGACTGCACGGAATTATAAAAAAAATACATAGACATTAAAATATTTCCTTTTTATAATACTTACCAATGTATTGTTCTATTTTAGGAACACGGCGGTCTGGTTGAATCACTCTTATCAGGTGTACAGAAAAGACTGAGTTCGAATCCTGATAAAGGTTAGAATTATGTTCATTAGTCTAGAGGTCGTACTAGAGTCTACCCAGCTTTAATTAGTTTGGAAAACAAAAAGGTGGTTGGGCTAACTATGTGCCGGCCACAAAATCCCCTATTATACTGTGATCAACAAACAGTCGAACGCTGCTTCACCAACCCTGCGGATCTAATTTATTAACTATAATTAGTTGACTTTTGTTATAACCTTCTATTAATCTGAATAGAAATCAATGTAATACACACATTCAATGTAGATTACAGAGAGTTGTATCATGCACACGTTTTACAGTTAAAGCTGTAACTGCTTACGACAATATATTGTCACATGTTGGTGGCTCCAAATACTGGAACACACATTACTTATTCTCTCTCTCTCTCTCTTCTATACGCAAGATTTGTATGCTGGGTTTAAGTTTTTCCATTTACTTGACTTTTACTAACAAATGCTAAAAATTCTTAGTAATCTTGGGATTCCACGCTTATGCTGACCTCAAATTCTCGGTATGGCTAGGATTACTCGGAATAGTTTATTATTTCTGTACAGGGGAGTTCCTAAAGTTTTTATTATGAGTTTTGTAATGATACCATTATTTTCACCCCTCCTAGTAATAGGTCTGTTCCACGCACCACTCGAATAGTATTTAATGATTCGTTTGTCTTCAAGGCAGTCAGTTTACGAGAATAATTTCTTATGAGCCTGTTATGGACGCTTGTGCTTGCACTATTTTATTCTAACTGTATATAATCTACTTATGTATAATATTTGCACATATCGCCTGAATTAAAGTATCTGCTTGATATAAACTTTTTCACTGGAGCTTCCTTGTCAAGTTACTATTGTATCGTATTGTTTACACTACCATAATATATATTTATTTACAACTACAACGTCCAGGAAAGGAACTGTTACAACGCAAATCCTGAGTTTGTTCCCAGGACTATTAAGGAGTTCGTGGAATATTGAATTACAAATAATATTAACCTAAGTCTACCCTAGGACTAACGAGCATTGTCAACATCATTTACACGGCTCTGACCACAAAGGGATTGTGGTTGTAACAATATCAATTTAAATTTTTTTTAATGTCAATGGAATTCATTTTCAAGTTGTGTGGTTTAACGATAATTATTCCGTTTGCATTTTTTATCTATTTTTCAGCAACTCCCCTACTTAGATGTGTATATCGTTGTTCTATTTTATAACCTAGCTATTAACTGTATTATTGATATCGAGTACTAGCAAATCTTGTTTAGGGGGCGTTAAGTGATATTATAAAGTTAATATAAAGACACACACTTAGGTGTAAATTTCATTAATAGACGTAGTGGTATGTTTTATTTATAAACAAAACAAACATATTAACTATATTATCATGCAAAGAAAAACAGGAATAAAATCAAAGTTAACATAGTCTGTAGATAAAATTTCTTCATTGATCTAAACAAATGGTTTGATAGGTACCTGACCTTAGTTAAGGTAAAGTAACGGCGGATGTACATTGTGCTGGCCACATAATGTCCTATTAAGCCTTGACCTCAGAAAATGGTAAACGCTGCTTCACCGGCAATATCGATCAATTTGGTCCGATGGGATATTTACTACTAACTTGGTCCTTCTATCGGGTTAAATGCATTATATGTGAACAGTATATATATAAACCATATAGGAATAAACTATACATAAGGACAAAAGTATACTTCTAAAATAGACACACACATGCTATCATATTACGTAAAGCTTTGCTCTGTTGTATTAATGGCTGACGAGTAATGATGTTAGACAATATGAATGATTCTATTCATAGTCAAACAAATTAATATTTTCTAAAATCTCTCTGTTCTAGTCCTGCTCTTGTGGAGTTGACTTCTTTGTATAGACATAGTACATGTATTGGATCGCCGGCATCAACAACCTCTTTTCCGTTTGTCATGTAAAAACATCAGAAAGGTAGGCACAATATCCGGTTTATTGTTTATATCTGCATTTAAAATTCGTTTTATCACAAGCACAATTCGTTTAATAATTAAAATAAACATTTAAATAGAAAAGTATTGTAATTTGTTGATGTACTTTTTTTTACGAGGAATTCAAAATGATATTTAGATTTAGAATACAGTAGACGTTCATTAGTCCGGTATCCAACAGTCCGGAAAGCCCGATAGTCCGGCATCGCTCCGGAAAATTGTAAAAATTTTGGTTTTCTCCAAAAGTGTGTCTTTAAAGCAAATAAAAACGCTCGAAAGCTATTCGGAATTTTTCGGGGTAGTTCGGGATCATCCGGAAGCGCTCGGTATTGTTCGGAAACAATTAGCGGCGGGCTAGAAGAAAAGGAAAAAATCAGCTGGGCTGAAGCTGCAGAATCACTAAATAAGTTTATCACTTTTGCTATCACTAGCTACAATGCTTCAGAAATTATTGATTTCCATATCATTAAAATAAATGTTATACTAAACGCCATAAGTCAAGAAAACAAAATGGCATTCGTGACTTTTTTTAATATCTAAGTGACATATGTTTTACAGTACGTGTACATACATGTGACGAATGGAAACAAATCGGTCGTCACATAGGCCGAATTTTATAACTGCCAATGTTTATAACGAATGTATTAGCATCACAACCATGTACAGATTAGGAATATATGTACATTATTTGATTGAGCGTAAGAGAGAGAGAGAGAGAGAGAGAGAGAGAGAGAGAGAGAGAGAGAGAGAGAGAGAGAGAGAGAGAGAGAAGGTTTAGAAACATAAACGTTATTTGTAAATATTATTATGTTATTGTTTTCCCACATAGCGCGGTTTCCCGGCCAAGAAAAATGATACTATTCCGCCCTTCCCCCCCCCTTCCCGTGTCACCTTTTTCACACGCGACGTGGTTATCCCCCCTTACCTGTTAAGATAGGAATCATCTCCCTCCAACTTTGCATGGCGTACGAATTTAACGACCATTGTCCAGATTGCAATTAAGGGTCACCTAGTCTCGTGAATATCGCGCCCTCTCGCCCTCCCCCCTTTCCCAACCTCTTGGGTGACCATATATTCTCTACCTTATCTCAAGTGTCACTGTTTCAGGAAATGAAATTCCAGTTGATATCATTTTTTCTGATCGCCAACGGTGGACATTGACATTTATATGAATAGCTCTGGTATCAGCAAATGGCCCATAATTGGGCGACTTTCTAAGACCAGGGAGATCCCCCTGTTGATCTCTAAATTTAGTACCATGTGTCAAACCATTGGTATAGTTTACACTCCCCCTCTTCCTGCCCGCTATATAAGTTGAAACTGTTCGCTGTAAATTTAGTCCTAGCGCCAGTCTCATAAGAAGACACTCTTTCATTTTAGTTAGAAGTCAGATCTAACTATTGTAAATATTGTTCTACCCGGATTGTTTGATCCACCAATTTGTATGCCAGTTTAGTCACGAAGTTTTGCATTTTGTTGATGAATCGCCTGCATCTGCTAATAGTTTATCTTCATTATTGTATTATTATTGCTAGCCACTTTCCGATACCGTTGAATACATTCATACAGTTTCCATCATTAGACAACAGCGTTGGTTACTGTTTGGTTAGAACGTGACATTGTTTGTTAGACTTAGACGTTTACGTAGCCACGTCTAAGGAAAGGTGTCAAATATAAATTTGCAAAGATACCTCCAGACCAACGAAGCCAAGGGTGTGAGTTGAAACCTCCACCACACGTGTAACCGAGTCGACTCCACAAATACCTGGTTACAATACATTATATGAAATTTGGAATAAAGTTGTTGTATTGGCATACTGTATTTGTAGCAGAATTATTAACCTAATTGTTCTTATAATTACGATTTATGTTGTATGTAGTTAAAAAAACAAAGTACATCTGTTTTACGGCAAAGCCTACACTAAAAATAACAGGCACCGCCCGATAGACCGGAATTTTCGATAGTCCTCACTGAGCCGGTCCCGAACGTGCCGGATTATCGGACTTCTACTGTATTCCTAAAAGGTTTGTGCTCTGCACGTGTAGACCAATTGATATGATTTCTTTCTAAGTCCTAGCTCGCAGCTAAGTCTTAATTATTATAACTATTTATAGTCAAGATCTGAGGAAGCTGTGTTAAAGTGGGTGCACATTGTACAAAATGATTTTATAATTCATAGACACCTTGCGCTAAACAAATCTTACAATCTTAGCCTCACGAAGAAACATGCATACGAAGCACTCAGAATTTTTGCACCAGTTTTGAACTGGTGAATGATACTAAGTGGCAAGGTTATTCAATTATGCTGTCAAACATTGTAGCATTTTTGTCACGTCTGTGTCATTTTTTTTAAAATAGCAAGATTTTTTTTAGTATTAACACTTTTTATTGTACAATTAATTCTAATACATTTACATTTCCAAAATTATTAAAGAAACACATATATTATTTTGTTTAAATTAATTAAGATATTACAATTTAAATGAAACAAATGTATTTTCCAGATGAAATCAGCAAGAAAAATGACTAGGGCAAGCCCAGACCAACATATATCCAAGATATATCCAAATTGAGCGAAAGTCATCATTTCGAAGACTTTAAAGTCAAAATTAACTATTGTCTGTATTCTTTTTTTTTTTAAATAGAAAGATATATATTTTTGGTATTATTAAGATACTTATCACTGTACCAGGTATTTTAATAAATTGGAATTTCCAAAACTATTAGAGAAAATAACAAAATGTTAAAAAAAATAGTGAATTAAAATATTATAATTGACACAAAAATATGTTTTCAAATAAATCCATCTTTAGAATGACTAGGGCAAGTCCATATGCAAAATTGTCTAAAGGATTATATCAGTATATATCCCAATTGAGGGAAAATCATGAATTCGAAGACTTTGAAGTAAAGGTAGATGGAGACATATTTTCTTGTCATAGCTTTCTACTTGCGTCATTTTCAGAGTATTTCAGATGTTTATTGAGGTCGGATATGAAGGAGAAACGGGAAATGTCGGTAGAACTACACAATATTTCATCGCCAATCTTTAAACTTATTCTAAATTCTCTTTACACTGGAAATGAATTGTTAACAAAAGAAAATGTCTTAGAAGTTTGGTCGGCAGTTCATCAACTACAGATTCAGATACTTTTAGAACATTGTGAGGACTTTGTTATTGACAATTTATCTCTCGATACTGTAGACAGTTATAAAAAACACGCATACTTTTTTCAGTCACAAAAGGTGTGTGAATATATATTCAACTTTATTCTAAAGAATTTTGAGATATTGAGGGACAAGGAAATATTTTTCCAAATGGATTTCCAATCTCTAAAAAGACTTTTAGAAAGTGACAAGCTTGCTGCTAAGTCTGAAGATGTAATTTTGGAATCAATTTTTAAATGGGTCAATTATACTGAAATTGGTGTACATAAATCTGATGCAGCAGTTGATTCTAAAGACGCTTACGTTAATACTATACAAGATATAGAATATAATGAACTGATGAAAGGACCAAACAAAGATAACTCATTTCTAGAAGCAAATGGTAATGCCGTAAAAGAAGAACAAAAAATTGATTCCCAGAATCCAGACGAACCGAATGAGAGAAAAAAGTATTTAGTTGAACTATTACAATCTACAAGATATTATTTGGCCAGTGAAATTTGCATTTTAAAGCTGTATAACGATAATCTGATACAAAGTGACATTTTAGCCATAAAGATGTTTTTTGAAGCTGTATTCTTTAAATTGAGTTACCATCGCCACGGACATTGGCCAACATCAGCTATACACAGAGACTGTAGTGATTTGGAACATCTTGGTGTCTACTGCGATAAAGGAGAATTTGCAGCTTTGTCTTTGAAACAAAACAAATGGTTTTCTGTCCCAACTTTAAAAACGCTAAAAAATTCAAAACTTATTGTTTTTAAAAGTGAGTTGTATGCATGCACAATAGGACGTGCATATTATAATGAAATATATGTCCTTAATACAAACTGTTGGAAAAGTGTGGCAATTCTAAAACATGCCGTTAAAATGTTTCTTGCGCATGGAAAAAGTATTTATGTGCTTTATTCCATTGAGAAAGTTTTTATAAAAATTAACCCAGACACTTCACCTATACAGCTAGAAACGATTAGACATGAACTTAAAAATCCGGAGTTTGCTTTAAGTTTCCACAACAATATTCTTGTATTCTGCTCTGTAGACAACAATGGACTTGAAGAAACAGCTGTTCATTCTTGGAATACAGGAAATAATGAATGGACACAACTGGACAATCTTGAGTTCTCTTCTAAGAATATGACCAGCTTTCGTGATGATATCTACACATACATTTTAGATTCAAATGGGAATTTGTGGAAACTAACAAACACTGAGGTTGAAGGTTTTACGTTTGTAGCTAAACTGTGGAGTTTAAAATATAACGTTAAAGGGACTGTTCTGTTCAGAAAAACTCTCTATATTTTCACTGATAATCAATACTATGTTGATTTATTGAAAGAAGTTGAAGGTGTCTATATTAAAATTATTAAATGGGTTATTGATCAGGAAGCTTCAAATTGTATACAATATGTCATACCTAAACGTGAACTTAAACTTAAACCTAGTGAAGGTTTTGGTTTTGGATTTGTATTTGGAAATTACACAAATGGAAAACAAGGATTTTTTTAACACATTTTCATGATGTGTTATCCTAGAATATGGATTTGTAAAGCATTAGTTTTGTCTAATATTATTTGCTGCAACAATTTGATAAAAACAAACTATTATGACAGTTTATTTTTTTTTTGTGCGAATTGTAAAACGCTTCTGTTAAAAAAAAATTGCCGCTAAATGTTTATATGTATATTGCGTGCATAAAGAGAACTTATTAGCATAGTATCATTCGATCTTTTTTTTTCTTACATTGAAATTCAATAAAAACATAAGTTAAAATTTCTTTTATACAATTTGTATTAATACTTATACATTTATATCAAAATATGTATATATATATGTATATATATATTATTCTAAATAAAATGTCTTTCATCATGTAATTCTAAAGGGATACAAAAGAAACATGTCATTTAAGTAACATCTTTTATTTCAAAACAAATTCTTCAAATGAGATTGCAGAATAACAGATTGAATTTAATTTGTCATGGTTGTCAATACAAGTTGTGTAGAACTCAAGACGATATGGGGAAAATAAAACCGAATTGCAGAAATGAAAAACGAGTTCTTCATAAAATAAATTTATTTCCTCACATATTTAACATGAAAAAATTTGATTTAAAATATATTAACGTCAATAATGATTTTATTTGTTCTATTGTATGTATAAACTTGTATTATCAACGTATGTTATAATATGAAAAGAGTGAGGAAAAAAAATGTCTTAACATTTGAGTAAGTTTGTGATACTGCCCTCTATACACATAAAACATGTATATATTTATATTATATACAAATATCTACAAACATGCATACATATATATATATATTTATATAATAATTTAAATTAATATGCAAAATGATATTGCTAGAAATTAAAGAATTATAAATCTGATTTTTTTTTTAAATCTAAAGAACACATTTTTTTTCACCATTTTAAGAATTAATATAACTTTATAGTTGGTCCAAAAGTCAAGACCTTACGGCGCCATTTTATTTTACGTTACATTACAAGCGCGGATAACCTTTCTGCAACACTATTTAAACTTTTGGCTTCGAGGCGCTAATGAAAAAATAAAATAATATACATGCATTCTTAATTCATAAAATAATAAACTCAGTTCATAATGATAACTTTTTTTATTCCAATTACTTATCCTCTTTGTATGATTTTACGAAACACATAATGAGATAGTATTTTTGGGGAGACAAAGTTCAAAGTCTTTTCTTTTACTGATACCCCAAAATTCAAATGTAATGTTTATCACGTGTGACAAACAATGTGAACTTATATTAAGTTATTTTTTTTAGTAATCGCCCAGCATAACTATTTATATACGTTTTAGAAATGTCACAGTAACATGAATTCTAAAGTACATTGTAAAGTTTTTTAAGTAACTTACAATAAATACATTTTTTTCCTATATGCCAACCTTTGTGTTTTTCTATTTAATTTGTTTGCTTCTATTATTAATTTATAATTATCTCTGTTTGGGATACTCCTTGTCAACTGGACACACTGACCACACCTCAATCATTAATTAAATTATGTGTTTAAAAATAACTTTGTAATCCCCAGCAAGTATTCTAAAACCAGGATTATTGACCAGTGGTCCCTTTTTTTGTTTAAAGTAAATGATATCAAATCAAGAACAAGACTAGCCCAAAGTGGGTGCTAAAGGTAAACCTGTGACATTAGCCATGCTTCTAGTCAATGCCTATTTTAATAAAAATATTCTCTCAGCTTTGAAAAATCCAAATTATTGTATGTGCGTGATCACAGATCTTCATTTTAAAACGTATTTATTTAGCTTTTTTTATTTTCATAAGAAATCTTTGTTTTATTTTCAAATATAATTTTTTGAAGTTAACCTTTCACACACTTTCATAAACACACACACACAAAATAGCCACCAGGCTAAAACGCCCAACGACAAATCGACCGGTGTCTAAATGTCCGCTAATAAACTGTCGAGCCAAAAAAGGCTCCACAGAAATTAGGTGTTTAAATACAGTAATCAGTCCAAAGCGTTGATTTTCATGTATAGATTCAAAATAAAGTAACTGGAAAATTAAATAAATGACCACTTTTAGCCGCTTTTATGCCCATAGGTACAGAAATGCAAGAGCCCACCGATCTATAATCAATCTAAAAACTGGACCATCCCGAAGGCTCTATAGTCCAAGACTTAACGTATTAGGAGTGAGCTCAGGGGTCACACTAAAGATCTGTCTGGGCTCCGCAGACCAGCGTTATTTCACAGCTAGGATCATTATCGTGGTGGCTAACCCGTATACTTGTAATGTCACCGGGTAGCGAACTATACTATAGGTACAGTCATCCAGACACGCAGGTGGTTCGTGAGACGTGACTGCTGCGTCCATTTGTTTCTCCCCACCTAAACCCCGTGGCCTTTCGTCAGCGAGAGCTGTCCGCCATGCGTTCGCCCGCCGGTGTAATCTTAATGTGATCATAATTGCGGATTACACACTTCGCCAACTTTGAGGCCTATGGGTACATAAGTGCAAGTATCCAGCAGAGCAAGGTAGACTCATGGATACTGTGGCTACACTTGACTTACGTTACTGCAATCCAAGAAAGCTGCAGGTAGGACTATACCACCGTCTTACTTGTAGAAAGAGTAATAAATTTAAATAATTTCTTCTTCTCATCAAGAGTAAGGGATATTTAAAGTTAAACAAAATATAACATTCGATGCGTAAATTAATTTAATGTATCTACGGTCCGCACATTAAAGTCACTCTACTAGTTTGCTCTCTCCATTGCGCACATCAAAGAGTCGTCGTCGGCATCTGTCCGTCTCGAGAGACGATGGTGTAGCTTCATGGGTTATGTATCCAACTGCACGGCTTAGAATGGCTCTGTAGGCCAACCCGGGAGGGGCAATCCCCGCCGCACTTGAGGCAATCAAACAGTAGCGCACATCTAAACGATGAGCCGAAATTTGGTTTGATGTTGTTTTTATCGCAAGCCATAGTCGGTATTCGGAGCAAAAAGGAAACACAATATCTATGACTAAATAGTATTAGCAAGGGATTTCAAAAATTGTTTTGCGTGAATCCAACATTATTTTTTTTTAAATATTTCCATCAGAACCAATAAAAAATAAAATAAAGGGTGTGCTACTTGAAGTAATGATTACCTTCAAACCAACAAACCGAAATACGGTTTTCGTTTAAGATCCCTACTCCCAACTGAAGTCAAGTATCTATCAGAGCTGGGTAGATTGATGATGTTCGGCTCGCATACCGAAAGTCCTGGGTTCGAATCCTTGTCCACAGAAACTGATCAACGTTGGTTTACCAGCCCTATGAATCCATTTGATACGATTGGATACTTTTTTTTCTTTTTAACGTAACAATAAACTGCTCCAACAGAAGAAAAGTTGTATTTACAGAGTTTAGATTAAAACATTGTTGCACTTTAAGGTCAGACAGCTAGCCTTTAAATATATTATAACGAGTTTACTTAACTTTTCATTAGCATATTAGCTAACAACTAGCAAATATCGAATTGCTTTATAATTAAAATATTGTTTATATTAGAAAACATAATATATATGTACGGGTAATAATATTAGTTTGATTAATTGGCAATCTATGTGTTTATATTAATAATCACACATACAAATTGCATTAGCGAATGATTTTATAAAATTATTGACTTAAGCTTAGAAGATCTAGGCCAATAGCAAGTACACCGACCATGGCTTACCAGTGAAAGATTGAAACAAGTAAGTCTCCGTCTTCGTCTTCAAAGTGTTTGGACACAGCCAATTCTGCAGGGCTGGCCAAATCACAGGAGCGCAAATTGAATCGTCTTCCGAGAATAAAGAGCCAATGACACATTCAGAGATGCATGCCTAGATCTAGTTCACGATTTAAAAAAGAATTGTATTACAAAAGAAAAGCGAAATAATAAAATACAAATATGCGCCACTTAGTATTTTATCAGTTGTGAGATTAGTTACAATTGAAACTGTTTAAAATTACTATGTTATGTTAGACTAATGTGTGATAGGACATTTTCAATTATAATATATATGAATTTAACCACAATTTTGATGACAAAGACTAGAAACAAACGTCATGCAATAAATGAAAAAAAAACACACACACTATCATTACAGATTAATTAAACATACTTTGTTAACCACAGCTACTCATTTTTAAGATACAAATTTTAAAGTCACCACGTTTTAAGCATTGCATTTCACATTGATAGTAAAGCACTGCTCACCCTAGAGGTCATTGTATAGAGTGGTTTTTTTTACACAAATTTCGGGTGCCTTTACATTTTCCTAATTGGCAAATATCCATCAATGCATGGTACAACAATCACAGTACGCCATATGTCTCCTACATTGTCGCTTGTACAACGACAGAAATAGTAGAAACATTTCTTTTTCTCATCAAATACTTTAATATGAAGGACCGCTTGCTTTAATATTTCTGAAATTTGATGACTCGAATATCTTCTTTTCGGAAATTTCCCATTGCACTACGTTCTCTAGTCTTCCGGTTTCGTAATTCGCTAACATTTTCTCAATGAAAAATTAAAATTTAAATCGAAAGTTGTATACAGCGGAATTCTTTAGGAAGTTTAGGAGTCATTAAAGACAGTGTGTGCACGAGGAAAAAAGTGTTAAACTCAAAAATGTGTGCAAGCGATCCAGCTTACTATAGTCCTTGATATGCACCGGAAACCTGAGGACATATTGAAGGCCGCGCAAGCGCCAAATAACAATTCAGCTTTAAAAATACAGGAAGTGGTTCATCTTATTCTATATAGTCTTTGCTCTCCTCACGAATAAGTTTTTTTAAAGTAAATATCATGCATCATTTCATGCGTAAATTAAGTTTGAAGTATTTACAGTGCGCACATTAAAGTAAATGAATCGGAAGTAACTGAACATACGACCATGTTTTATTCACCATTAACTTAATATTGAATGCCCTGACCGGATTAGCTCAAGTTAAACCATGTATCCAGTACAGTTAATAAAGGTAATGTATTGATTAAAGTGAGGTTAAGTATGATCATTTTTATGGACTTATGTAGAGCTTGTTGGTGGTAATTAATAGCCTAGCCTTTCAGTTACTTTTACAAACCATCTGCTAAAGCACTAAATGTATCAATGGGCGATATTGCTGCTGAGAGTTAACACCCTTGCCCCTTTTACAAGTCAGTCTTATATAAATGACTTGTAAGAGAGGCACGGGTGTTAACTCTCAGCAGCAATACGCCTCATAAAACGTTATTTTGTAAAAAAAATGTAAGCAAACATACACCCACGTACAAATAAATAATAAATATTACCTAGTGTACAAAGGAAGCTTAAAAATGTAGTAAATACTGAAGACGAACTTATTATTAATGTTATCATATCAGTTACTGGATGGTGTCTCTTATATAAAGTTTGGTTTAATTAAAATTTAGTTTCCGCTATTCGTTTCATAAAATTAAAAAAAATGGCTACAATTATTGATTATGATTTTTTCTACATAGACCTAAAAATGTCTATAACTTATGTATTAATAATGTATTAAATATTCGTCGATAGTTTAGTTAGGTTTAACAAATTGGCCAATTTATTGTTATGCTAGGGCGATATATAAATTTTCGTATAATAATAGTTTAAAAGAATAAGGTAGAACAGGTTGACTTACGGCTCATAGCAAGCTGAATGAATTAGAATTCTTACTTTGGCACGTTTTTATTAAAACCTTGCATACACCTGATTTATACAATAATTATGTTCTAGCCTAGATCATCAGTGGCATTAGGGCCTTTAGAAGAAACTTAAGCCTTTTACTTCCCAGAATGAAATACTCAGAGACAATAATTGTTTTTTTATGCTGGTTTCCAATACCTAACTAACATTCTAGATCAGGGGTTGGCAACCTATCGCAGCGTGACAAACGTTGCACGCAGAGCAATTTAAAATGGCAGGCAGAAGAACCCTGAAAAGACAATTCTACTGAAAAGTATGTGATAGAGCAGGATGACTTTAAGACTGTTGGCACGCAGAATGAATAAGGAATCCTAATTTGGCACATGAGTGTTAAAAGGTTGCCGACCCCTGTTCTAGACATTCTAAAGCTTAATGTTTACAGTATTTGACATTGTTTGAATGATTTAATCTGTAAAAAAAATTGGGCTTGTTAATTTTCGGGTATTTTTTTGTTAATGTATGACATATTATTGTACTTAATATATGTCCGTGGATTCATTTATTCGAGCTTCTAATATTTTTGTATTTATTTATATTGTTTGTAATAAAAAATAACTGGACATCCTAATTCAGCCGTAATTCATTAATGTCCCTCACGGCTGACTGTATCATACGACTTGGTAAGATTACCAAATGTGATTTCGAGCTGGACACTGTACACAATATTTCTCTTGCAGTTGCCAGGCAAAGATCATGCCAGTTGTACTTCATTCCTTCTTGAACACACACTGGATTTGTCAAGTTAGTGTGTGAATATGTTACGATTTCAGGAACAGGGCAGCTACTCGAAACCCTCTGTAGTGACAAATGGTGTGACGAAGGGATGTGTCTTAGACCTAACCTCTTCAGCCTCATATTATCCACCATGCTGGTGAACGCGTCCAAAGATTGCTACATACTGAGACAGGCAGCAGCTCATGAACCTATTCTCCATGTTATGGACGAACCTGGGGCTCAACATGTCCACCGACAAGACGGAAGTTCTGTAGCAACCTACTCCATTAGAGTCAACGGTCAGAAGCTCAACAACGTGAACATGTTTTACATAACTTGGCTGCATCCTTTCACAAGTAGTCCACATAGATGAGAACATATAAACACCAGATTTGCGAGAGCCAGTTGATTAAGTCGACATTCAATTGTCTGGAATTGGACAGGCATCAACCTAGCAACCAAACTTAAAGTGTATGAAGAGACATTCTTCCTACTTTCTATAAGACTGTGAGACCTGGACAGCATACTGCCGTCTTTCGAGGAAACTAAACGACTTTCGTCTGAGCTGCCTTAGAAAATTTTGCCGATAATTAAGCGGCAGGACAAAATGCCGGATACAGATATACTCGCACAAGCTGGCTTTTCCAGAATAAACACAATGCTAGTAGGGCCTGGCATAGATGGGCTGGACACGTTGTGAGCATGGCAAAAATATCAGTTAAATATGTAATGTGTTTTTAAGCGTGCAGATAAAACAAAGTAATATGTTATCAATAAAGAGCCCGTTTTTGTATACAATACTTTTCTAGCTAAATTTTTGAGCAACTAGAATATTCACCTTACAATAACTTTTACTAAACCGAATTACAAAAATATTACTTAGACATTTTATATTTTCTTTTAAATACTTACCCATGTATTGTTCTATTTTAGGGGTACGGTCGTCCGATTAAACCGAACTTGCGTACAGACATGTCCCAGTTAGAAGTAACTGATGAAGGTGAGAATTTCATTTACGAGTGTAGAGGGTGCACTGGAGACTACCCAGCTCTTAGCAATTTGAGAAGCATAATGGGTATTGGGCCTTCTGATGAGAATATCACAACCTGAAATACTTTCCCGATCTTTTATGTTGAAATTGAAATATGTTTAAGGATGTGGGATATAACGAATATGATTTTGTTTGTACTGTTATATTTGAACACCGTCCTTCTGATTACAAATATATTTTTTCTTTATCATAATACAGTTATTAAACTGTATTATTGATATTAAGTACGACTAAGTCTAACATAATTACTTTAACAGTTTGCATCTGCACTTGTTTGAAATATTATTTTATTTTATTATATATATATATATTTTATTAATATTAAACCTCAGAAAACAAAGTATATTGTAATAATTAACGCACCCATCATTTTGATCTTTACCACCGAAACAGAACGAAATAAAATAAAGAATATTTAATCAACATTAACACATTAAGGTATGCACGCAGTGGCGTAATTAAGCATGTTCCACATGTTCCATTGGAACAGGGGCCCCTACACAAAAGGAGCTCTCACACATCACAAAAATACATTTTTTAGTGACATCCACATTCTTTCGTAGAAAATGTAATATAAAATTCATTTATTTTCCCATATAATTTTAAGCGCTCCAGTCCAACCAAGCTAAGCACAACATACAATTTATGATTTTACAGAATGTAACATAAATTAACGGCACTTTTCTGACGCTTAAAGAAGGCAGGCGAGGTCACGAGAGGCCCCACATAAATATTGGGAACATGGCCCTCACATAATTTTGGGAACAGGGCCCCCACAATCCTAAATACCGTCCGGTATGCACGGTTAATATTAAGGCACACAATATTACTTATACGTGAAAATCTCATTGAATGCCGAGGTTACATATCAATATTTATAACCAAATCAAAATATTAACATTATTAACATAAAATTTAATTAAACACATAAATACAACTGAAATCAACATGTTATGTTTTTTTTTATATTCAATAAGATCATATTTGTTAATTGATACAAACAAATGGTTTGATTACCATTGGTCCGTCTATCAGGTAGAATGCATACATTTTATAGCAACACTATGTATAATCTATATAAGGATAAATTATACACAAGAACAAAAATATACTTCTAAAATAGACATACACACACTATTGTAATTTCTCAAATATCTCTGTTCTACTCCTGCTCTTGTGGAGTTGACGTAATTATTGTCTAGACATAGATATTACATGTACTAAGTCGTCAGCGTCAACAACCATAAACTCCCAGTTATGTGTTTTCATTAAAAAAAAACAGAAAGGGAGTCGCAGTTTCCGGCTTAATGTTTATAATTAATTTGCTTTTAAAATTAACTTTATCACAAACACAATTCGTTTAATAATTAAATTAAAATATTAAAAAATAATAATAATAATATGTTGGTGATGTACTTTTTTTCGAGGAAATCAAAATTTGATTTATATTAAGAATATTCCTAAACGGTTTGTGCTCTACACGTATAGGCCTATCGCAGTATAGCTCGCAGCTTAGCCTTAGTTATTATAACTATCTATAGTCAAGATCTAAGGTAGCTGTGTTGAAATGGTAGCACATTGTACAAAATGATTTTACAAATCATAGACACCTTGGCTAAACAAATCTTAAAATCTTAGCCTTACGAAGAAATACGAAGCCTACACTCAAGGTTTTTGAAAAGTTAACAAAAAAGAATTATAAAGAAAGATTAATGAAACTAAGTGGTAATTTTATTCAATTATGCTGTAAAACATGTATTCTATTTTTATTTTAAATGGTAAGATTATTTTAGTATTATCACTTATTACTGCAATGCTATGCTATTGCGAGACCTAACGATAAGGTCGCCAAATTACAATGTATACAAAACAGGGCCGCCCGCCTGGTCATGCATAAGTTAAGGCGTGATTCTGTGACAGTTCTCCTGCTTCGACTCCATTTGCTCCCCGTGAAAGCCAGAATTGAATATAAAGTGGCGCTACTTTGCCATCAGTGCCTTTTTGATAACAAGATGACGTCCTATCTCAAGGAACTAATTATACCATATGTCCCGAAAAGAACACTTCGTTCTGCCGACTCATCGCTTATGGAAGTGCCCCGTTTTTCTCTGACGACCGTTGGCCTTAGAGCCTTCTCAGTATCCGGTACGAAGGTGTGGAATTAATCCCCATTCAACTCAGGCAAACAAGCTATATTGTTACTTTCAAAAAGAACTTACAAACTCATTATTTCAATATTTACCTTAAATAACATTTAAGATGCTTTAGACCACTACTGTCTTACTAATATGCTGGGTCGGTTAATGCTACATTTATTTAATTTGTCTTGTTTTGAATCACCAATTAGCTTTGTCTCCTAGCCTAGAGTAGCCTAATATCCGTGTTCTAAGTTGTATGTTAAATGGCCTCTGAGCTGCTTACATTATGTTTGTTGGCAGCGCTATAAAAAATTAATAATAATAATTTAAATCAGTATTATTATTCTTAATGTACACATTATTCTAAAAAAATTAAATTTCCAAAATTATTAAAGAAACAAAAATGTTTTTAAAAAAGATAATAAAATATTTTATTTGAAACAAATTTCTTTCCAGATGAAAACTTCATGAGAATGACCAGGACAAGTCAAGATCCAAAATTGGCAGAAAGATTCTTCAACGAAATATCAAAAATGAGGGAAAACCATGAGTTTGAAGACTTTAAAGTCATAATTGAAGGAGACATTTTTCTTTGTCATAGTTTTATTCTTGCGTCATATTCAGAGTTTTTCAGAATTCTATTACGATTGGACATGAAAGAGAAAAGGGACATGGCAGTAGAGCTAAAAAATATTCCATCACAAATATTTAGGCTTGTCCTTAATTCACTCTACACTGGGTGTGAGTTGTTGACAAAAGAAAACATTATTGAAGTTTGGTCAGCGGTTCAACAGCTACAGATTCATTTACTAATAGAACATTGTGAGGACTTTGTTATTGAACAAGTAAATCTAGATACTGTAGACAGTTATAAAAGATACTCAGACTTTTTTCAGTCACAAAAGGTATGTGAATTTATATTCACCTTTATGCTAAATAATTTTGAGACATTGAGAGACAAGGAAATATTTTTCCAACTTTTTTTTGAAATATCTAAAAAGACTTTTAGAAAGTGACAAGCTTGATGTAAAGTCTGAAGATATAATTTTTGACTCAATATTTAAATGGGTTAATTATACTCATAGTTTTTCAAATAAAGGAAAAAATAAATCTAATGACGGCTTTATTAATATTTTACAAGATATAGAATATACAGAAATTAATGAAGTACCAAAGAAAGAAAACTCAAGTTTAGAAGCAAATGGTAATGCCATCACAGAAGAACATGATATGGATTTCAAGAATCCAGACAAACCAAATGAGAGAAAAATGAATTTAATTCAACTTTTAAAATCTACAAGATATTATTTGGCCAGTGAAAACTGCATTTTAAAGTTGTTTAAACAACTACTGGTCCGAAATGACATTTATGTTAAAGAGATTTTAGTGGAAGCTTTAATCTTTAAATTGAGCGACCATTTTCACGGACATTGGCCAACAGCAGCCATACACAGAGACTGTAGTGGTTTGGAACATGTTGGTGTCTTCTGCAATGAAGGAGGAATTTTAGCTTTATCTTTGAAACAAAAGTTATGGTTTTATATTGAACATGTAAAAGAACTAAAATATTCAAAACTTACTGTTTTTAAAGGAAATGTGTATGCATGTTCAATAAGAAGTGCAGACAATGAAATATATGTCCTTACTAAAATCTGTTGGGAACTAGTGACAGTTCTAAATCATGACATTCAACTCTTTCTTGCACATAAACAAAGAATTTATATGTTTGATTCCATTGAGAAAGTATTTATAAAATTTAACCCAGACACTTCCCCTATACAGCTTAAAACTATTAGCCATGAACTTCAAAATCCAGAGTTTGCTTTGAGTTTCCATGACAGTATTCTTGTATTCTGTTCTGTAGACAACAATGGACTTGAGGAAACAGCTGTCCATTCTTGGAATACAGAAAATAATGAATGGACACAACTGTACAATCTTGAGTTCTCTTCTAAGAACATGACCAGCTTTCGTGATGACCTAAACACATACATTTTACATTCAAATGGGAATTTGTGGAAACTGACAAACACTGAGGTTATTGGTTTTACATTTGTAGCTAAACTGTGGAGTGTAAAATGTGAAGTAAGAGGGGCTTTTCTGTTTAGGAAAACTCTTTATATTTTCGGTGATTCTCCAGAAAGTTTTGAAAGATTGAACGAAGTGGAAGGTATCTTTTTTCAAACATTTTCTTTGCGTGTTCGTTTTAAAACTTCAAATTTTATACACTACGTCTTACCTAAACGTGAATTAGAACCTTTTCGTATATCAGAATTATGCAACACAATTTGAAAACAAGTATGCTTTGTTACATTGCTATGCTGTGTTATTTTTTTTTAAATGGATTTTGAAAGTATTTTGTATGTGTCTAAAATTATTTGGTGCAACAATTTGATACAAGAAAAATATGAATCTCGATTATTTAACTTCTTTGAGATTAATGTAAAACACTCCCATTTTCGCTAAAAAAAAAAAACTTGCCTCTAAAAGTGTATTATGTAATGGTGTAACGGTGCGTAATACTTGTGTGAATACAACACATACTATTAGATCAAGTATAGTGTTATTTTTCTTAGAATTTTTTTTTTTTACATCAAAACTAATTTTCACAAATAATTAATACCCATTAAATTGTTTGAAAATATGTTAACGTCAATAATGTTTAATTTGTCCATTGTATTATCAACATATGTTATAATATGATATGTGCAGGAAAAAGAATCAAAATACGGTTTTGTAAATTTTTGATAATGACCTCTTTTTGAAAAACATGGTGTATACAGAATACATTTTCGACTGACTATGGCGGAATTGTTTAGAGTTAAAGATTATAAATTGACATTCATGAATTTGAATATCTGAGAACACATAAATGTGACTGTTTCAGATCTTGCCTTAATCATTTAGCTCTCTCTCTCTCTCTCTCTCTCTCTCTCTCTCTCTCTCTCTCTGTATATATATATATATATATATATATATATATATATATATATATAATGATAATATATTTAAATAATATGTACAATTTTTCAATTTTGAATAATTATAACTCTGGTATAAAATTGTGTTCACCATTTGAACATTTATTTCAAGCGCGGATAGCCTTTCTGAAACAATATTTTGAATTTTGACTTTTAGTTGCTATTAAAAAAAAATTATATATACATTCTTAATTCATAAAATAATGAACTCGGTTCATAATAATAAAGTTTTATTCCAACTGCTTATTCTCATTGTATGATATTACCACAACATTACAAGATATTTTTTGTATGTAAATCAATAGCTTTTCTTTCACTGATACACAATCTTTCAAATGGAATATTTACCACGTGTGATAAACAATATTAAATTATATTCAAATAAGAAATTGCTCAACATAACTAATTATTTAGGCTATATCTGTTTTAGAAATGTCACAGTAGCATCATGAAATGTATAATATTTTGTAAGACTTTTTGAGTAACTTACAATAAAGAAATTGTTTCAACGTACCCATCTTTGTGTTTTCTGATCAACTGTCTATAGCTGAGACGGGTTTTCTGCTCCTTTGATGACCACACCTTAGTGCCGGTTTTTAATTTTAATGTTTTTGTAAAAAATCTTTTAAGTCCATTAGCAAGTATTCTAAAACATGGATTCTTGACCAGTGATACTGTTTTGTTTAAAGTAAATTAGATAAGATTGGGGGTCAAAACTAGCCCAAAGAGGCAGCTCACTGTATGTAAAACTGTAATCTTAGCCAGTGTTTTAATCACTGACTATTTAAGTAAAATAATATTCCTGGCTTTGAAAAGACCCAACTATTTAATAAAAACGTATTTGTTTAGCTAAGAGATTTTAAAAAATTAATTTGTTTCATTTATTAATATAATTTCTTCAAGTTAACCTTTGATGCCCCTTCATAAACACAAACACACACACACACAAATAAATAGCCACTACTCAAAATATACAAAAAAATAATTAGCGCCTAAACGTCCAACATCAAAACGACCAGTGACTACATTTCCGCTGCGAAACTGTCGAGCCAAAAATGTTGCTTTATGTACAGATGAATGTTTATTTATAACAATACTTGTAGACCACAGTGTCCATGAACAGCACACTATTAAATAAAGAACATTATTTTACTACAACTATTAATTAACTCTAAAATCATGCTTTTTTTATACTTTTACTCACTAAATTACTTGCCTTAAAAACATACTGTCTCTTTTATTTATTTAGTGAAAAATATTTTTTTCATTTTTACATCTATTTATAGCTTATGAAACTTAATGTTTTCATGTTACAGTAAACATTATTCTGAACTGTGACAGGATGCTACTGAAAATTATGTTAAATACATTTAATTTTTACAACAGAAAGGATTTTTTTTTGGCTATTTGTGATAAAATAATCTAAGATTATTTTTATATAAGTGTACAAAAAATAGCATATATAAAAAAAATCGAGTACTAAGAAAGTGGAAAGTTCAAAACTTGAAAAATAATTTTTAAAAAGAGAGATCTAAGCTATCTGAAAAGCATACCATGTAAAAAACTGATTACAATAAAAGCATAGATATAATGTAACTGCAGGAAAAAAACTACATGTTCTTGTAGAACAGACGAGGGTATACTATGTGTGTCGCGGGACTTTCTTATATATGTTTTAGTTTTACAGACGTTCCTTCTAGATAGAAGATTATTACGTCCATTAGGCACAAAACTCCTGCAGGGTGACAGAGATCGGTCGGCGGCAGGGATACAACCCACAACTTGTCGGTTGACAGTCCTGTGAACTAACCGCTGGACCAGCCGACCTCTGATTTAAAGTTATCTCTTTCCATTTTATATGCTGATTCTAAATAAAAAATGAAATTAATCGGTAGCATTAAATGCTTATTCCCCGTGATGTTTGATATAATTATAATCACTTTTTTTTTCAAAAATATATCATATTATTTATGGCTTGGGAAAATCGCAAATCTTTCATAATTTTTAGTTCCCATACTGATCATGAATCCCCAAACTTTCATGATTTTTACTTCCCATACTGCTGTTGAATCCCTAAACTGTCATAATTTATAGCCCCCATACTGCTGTTGAATCCCTAAACTGTCATAATTTATAGCCCCCATACTGCTGTTGAATCCCTAAACTGTCATAATTTATAGCTCCCATGCTGCTGTTGAATCCACAAAATTTCATAAATTATAGCCCCCATATTGCTGTTGAATCCCTAAACTTTCATAATTTATAGCTCCCATATTGCTGTTGAATCCCTAAACTTTCATAATTTATAGCTCCCATATTGCTGTTAAATCCCTAAACTTTCATAATTTATAGCCCGCATATTGCTGTTGAATCCCTAAACTGTCATAATTTATAGCCCCCATATTGCTGTTGAATCCCTAAACTTTCATAATTTATAGCTCCCATACTGCTGTTGAATCCCTAAACTTTCATAATTTATAGCTCCCATATTGCTGTTAAATCCCTAAACTTTCATAATTTATAGCCCGCATATTGCTGTTGAATCCCTAAACTGTCATAATTTATAGCCCCCATATTGCTGTTGAATCCCTAAACTGTCATAATTTATAGCTCCAATACTGCTGTTAAAACTCCAAGCTTTTATAATTTATAGCTCCCATATTGCTGTTAACTAATGAATTTGACAAACAATTTTAAAACTTTGCCCCTCTATGTTTTTGACTAAGTTTTTGTAAAAGCATATTGCAACATACACAATCAGGCATCATAGTAGACATGTTATGAATGTGTTTTTGATTAAAATTAATACTTAATTACTTAATGTGTTGGTGCACCATGATGTACACAATTTAAAGTTATATTTATTTCAGGGTGAAATAGTGTATTAAACAACCATTAAATTTATCTTACAATCCAAAGTCATAGAATCGATCTGGAACTTTAGCTACTATATAAAGTCTTTCTTTAACAAGTACAGCACACTTTTATTTCATGATTTTTACACCACAGTAATTTTGACAATTGTTAATTCAATTAGCTTGGACTTTTCCGTTTCCAGAAGAGACTTAAACACATAGAGGTGGGGGTAAAAAGTGGCTCAGCACCTCTCACACTTTTGAAAATAAACATATAGTCTAACATTTCTTAAACAAACAAAACATTATGTTTGCGAAAATATTGGTCAATGTTTGTCACGCAAAATTACATCCACCTCCACGAAATGTGAAGCCGGCTGGTCCAGCGGTTAGATCACCGGACTGTCAACCAAAAACCAACTGACAGGTCGCGGCTTCTAGCCCTGTCACCGGCAGATCCCTGTCGCCCTGCAGGAGTTTTGGGCCTAGTGGACGTAATAATCTTCTATCTAGAAGGAACGTCTGTAAGATTATAAGATACATATCCCGTATTTTTTAAAACTTATTTATTTATAAGAATTCTATCTTCGCTGCTGCTTATAATAAAAATGCCAATCAAAATGAGACTAGCATCACTATATTTAATTTCAAGATTAATAACAACACAATTACAACTTTATTAAGATATTTGTTCTTAGATTATAGTTGTTGGTAATTGAAACGTTAAGAGAAGAACTTTTAACAAATTTAGAAACCCGCAAGTATTTTATTTATGTAAATATTATTTTGACCAAGTGTTACATTGATATCCCTATATTACATGCGTGGGTTACCAGTCAACTCTTATATTAACACATATTATATCCAGGCCGATAGTTTACATACAACTCTTATATTAACACATATTATATCTAGGCCGATAGTTTACATACAACTCTTATATTAACACATATTATATCTAGGCCGATAATTTACATACAACTCTTATATTAACACATATTATATCTAGGCCGATAGTTTACATACAACTCTTATATTAACACATATTATATCTAAGCCGATAGTTTACATACAACTCTTATATTAACACATATTATATCTAGGCCGATAGTTTACATACAACTCTTATATTAACACATATTATATCCAGGCCGATAGTTTACATACAACTCTTATATTAACACATATTATATCTAGGCCGATAGTTTACATACAACTCTTATATTAACACATATTATATCTAAGCCGATAGTTTACATACAACTCTTATATTAACACATATTATATCTAGGCCGATAGTTTACATACAACTCTTATATTAACACATATTATATCCAGGCCGATAGTTTACATACAACTCTTATATTAACACATATTATATCTAGGCCGATAGTTTACATACAACTCTTATATTAACACATATTATATCTAGGCCGATAGTTTACATACAACTCTTATATTAACACATATTATATCTAGGCCGATAGTTTACATACAACTCTTATATTAACACATATTATATCTAGGCCGATAGTTTACAGACAACTCTTATATTAACACATATTATATCCAGGCCGATAGTTTACATACAACTCTTATATTAACACATATTATATCCAGGCCGATAGTTTACATACAACTCTTATATTAACACATATTATATCCAGGCCGATAGTTTACATACAACTCTTATATTAACACATATTATATCTAGGCCGATAGTTTACATACAACTCTTATATTAACACTTATTATATCTAGGCCGATAGTTTACATACAACTCTTATATTAACACATATTATATCTAGGCCGATAGTTTACATACAACTCTTATATTAACACATATTATATCTAGGCCGATAGTTTACATACAACTCTTTTATTAACACATATTATATCTAAGCCGATAGTTTACATACAACTCTTATATTAACACATATTATATCTAAGCCGATAGTTTACATACAACTCTTATATTAACACATATTATATCTAGGCCGATAGTTTACATACAACTCTTATATTAACACATATTATATCTAAGCCGATAGTTTACATACAACTCTTATATTAACACGTATTATATCTAAGCCGATAGTTTACATACAACTCTTATATTAACACATATTATATCTAGGCCGATAGTTTACATACAACTCTTATATTAACACATATTATATCTAAGCCGATAGTTTACATACAACCCTTATATTAACACATATTATATCTAAGCCGATAGTTTACATACAACTCTTATATTAACACATATTATATCTAAGCCGATAGTTTACATACAACTCTTATATTAACACATATTATATCTAAGCCGATAGTTTACATACAACTCTTATATTAACACATATTATATCTAGGCCGATAGTTTACATACAACTCTTATATTAACACATATTATATCTAGGCCGATAGTTTACATACAACTCTTATATTAACACATATTATATCTAAGCCGATAGTTTACATACAACTCTTATATTAACACATATTATATCCAGGCCGATAGTTTACATACAACTCTTATATTAACACATATTATATCCAGGCCGATAGTTTACAGACAACTCTTATATTAACACATATTATATCCAGGCCGATAGTTTACATACAACTCTTATATTAACACATATTATATCTAGGCCGATAGTTTACAGACAACTCTTATATTAACACATATTATATCCAGGCCGATAGTTTCCAGACAACTCTTATATTAACACATATTATATCCAGGCCGATAGTTTACAGACAACTCTTATATTAACACATATTATATCCAGGCCGATAGTTTACAGACAATTCTTATATTAACACATATTATATCCAGGCCGATAGTTTACAGACAACTCTTATATTTACACATATTATATCCAGGCCGATAGTTTACAGACAACTCTTATATTAACACATTTTATATCTAAGCCGATAGTTTACATACAACTCTTATATTAACACATATTATATCTAGGCCGATAGTTTACATACAACTCTTATATTAACACATATTATATCTAGGCCGATAGTTTTCATACAACTCTTATATTAACACATATTATATCCAGGCCGATAGTTTACATACAACTCTTATATTAACACATATTATATCTAAGCCGATAGTTTACATACAACTCTTATATTAACACATATTATATCTAAGCTGATAGTTTACAGACAACTCTTATATTAACACATATTATATCTAGGCCGATAATTTACATACAATTCTTATATTAACACATATTATATCCAGGCCGATAGTTTACATACAACTCTTATATTAACACATATTATATCTAGGCCGATAGTTTACATACAACTCTTAGATTAACACATATTATATCCAGGCCGATAGTTTACATACAACTCTTATATTAACACATATTATATCTAAGCCGATAGTTTACATACAACTCTTATATTAACACATATTATATCTAGGCCGATAGTTTACAGACAACTCTTATATTAACACATATTATATCTAGGCCGATAGTTTACATACAACTCTAATATTAACACATATTATATCTAAGCCGATAGTTTACAGACAACTCTTATATTAACACATATTATATCTAGGCCGATAGTTTACATACAACTCTTATATTAACACATATTATATCCAGGCCGATAGTTTACATATAACTCTTATATTAACACATATTATATCTAGGCCGATAGTTTACATACAACTCTTATATTAACACATATTATATCCAGGCCGATAGTTTACATACAACTCTTATATTAACACATATTATATCTAGGCCGATAGTTTACATACAACTCTTATATTAACACATATTATATCTAGGCCGATAGTTTACATACAACTCTTATATTAACACATATTATATCCAGGCCGATAGTTTACATACAACTCTTATATTAACACATACTATATCTAGGCCGATAGTTTACATACAACTCTTATATTAACACATATTATATCCATGCCGATAGTTTACATACAACTCTTATATTAACACATATTATATCTAAGCCGATAGTTTACATACAACTCTTATATTAACACATATTATATCTAGGCCGATAGTTTACATACAACTCTTATATTAACACATATTATATCTAAGCCGATAATTTACAGACAACTCTTATATTAACACATATTATATCTAGGCCGATAGTTTACATACAACTCTTATATTAACACATATTATATCTAGGCCGATAGTTTACATACAATTCTTATATTAACACATATTATATCTAGGCCGATAGTTTACATACAACTCTTATATTAACACATATTATATCTAGGCCGATAGTTTACATACAACTCTTATATTAACACATATTATATCTAGGCCGATAGTTTACATACAACTCTTATATTAACACATATTATATCCAGGCCGATAGTTTACATACAACTCTTATATTAACACATATTATATCTAGGCCGATAGTTTACATACAACTCTTATATTAACACATATTATATCTAGGCCGATAGTTTACATACAACTCTTATATTAACACATATTATATCTAAGCCGATAGTTTACATACAACTCTTATATTAACACATATTATATCTAAGCCGATAGTTTACAAAAAACTCTTATATTAACACATATTATATCTAGGCCGATAGTTTACATACAACTCTTATATTAACACATATTATATCTAGGCCGATAGTTTACAGACAACTCTTATATTAACACATATTATATCTAGGCCGATAGTTTACATACAACTCTAATATTAACACATATTATATCTAAGCCGATAGTTTACAGACAACTCTTATATTAACACATATTATATCTAGGCCGATAGTTTACATACAACTCTTATATTAACACATATTATATCCAGGCCGATAGTTTACATATAACTCTTATATTAACACATATTATATCTAGGCCGATAGTTTACATACAACTCTTATATTAACACATATTATATCCAGGCCGATAGTTTACATACAACTCTTATATTAACACATATTATATCTAGGCCGATAGTTTACATACAACTCTTATATTAACACATATTATATCTAGGCCGATAGTTTACATACAACTCTTATATTAACACATATTATATCCAGGCCGATAGTTTACATACAACTCTTATATTAACACATACTATATCTAGGCCGATAGTTTACATACAACTCTTATATTAACACATATTATATCCATGCCGATAGTTTACATACAACTCTTATATTAACACATATTATATCTAAGCCGATAGTTTACATACAACTCTTATATTAACACATATTATATCTAGGCCGATAGTTTACATACAACTCTTATATTAACACATATTATATCTAAGCCGATAGTTTACAGACAACTCTTATATTAACACATATTATATCTAGGCCGATAGTTTACATACAACTCTTATATTAACACATATTATATCTAGGCCGATAGTTTACATACAATTCTTATATTAACACATATTATATCTAGGCCGATAGTTTACATACAACTCTTATATTAACACATATTATATCTAGGCCGATAGTTTACATACAACTCTTATATTAACACATATTATATCTAGGCCGATAGTTTACATACAACTCTTATAATAACACATATTATATCCAGGCCGATAGTTTACATACAACTCTTATATTAACACATATTATATCTAGGCCGATAGTTTACATACAACTCTTATATTAACACATATTATATCTAGGCCGATAGTTTACATACAACTCTTATATTAACACATATTATATCTAAGCCGATAGTTTACATACAACTCTTATATTAACACATATTATATCTAAGCCGATAGTTTACAAAAAACTCTTATATTAACACATATTATATCTAGGCCGATAGTTTACATACAACTCTTATATTAACACATATTATATCTAAGCCGATAGTTTACAGACAACTCTTATATTAACACATATTATATCTAAGCCGATAGTTTACATACAACTCTTATATTAACACATATTATATCCAGGCCGATAGTTTACATACAACTCTTATATTAACACATATTATAACTAAGCCGATAGTGTACAGACAACTCTTATATTAACACATATTATATCTAGGCCGATAGTTTACATTCAACTCTTATATTAACACATATTATATCTAAGCCGATAGTTTACAGACAACTCTTATATTAACACATATTATATCTAGGCCGATAGTTTACATACAACTCTTATATTAACACATATTATATCCAGGCCGATAGTTTACATACAACTCTTATATTAACACATATTATATCTAGGCCGATAGTTTACATACAACTCTTATATTAACACATATTATATCTAGGCCGATAGTTTACATACAACTCTTATATTAACACATATTATATCTAGGCCGATAGTTTACAGACAACTCTTATATTAACACATATATATATCTAGGCCGATAGTTTACATACAACTCTTATATTAACACATATTATATCTAAGCCGATAGTTTACATACAACCCTTATATTAACACATATTATATCTAGGCCGATAGTTTACATACAACTCTTATAATAACACATATTATATCTAGGCCGATAGTTTACATACAACTCTTATATTAACACATATTATATCTAGGCCGATAGTTTACATACAACTCTTTTATTAACACATATTATATCTAAGCCGATAGTTTACATACAACTCTTATATTAACACATATTATATCTAAGCCGATAGTTTACATACAACTCTTATATTAACACATATTATATCTAGGCCGATAGTTTACATACAACTCTTATATTAACACATATTATATCTAAGCCGATAGTTTACATACAACTCTTATATTAACACGTATTATATCTAAGCCGATAGTTTACATACAACTCTTATATTAACACATATTATATCTAGGCCGATAGTTTACATACAACTCTTATATTAACACATATTATATCTAAGCCGATAGTTTACATACAACCCTTATATTAACACATATTATATCTAAGCCGATAGTTTACATACAACTCTTATATTAACACATATTATATCTAAGCCGATAGTTTACAAACAACTCTTATATTAACACATATTATATCTAAGCCGATAGTTTACATACAACTCTTATATTAACACATATTATATCTAGGCCGATAGTTTACATACAACTCTTATATTCACACATATTATATCCAGGCCGATAGTTTACTTACAACTCTTATATTAACACAGATTATATCCAGGCCGATAGTTTACTTACAACTCTGGGCATCTCTGGGTAGGAAGGTAAATACATCGAACGTCCTTTAAAACTTCCTTATGTAAACAACACTTATGTCATTGTAATAGGTATAATTTAGAACAGGTAAAACCTTTAATAGCATTATCAGTTATTGAAATGATATAATTATTAACCTTTTTTTCAACGATCCATTTAGACTAAAGTATTGCCCCTTCTCGCATCTAACCCAATCGAGCAGACCCGAGGTTGAAGCTTTGCAGAAGGGACTTGGCATCAGTTGCCCAATTTTGTACAGGACACTGTCCTATAGGAGCCCAATACGGAAGGTTGTGGTCCAACCTGGACTTGCAGTGTTGAAATTGCAGGGAAGCAGAAGAGACAGCTCTGACTTGCACGAATATAGATTGGATGAGAACGGTCAACTGTTTGCACAAAACCTCTACGGTTTTTCGTCTACACTGCGTATGTCAAATGTGTTTGTCCACCAAGCCCTAAGAGAGGAATCTCGGATTGTATTCTCACTTTTGTAAAGTGAGGTTCTTGTCTGTCTGCTGTTATTTAGGTAACATCGTGTATTAGTTTCCAGACAGAAGTAAACATTTCCTTTTGCCTTTTATGCTGTCAAATACAAATTGATCCATTGGACGGTTTCTTTGGCAACGACACACTTCGTGGATTTTGTGGCTAGCACAATTGTTGCAGTCCAGTTTATTCACTGCAACATGATTTCAATGGTTGAATCAGTGAGTGAAGTTTTTCTCTAAATAAATATAAACAGTAGTGAAGTTTGCAAAAGAAGAATGTAAGAAAAGCATGATTTGAAGGAGTGGTCAAGAGTTGACAAGGGAGACAATGATAGTGTGAATAATCCGTACATGTTAGATTCTTGAGATCAGTGGCGTAGCTAGGGTCATCTGCGCCCGGGGACATGACACACAATCTGCGCCCCTTCTCGGACAGACAACGAATAAAAGACAAAAATGTATACATGAAAAATAATGAACTGCACCTTGAATAGGTGAGTCTTCAGCCGGCTCCCGAAGGTGTCATAGCTAGGGCTCTGTCGAAGCTGTAGTGGGAGGACATTCCATGAGGACGGGCCCACGTATGGGAATGCTCGTTCGCCAGCGGACACCAGTTTCACACGGTGGCCGATACTGTTTTCATGAGACTGTAGTTTTTCTGGCTTTCTCCATTTGTTGAAACCATTGTTTAACTCAAATGAAGATCGTGAGTTTGAACTTGATGATGTAAACCTGGGGTCAGCAACCTAAGGCACGCGTGCTAAACTTGGCACGCAGAGCAGTTTGCAATGGCATGCGAGACACCTCCAAGAGGTGTTTTTGTATTGATTAAAAATATTAACATTTTCAGGTTCTGAATGAGGAAAACTGACCGTTGAAGCCGATATTTCTGAATGACACAGCGACACATTTAAGTGAGTTGAACTTGCATTTACAAGGTCTACTGAAATGGATTTGCATTGGAACTGGACATATCTTGCCGTGAAATCAATTTCAAAACATTTAACTTCATGTACATCCCTATATTAAGGTATATATTTAGATAGATAGTCGGGCTTTTTAAGAAGTACATCGAAGCACTCAAAGCGGAGTTTTTTAATCAAAGGCAAGACTTTCAAATTGAAGGACTCATTAAATTTTATCACACCACATCAATTCTAACTGGTTTGATATTACTACAACCTTCTTAGATGTAGATCTTTTTTTTCAACGTGGCGGGATATTGGCGATTTTAAAATGCAGAAAGCTGAATTTTAAACATTTAAAAAATGGGCATCCAAATATGCCCATTTGCGGAAACAATCTGGAAGGAAGCTGCTTAGGAAAGTCCCATGCTATTCTTAACTGCATTCTTAACTTAGGCCTAAATGCATTCGCTCTTTTACTTTCAGCTTTTGGTTTAAATTACACTTTTGAACAGATTTTATCGCACATGAAAGCTGTTTTAAGCATACAAAAAGGTCACATACACTCATTAATTGATACAGACTAATTACATTAAAAATAGTTTTTATGCTCATCTTCTTTAATTAAACATAAATATTAGCAATTCTAAAACATATTTATTTGTATTATTAATTTAATAAATATAAGAGACTTATTTAATTGCACTATATTATGTATTTTTTCTGTAATTATTAATGTTTAAAATATAAACTCCTTAAATGGACAGACAATTAATGCAGGAAATGTTTATTTACAAGTGTTTAACGTAATCTATTTTAATCCTCTAATAAATAAATCTTGTAATGAATATCATAATGTAGGATTTATATAAAGAACTAATAATTAGTCAGTAATATTTGTTATCTTACAAAACATAACTGGTTTGTCATCACTATTGAATCAAATGTCTTGAAATGTGGACACGTTTTTAAATACAGGGAGGTAATTAACCCCTTTTATTTGAGCGAATATTTCTAAGATGTTTCTTCTTTTTTTTCTTTTAAAAACAATAAATGGCTTACAATTTATAACTTTGAAATGATAAAACTGTAAAAAAAAAATCTGAAAATTATATAAGTATTATATAACTGAAGAATGTATATGTATATTTTCAAACATTTCATTATTTACCCAATTTGTATGATTACAACTTATCTATTCCGCTTAACGATAGTATTTGTCCATCGCTTGTGATTATAATCCCGTTAAACTACACACATAAATTCTACACACTTTGTTTTATTTTTCTCCATATTACGTTGTTTTAAATATCTTACAGTTAATAATGGATGTTTACGTTTAATACATGTTTAAATTAATTTGAATATGTATGGATGTTAAGCATGTATGTAAAAAAAAAGAAGAATGAATGAATTTAAATTTAAAGTTAGAAAACTTTTTGTCTCGTAAATTATTTTGTCTTCTATCCCCTTAACTATGTATGTACTGTTCTTCTATCCTCTTTTCTTCATTGTAAAATATATGAGATTGTACATGTAAAATCTTGAATAAACATATTTAGAAAAAAAAAAAAGAAAATCTTTATTGTCTTCTATCCTTTAGAATTGTAAAAATGGAAATATCTGTCTTCTATCCCTTCTCTAAATGTATAAAAATATAAATACTATTGTACATGCCTTTACCAAATACAATAGGTTGAAAACAAAAAAAACTACTTCCCACTTAAACTGATATCAAAATATAATACATATTTGCATGTGTTAGATCCTCATCTTCATTAACAAAGGATAATGTTTAGCCATTAATTACCATTGAATGTGAAAGTTTAGTAATAAATGATTGTATTTAATGTAAATGCAAATAAAAAAAATGATAATCACAAACTCGTTAATTTTGTATTAAATATAAGACGCTTTAATAATTTTCTCTATAAATCTCCTTTGCTTTTGGCCTTGGTCTTGCTAAGGAGTTAAATTAATTGTCATATAAAAACAACTAAAAAATATATAATAGGGCAGGTTGACTTTTAGGCTGTTGGCACGCTGAATGATTTAGCAATCCTAGTTTGGCACACTGTTAGCAAAAGGTTGCCGACCCCTGATGTAAACAATAGACAGCAGAAACAGTAAGCAGCTTTAATAATTGGTGAATATAATATCCACGAGCTATTTACTTCCTCTCCATTTGCTAGTCGGCGTTTAAACCATGACACAGTAATCGAAAGTTCACCTGCTACTGACGATAGACTGTCTCTATGCTGAAAGGGTATAGATCCGAGAGCTATCAATTCTTGCACTCAAGTATATTCCTATATTCGACTCGAAATTATCCAACCTGTATAATTGTTAAAACCAGATGCCACTTTCAGTATATGAAGAATAATATTTTAACGAGAACTGATCTTTGTTTTAAAAAAAAACGCCATCAACAATTCTACATTGTGGATGTGTTATTTGTTTATGAGTAGAATGGCGCCCCTTAATGCTCAATGGGGGCGCTAAAATCATGCTTGTCAACTGATTTGTAATACAGATATTTGTGGAGCTCCTAAATTCAATCTTGCAAACGTATTTGGGATACATTAGTTTACATCAAAATAAAATTAAATAATTAGTTTTAATACTCATTATGGCGCCCCCTAAAGTGGCGCCTGGGGACATATGGCCCCCCCTGCCCCTCCCTAGCTACGCCACTGCTTGAGATATAAGGTTCAGTTTTATATAAGTTCTGTTGAACTATTTGTGTCATACTTAAATTGATTCAAGTCCAAGTCTTGTAGACTTTGAATAGTGTTTTAATAAATAAAGAATCATATAAGGAGCTAGATAATGTGCTCAAGATATAGTAAGTATATGACCATATAAATGAAGAATGATGTTATGAAGATTGTATATACAATTGACAATTTATATGCAAGAAGTATTTGTGAACCATGTGCTTCGTCCATTGATGTATTATATGTAATAAACTTATCATCTGAAGAAACCTATGTGTACTCAAGTATTCATGTTTACTGTTGTTCAATAGACAATATTACACGCCTCTGAAATAATATAGTAATAAGAATAATATTAAGAACAATACAGTAACAACAATGACTATCCGCCTTAACTTTGCCCCAACTAAAGTCAGGTACCCATCAGGGCTGGGTACCTTGCTACTATTCGGTTGGCATACTGAAGGTCCTGGGTTCAAATCCGTGGCTTCAGAAACTGGTGAATGCTGCTTGGTCAGTCTATAGAAACTGGTGAATGCTGCTTGGTCAGTCTATAGAAACTGGTGAATGCTGCTTGGTCAGTCTATAGAAACTGGTGAATGCTGCTTGGTCAGTCTATAGAAACTGGTGAATGCTGCTTGGTCAGTCTATAGAAACTGGTGAATGCTGCTTGGTCAGTCTATAGAAACTGGTGAATGCTGCTTGGTCAGTCTATAGAAACTGGTGAATGCTGCTTGGTCAGTCTATAGAAACTGGTGAATGCTGCTTGGTCAGTCTATAGAAACTGGTGAATGCTGCTTGGTCAGTCTATAGAAACTGGTGAATGCTGCTTGGTCAGTCTATAGAAACTGGTGAATGCTGCTTGGTCAGTCTATAGAAACTGGTGAATGCTGCTTGGTCAGTCTATAGAAACTGGTGAATGCTGCTTGGTCAGTCTATAGAAACTGGTGAATGCTGCTTGACCAGTCCTATGAATCCATTTGGTCCAACGGGATACTTTACTTTTCTTTAACGTAATAATAACAAAAACAACTTCTCCGACAGAAGAAAAGTGTATTCACAGACTTTAGTGTTTAACATAAATACACTTTTCAGGTCAAACAGCTAAATCCAGCCTATACATATATTATAACGAGTTTAAGTATCTTTTCATTAGCATATCAGCTAGCAAACATCTTATTGCATTATAGTTAAAATAATCATTATTAGAAAATATATAATATATGTACACGTGAAAAAATTATTTTGATTAATTGGCAATTAACGGATTTGTATTAGCTAATCGCACATAAAAATTGCCTTTGCGAATGGTTTTATGAAATCATTGACCTAAGCTAAAAATATATAGGACAATAACAAGCACGTTACCTTAACTTAGGCCTAACAGTGCAAATGAAACAAGGAGGTCTTCGTTTTCGAAGTATTTGGAACATAATACACTCTGTTATGTGTCTTCTTTTGGTATGTCATGCACTCAAGAAGTGTGTATCTATCAGCGGAATTCGATGAAAACCTAGCCTATTTTAGTTTTATTTAATGAAAAGTTAGTGTCGGATCACACAAAGACAACTTCTTACAATTTCACCATTTTGTAAACAAAGACTTCTGATTGTATCACGTGACCCGGACACACTTATGAATAAAGTCCATGTACACATTCAAAAATGCCTAGATCTAATTCACCATTTAAAAATAGAATTGTATCGCACAGAAAAGCGAAAGGAATCTTCTTATCGTATACTTTACAGACGCTTCTTCTATAAAGAAGAGTATTGCGTCCTGAGCTCATCCGTGGTTCGAGTCTAGTCTTGCATTTTTATTAATGGTTCAAATGATGATTGGTTACTGGTTTTCCTGGTTTGTTCAGGCACCCAGTCCATGTCCGAATGCCACGAGAGAAGAAAGAACGCGCTAATTATTATTTTATCCGTTGTGAGATCAGATACAATGACACTGTGAATTACTATCTTGTGTTAGGCTAATGTGTGATTGGCAAATTACAATAATAATATTTGAATTGTTCGACAATTTTGATGTCGAAGATTAGAAACGAACTTTAGGCAATAATTAAAAATAAAACTATCATTACAGATTAGTTCAACATTCTTTGTCCACCATCGCTGCTCATTTTTGAAATACACCTTTTTAGGTCACCATTTTCAAAGCGTTTCAATTTATCCACTGATCTATAAAAGAATGGATTGCGCTTCCTTAATAAATTGGTTTGTGCAAAGTGAAGACACGGAAAAGTAAAAATTTATCACGCACTTATCAATATAAACAAAATTGTGTCTAAAACGTACTGCGCCACCTATCTATAAATAGATCTTACTTACTTACTTATGCCTTTCGCCTCACCTGTGACATACGCCGCCAATAGTCCTCCAGGTATCCCTCCAGGTATTTCTCTATCTGACCCCAGTTTAGCCCTAGCTTTTAAAAATCGGTTTCCACATTTCGACTCCAAGTTTTTCTCGGCCGACGTATTTTCCTTTTGCCCTGGGGGTTCCAAGTGAGCGCTTGCCGAGTGACACTGTATGCCGGTTTTCTCAAAGTGTGGCCAATCCATTTCCACCTCTTTTGGGAAATGTCCTCTTCCACAATGCTCTGTTTAGTTTGTTGCCAGAGTTTTTTTTTTATTACTTATGGTCTCTGGCCAACTTATCCTAAGGATTCTTCTGAGGCAGGAGTTAACAAATGCCTGTATTTTCCTGACATTGGTGGTGGTTATTCTCCAAGTTTCCGATCCATACATCACAATGGGCTTAATAATGGTGTAAAATATTTTTAACTTTGTGTTCAGGAATATAATTATGGAGCTCCAAAACTTTTTTACTTGGTTAAAGGCTGACCTTGATTGGCCCGTTCTGGCTTTTATATCTGCTTCGATCCCTCCTAGTTTGTCTACTTTGCTGCCTAAGAACTTGAAACTTTTTACTTCTTCTAGGCATTCTCCTGCTAGCACTATAAATATATCATTAATACATATTGCATTAAGGTAGAATGCTGCAGTTTTACACAATATGCATATGATTTGTTGCTGCCAAGCTTCTGACTTCTTATTAATAATATAAAACTAAAACTAATTATATCAAAACGAAAAAAAAAGAAAACAAATACAAAACAATAAAAAAAAGTTTATAATAAATGAGTAGACAGCAATATTTCGCAGTACGGGAAAACCCGGTCCCGAAACACACTAAATTCGAAAGCATTTCTAAGCGACATTATTTGGAAATGGCGCACGTTTTATAACATTAACATACGGTGATTATTAATAGGTCTAAGTTCCTTTTTTTTTAAAATACAAATTAAGCAATATTGTTGAAAAAAAAATTATTTTGGAGGACGTTTACAATTTATACATTAAACTATTAACCCGATTAGGCAAATGGCTAAGGAGATTATAAAGACCAAACACACATTTAAATATATAAACAAACTCAAGGTAATTATATATATTGATCAGTGACAGTGGAAAAAAAATGGCGGACATTTCTTCAAGTATGCTAATTCCGTGCCTAATCCATTCTTTTTATAGATCAGTGATTTTATCAGATTGATAGAAAAGCACTGCTCATTGTATAGGGCATGGCATATAATGGGGTTGTTTGCACATTGTTCGGGCGCCTTTACATTTTCCTAATGTCAAATACCCATTATGGCAGGGGTAGACTCATTAACGGCGCATCCTTTTGATGTACGCTCCCTTTTAAAGTACGCAATAAAGACGCAAAACTAGGTTGTCTTTGTGACCATGAACAATTCAGCAAGACACCGAGTCTGTGCTTTAGACCAATTATTAACAGCACTTTTAAAAACATAATGTTCTTTTGATTAGCGCTACGAGAAACATTTTCTGAAATACACGTATATTATTAGGTCCGCGGTTTGTTGTCAATACAATAGTAGGTGTATGTCTTTCATGTTAGATTGTAGTTTATTCAAATAGTTTAGTAGAATATAAACAATTTAAAGTTGCCACGCTTGTGCACTTAATATTATGGTCAACGATAATCCAACATTTGATTATAACTATTGAAAGTTCTTATCGGCTTTGTTGCATTGTAATCAATTAGCCTACCGATTTGTTAGATCTTCTTCTTCTACTTCACAATACTGTGGAGACCCCTTTAGGACCGAGGAAAGAGTCCACAATTTAACTATACATAAAATTAAAAACACCATCATTATATACAGATTACAGAGTGTCACTTTAGGTTTTTAGACCAGCCCTTCAGTGACGATTTGAAAGCCGGAACTGTAGGGTCAGTGATGGGGGCCTTGTCCAGGGTGTTCCACAGCCTAATGGCTTACGGAAAAAAATAATTGTAGACGTCGGTGCGTGCATGTGGGACATGCAGCTCGAGCTGATGGCCTCGGGTAGAGCGGGACACCTGTTTGATTTGACCTGGCTGAGTGGACATTTCCACGTGGCTGTTCACGATCTTGTAAGTAGTGGTGACCTTGTTTTTCGCTCTGCGGTGTTGTAGGGGCTCCGGTTGGAGTTAGGTCACCAAAGCAGAGGCGCTTGTTTTAAGGCCATAGTCTTGTAAGATACGACGTGCCGCTCGACGTTGGGTCATCTCCAGCTTAGATATCAGGTGTTGTTGATGGGGACCCCATACCGTCGATGCATACTCCAGAATGGGACGAGCTAAACTTTTATAACAATGGGTGTGGATCCTGGTGGAGCATCACTTGAGGTTCTTATGGAAGAAGGCGCCAGTGCTATTTGCTTTGGCAGCAATAGATTGGACATGTGTGCCCCAGAGGAGGTTTTATGTGAGGTTCACTCCAAGATACTTGGCAGCTGATACCCTCTCAAGAGTGTGACCATGCAAGGTATAGCTGGTGGGGATCCTAGTCCTCTTTCTTGAAATAGAGAGGAGGTTGTACTTATCAATGTTGAACGTCATTTGCCATTTCGATTCCCAGGTCTCCAACTTATTGAGGACGCCCTGTAGATATAAAGCATCATTGGTGCACTCGAGTTGAAATACCGGATGGTATCATCTGCAAATAGTCGAAACCTGGCGTGGATCCCGTCTCCCAGGTCATTGGTGTAGATCAAGAACAGTTTTTGCACCAGCACCGAACCCTGAGGAACTCCTACATGACGGGACCAAATAATTGTAAAGAATATTATGGTAAGGTGTAAAAAAAAAAATATTGTATTAAAAAAAAAAAAACTGCTTGAGTACCCTGCAAACACTAATTAAGTTTTAACTATGTATCAAATAGACATATAAGACTTCGCACACTTTGTTTTTTATGGCCTGATAACATTGAGCGGAAGGTATGGGAGAACAGAAATGTAGACCTAAGAGCGGTTTTTAAAAACAAAAGGTATTACCATCTCTAAATTAATGTACTTCTTAGGTCTTAGGTCCCTTGGACAAGGAGTAAACTATTAGAAACATTTCTTTCTCTCATCAAGAATAAGGTTTATTTAAAGTAAATGCCATGCATCAATTCATGCGTAAATTAGGTTTGAAGTATCTACGGTGCGCACATTAAAGAACATTTACAGGAAGAACCAACACATCTACCTAGTTTACTCATTATGGACTTAATATTAAATGACCCTGACGGGCTCTAGTTACATCAATAGCTATCCATGTATCCAGTACAGTTAAAAAAGAACATATATTGACTAAAGTGAGGTAAACTATGACTAACTTTATGGATTCATGTAGAATTTGTGGGTGGCAATTGATAGTCTAGCCTTTCAGTTACTTTTATAAACCATCGCACTAAATGTGTCATTTAAACATTATTTTGTAACTAATTTAACCATACATAGGCCCACGTAAAAAAAATAAATAATATAAATTACCTACTGTACAACGGAAGCTTAGAAATGTTGTAAATACTGAAGAAAAGCTTGTTATTAATGGTATCATATCAGTTACAGGATGTTCTCTTTTATTTGGTTGAATATAAAAGGTCAAAAAATTGATTATGATTTCTTCCTACATAGCCGTTACATAGGACTACCCCTGTCTATAACTTAATTATTATTAATTGTTTAAATATTCTTCGATAGTTTAATTAGGTTTAACAAATATGTATTGTCATGCTAGGGCGCTATATAAATGGTCGAATAACAATAATTAAAAGAATAAGGTAGAACAGGTTGATCTCAGGTACTTGGCAAGCTGAATGAATTAAAAATCTTACTCTGGCACGTTTCTATGAAAGACTTGCAGACACCTGATTTATACAATAAAGAAGCCTAGATCATCAGTGGCATTATTAGCTTTTAGAAGAGACTAAAGCCTTTTACTTTTCTAGATGAAATACTCACAGAAAAAAAAAATTAATTGCCGATTTTCAATAACTAACTTACATTCTAGAAATTACATTCTAGACAAACTAAAGCTTAATGTTTAAAGTATTTCTTCTTCTGATTTTCCGTCATCATTATGTTACGTCCACAATCCCCCTGTGGCCAGAGCCGTGTAGATATCGTTGATAATTCTCGTTTGTCCTAGGGTAGACTTTAGTAATTATTATTTATATTTCCGTATTACACGAACTCTTCTTAGGGTCCTGGGCAGTTCCTTTCCTTGACGTTGTAGTTATAGAAAAAATGTTTCTAGTATTGTAAACAACACAATAGAATAGTGTTACGTCCACAATCCCCTTGTGGCCAGAGCTGTGTAGATCTTGCTGATAATTCTCGTTAGTCCTAGGGGAGACTTTAATTATTAGTATTTATGTTTCAGTATTACACGAAATCTTCTTATAGTCCTGGGCACAAACTCAGTATTTGTATTCCAACATTTCCTTTCTTGGACATTAGAGTAGTAGATAAATCTTATAGTAATGTATACAACACAATAGAATAGTAACTTGACAAGGAAGCTTCAGTGTAACTGTTGTTGATAGTTTATTTCAGGTGATATGTTCAATATATACAATATATCTATTATGTACAGTTAGAATAAAATTGTGCAAACACAAACGTTCTCAAAAAAACATATTTTGAAACTCTCTCTCTTTCAGACAAAACAAATCATTAAATACCATCCGAGTGGTGCAAGGGACAGACCCATTACCAGTAGGGGTGAAAATCATGGTATCATTACAAAACTCATAACAAAACGATAGGAACTTCCCCTATTAAATAATGAGTCGTTCCCAGACCCTGAGAATTTAAGATCAACACAGAATCCCAACATTAAGTAGAATCATTTGTCTTCCCACTAAACGCCAGGCGATCGGAAGCCTAAGCCCCGCCCACAAAATCCTGTTTTAATGAGAAAAAGAGGGGGAAGAAGAATAAACATTGCGTGTTCCAATTCTTGGAAAAACAATATATATGACAATAGTAACTTGACGAGGAAGCTTGAGAGTAAATGTTGTTGATAATTTAATTCTGGTGGTAAAGTATATACAATAGGTGTAGTATTTACAGCAATAATAGAATAGTGCCAACACACGCGTCCATAACAAGCTCAAAGAAAAGTATTTACAAAACTAACTCTCTGCAAAAACTGCAGAAACTGACTGCTTTTAAAAGACTACGCGAATCATTAAATACTCGCTTATTATATACTTCTAACATAGACACACACACTATCGTATTATTCAAGCTTTGCTCTGTTGTATTTTTGTCTGACCAGTAATGATGTTAGACGTTCTGCATGATTCCACTGATAGTTAAAAAAAAAATATTTTCTTAAATCTCTCAGTTCTAGTCCTGCTCTTGTGGAGTTGACTTCTTAGTCTAGACATACTACATGTACTGGATCGCATGCTTCAACAACCGTAAACTCCATGTTCCGTTTGTCCGAAAAAAACAAGAAAGGTATACGTAATTTCCGGTTTATTGTTTATATTTGCCTTTTAAATTTGTTTTATAATAAACACAATTCATTTAATAATTGAAGTACAAATTTCAAAAGAAAACAAAAAAAAATCGTTGATGTACTTTATTTTACGAAGAATTCAATGTAGGATATTTCTAAACGTTTTGTGCTCTACACATGTAGGCCAAACGCCATGTTGTTTTTTTAAGTCCTAGCTCGCAGCTTCTAAACTCAAGACTAGGGATGTTAAAACCGTTATTTGTTGTTGTTAAAACCGGTTTTCGTTTCTATTTAACCGGTTTAGAACCGGATTTCGGTTACCCCCTCCGGGTTAAAAAGCCAAATGTGTATAGTTTTGTAGGTAAATTTCAAAAATGTATAACTTACTTAGTTTTTGCAGGGCATTCAAGGGCTACATTTGTTTGAATACATTATGATTTTGTACACTTTACTATAAAATTCTTTAGAACGAAAACAAATTGGGGCTAATTGATTAAATAGCTTTCAATGGTAATAATCAAATTTCCGATTATCGTCGACCGTAATATTAAGAAGCATATAAAGAGGCTGATGATGTTTATCCAGGATGCTTCGTACGCAGGTGCGTACGCAATCCAGTGGTACTGCCACTGCTCCGGCTTATCTGTTGGGAACATAGTTTACACCGAGCCATTGTTAAAGAAGTTTTTTCAAAGATGAGCCGAAAAGTAAAAAGATTTATGTTAATTGTAACTAACTTAACATTTGGTTTAATGTTGTTTTTATCGCAAGCCATAGTTTGTATTTGGAAAAAATAAACACAATATATAATACTTAATAGTGTTAGTTAGCAATACATTTCATGAATTGTTTTGTGCAAATCCAACATTATTTATAAACAATATCTCCATTAGAACAAAAAAAGAAAAACAAGCTTGGGCCACCAACAAACCGAAATGTGGTTTGAAAAACCAAAACCGGTTTCCTGTTTCAAAACCGGACTCCGGTATTCCGGTTTTCGTTTACCATCCCTCCTCAAGAGATGAGGTAGCTATGTTTAAGTGTGTGCACATTGTACGCAATAATTTTACAAATCAAAGATCCTTGCGCTAAACGAATCTTAAAATCTTAACCTACTAAAAAAAAGATACATACGATGCCTATACTTAAAGTTTTCCCGAAGTTAATAAACATAATTTTTGTTTAATGTTTAATGAAACTAAGTGGTTATATTATTTAATTATACTGTAAAATATTGTGGTATTTATTTCATGTATTCTATTGTCTTACAAAATGCAATATTTTTCTTAGTATTATCACTCTACCAAGTATTCTAATGAATTTGAATTTTCAACATTATTAAAGAAAAGATAAATGTTTAAAAAAATAGTTCATTCAAATATTTTTTTTGTAAATATATCTCTCCAGATTAAATTGTCAAGAAAAATGTCTAGGGCAAGTCCAGACCCACAATTGTCCAAAGGCTTTTTCCAGGATTTATCCAAATTGAGAGAAAACCATGATTTTGAAGACTTTAAAGTTATACTTAATGAAGAAATTTTTACTTGTCACAGTTTCATACTTGCGGCATATTCAGAGTTTTTCAGATGCTTATTAAGATATGATATGAAAGAGAAAAGAGAAATGGCGGTAGAGCTAAACAATATTTCATCACCAATATTTCAACTTATTCTCAATTATCTCTACACTGGAAGTATATTTTTGACAAAAGAAAATGTCTTAGAAGTTTGGGAAGTTGTACATCAACTTCAGATTAAGCTCTTAATAGAACATTGTGAAGACTTTGTTATTGACAATGTATCTCTTGATACCGTAGTAAGTTATCAAATATACGCAGACTTGTTTCAGTCACAAAAGGTATGTGAATGTATATTCGCCTTTATGCTAAATAATTTTGAGACATTGAGAGAAAAGAAAATATTTTTCAAAATGGATTTTAATTCTTTAAAAAGACTCTTAGAAAGTGACAAGCTTAATATTAGTTCTGAAGATATAATTTTGGACTCAATTTTTAAATGGGTAAATTACCCTCACATTTTTGTAAAGAAAGAAAGAAATGAATATAATGACTCTTACATTAATACTATTCAAGATATAGACTATGATGAAATTATGGAAGGAACAAATCAAGATAATTCAATTTTAGAAGCAAACGATAATGCAGTTAGGGAAGAGAAAAACATTGATTCCAAGAATCTAGACGAACAAAATGAGATAAAAAAGTATTTAGTTCAGCTATTAAAATCTGCAAGATATTATTTGGCGAGTAAGGCCTGCATTTTAAAGTTGTCTAAACACAATCTGGCCCGAAATAACATTTTTGTTAAAGAGATTTTGTTTAATTCTTTAATATTTACATTAGGTGACCATTGTCACGGACATTGGCCAACAGCAGCCATACACAGAGACTGTAGTGATTTTGAACATGTTGGTGTCTTCTGTGATGAACAAGAAATTTCAGTATTTTCTTTGAAACAAGACAAATGGTTTTTTGTTCCAAATCTAAAAACGTTAAAATATTCACATCTTACTGTCTTTAAAGGAAAATTGTATGCATGTTCAATAGGAAGTGCAGATAATGAAATATATGTCCTTAATGCAAACTGTTGGAAACGAGTGACAATTCTGAAACATGCCATTCAACTGTTTCTTGCACATGAACAATATATGTATATGCTTGATTCCATTGAGAAAGTTTTTATAAAATTTTACCCAGACACTTCACCTATACAGCTTGAAACTATTAGCCATGAACTTCAAAATCCGGAGTTTGCTTTAAGTTTCTATGACACTATTCTTGTATTCTGTTCTGTAGACACCGACGGTCATGATGAAACAGCTGTTCATTCTTGGAATATAGAAAATAATAAATGGACACAACTGGACACTCTTGAGTTCTCTTCTAAGAACATGGCCAGCTTTCGTGATGACTTAAGCACATACATTTTAGATTCAATTGGGAATTTGTGGAAACTGACAAACACTGAGGTTATTAGTTTTACATTTGTAGCTAAACTGTGGATTGTAAAATATAAAGTAAGAGGGGCTTTTCTGTTTAGGAAAACTCTTTTTATTTTTAATAAGTCTTCAGTTAATTTGAAAATATTGAAGAAAGTGAAAGGAGTCTTTTCCAAAACTATTTCTTGGTGTTTTGAATGGAGAACTTCAAATGTTTTACACTATGTCATACCAAAACGTGAAATAGAGCCTTTCCAAAGAACAGAATCAGAATACACGATTTAAAAACAAGTATGCTTTTATACATTGCAATGTTGTGTTATTTTAAACCAGGATTTTGAAATAATTTTTTTTATATAGATTATTTAACTTATTTGAGCTAAATGTAAAACACTTCCTTCTTTGATAATTAAAAAAAAAAAAAACGTGAATCTAAAAGTTTATTATGCAATGATGTAACGGTTTTCAATACTTGTGTAAATAAAGAGGAATTATTAGCATAGTCCTTTTTCTTTAAATCTCTGTTTTGTTTACATCAAAATTAATTTAAAATCCAAGAAAAATACTTTTAATATTCGTAATACGCTATATAACAATATTTATATATGTATATTCAAAACAATTATAAATCATATAATATACTGGTTAATACATAGGCCTACATTTAATTCAAAATAAAAATGAATTGTTCATAATGAGAGTGCGGAAAGACTAATTTGAATATAAATTATCATGGCTTAGAATTCAATACAATTAAATGTCACAGTAACATGAAATGTAAAATAATGTGTTAGTTTTTTATATTAAATCTTAAAAACCAATTTGTTTAGCTATTAGATTCTTTCGAAAAAAATCTTGGATTTATTTTTAAATATAATTTCTTATGGTTAACATTTGACACACCCTTAAAAAGCAGACGATTACATAATAGTTTATAACATTATAGTTTGAAACACCCATTTGCTAATCTTTCCCCCTTGATATAGTTCTCTAAGCTTACTTAAAAGAATTTAATGACGGAACACGACTGCTTTATGTTCCTCGTTGACTTGCATTAGGTTACTCTTAAAAACAAAAAAAAAGGCAAGGCCTATAATAATTCATTTATAAAACTAGTTCAGACCAGTTTAATCCCAGACACTGTCTGCCCACGAAAGATACTAATGCGCGAGCAGTCTGACAAAATGCAAAGTCCTGGTTGGACGAATATTAATTAGCCTCTGACGTCACTTTTTGCGCTCTCCGCGGCACATATAAGCCAGACGCAAGACGAGAGTCGTTCTCTTTTGCTACGCGCTTTGCTTCTACACATCTATCTTTTGACAGGACAGAACGCATTGTTTAATTTGCACTGTTCAATGTATCATTATTATCTACACGTTGCTACTTCAACACTTACAGTTTTATTAAAGTTTTTGAATAAAAGATTTGTCTGCATTTAAATTACAAGTCAAGGAGTTTGTCTTGAATAAGAATTACTGTTGATATCATTTGGATAATGCTAGACTAACTTGACCAACTTGAAGAATCGCTGCAGACTATTAACACGCTCAGAATGGCTCCCGCTGGCCTAAAATAATCATACTCTAGACAACCGCCAAAAAGGATTGAAGTGAGAGAGCTACACTCTAACAACACAAACACACACAAAATAGCCACCACTCAAAAGATAAAAAATATTTAGCACCAAAACGTCCAACCATCGAAATGGCTATTGCCACAATGTCCTCTGCTAAACTGTCGAACCAAAAAAAAAGTCAATACTGAACGGAGGTTTTATGGGTGTGTTTGACATTAAATACTTTAACGTTTCGCTGGCCACACAAACATACATAATAATAATAATATAAACATGAATTGTTCAAGCTACATCAAACTTTATTGATAACAATACATGCAGACTACAGCACATTATTATATAAAGTACATTAATTAACTCCGGGCGTTGAAATTCAGTTATACACTCGCTATTGTTACGTGTCGGAGCAAATAATGTTCGATATAGTATAGGGCGTATATCCAATTGTAGATTTGAATACGTCAGGAACTTATTTAATTAATAACCAAACTTTCAACTAGTTAAAATAATGATGACATTCTTGTTAACATAACATAAGATTTTAATCCACAAGGAAAATTAACTTTGAACATGTAAATATAGTCAAACACGGTGATAGTACAAATATATGAAACTGGTCTATACGACTTATAGGATAGGACTGCCACAACGTGGTTTGGCACCAAGGTGTTATAAAAATGGTTAGTTTCTATTGGTCCTGACGAACCTACATGAAACAACTTCACAGTGTGTTGATGACCATTGAATACTTGTTTGATGCATAGAAACCGTGAAGATCCAATCATGGTGTGATAACGATATCACGCCGTACGCTTTCCACATTTGGAAAAATACAACTCATTCTTAACAATATAAAGTTACTTCACTATGGAATACTTGATCACAATTTACTACTGGCATCATAATTTTTCTATATTATTTATAACTTGAAATTAGACTTAAACTAAGGCCATACTTAATACTTGAACAATAGTTACACGTCAATAAAAACGATCATAAGAAAGTTTACAAGAAATGCAACTTTACATCTGAATATACAACATGTACTGCCCCTGTCTTCAATTTCCCCCTCTTACTTCAACATTTTGTTTACTATTCAATCATGCTTGATAATGTATGTACTTCCTAAGTTACCTGCCTTGAAAACATACTGACACCTTTATTTATTTAGTGAAATATAGTATTATCTCATCTATGTATAGCGTGTACAAAATAATAATAACACTTGTATAACGCATATCCCGTTATTGACAGTTCTATGCGCTGACGACAGTTACAGAATACAGACAAGGAACAACAGACGAAAATGTATATTATGTACACGCAAATACTGCTACTAAAATAGGTGAGTCTTCAGCCGGCTCCTGAAGATGTCGAAGCTAGGGCTCTGGTGAAGCTGTAGTGAGAGGTGATTCGAGGCGGACGGACCCTCATAGGAGAATGCACGTTGGCCAGCGGACACTAGCCTCGCACGAGGGGTCCGCAGAGTAAAAATCCAAACAAAATGTAACTAGCATAACTATATTTCAAGATTAATGACTATTACAACTTTATTAAGATAATTGTCCTAGAGCATAGTTGTTGGTACGGTAATTGAAACGCTAAGAGAAGAAGTTTTAAGAAATTCAGAAACCCGCAAGTATTTTTATTTTATGTAAATATGTTTGACCGATAGTTACATTGATATCGCTAAATTACATGCGTGGGTTACAGACAACTCTAATATTAACACATATGATAATTAGTTTACAAATAATGCTAAGTATCAATTGAAATATCAGGGTAGACAGGTAATTACATCGATCGTCCATTTAAACTTTTTTTTTATCTCGATTTTCTCTTTTTACAGAAGCTATTCATTTCGCTCTTATATTTTTATTTGTTGGGAAATCTTTGTCTACTATTATTATAGCAGTTTGGTACACACAAAAAAGTGGGCATTTTAAAGAAAGAATGAAATGCTTCGTAATATTTGCTACTGGCTCTATATGTTTTAATGCTCTTTAATGACACGTTACTAACCGACTTAATTGTGCCCCCCATGTAGCGGCAAGGGTGTTAACTCTCAGTAGCAATATTGCCCATTGCAAATACACTTACCGTGGCTTACCAGTAATGGTTGAAACAAGGACATCACCTTCTTACCAGTGAAAGGTTGAAACAAGGAAGTCCCAGTCTTACCAGTGAAACGTTGAAAAAAGGAAGTCTCCGTCTTACCAGTGTAAGGTTGAAAAAAGGAAGTCTCCGTCTTACCAGTGAAACGTTGAAAAAAGGAAGTCTCCGTCTTACCAGTGTAAGGTTGAAACAAGGAAGTCTCCGTCTTACCAGTGAAAGGTTGAAACAAGGAAGTCTCCGTCGTACCAGTGAAAGGTTGAAACAAGGAAGTCTCCGTCTTGCCAGTGAAAGGTTGAAACTAGGAAGTCTCCGTCTTACCAGTGAAAGGTTGAAACAAGGAAGTCTCCGTCTTACCAGTGAAAGGTTGAAACAAGGAAGTCTCCGTCGTCATCTTCGAAATGTTTGGAACTTACTACATTTTGTTATTTTAGTTTCTATAATGAAAATTTAAGGTCGAAATCTGATCACACAAACACAGATCAGATAGAATGTTTAAAATTACTATTTTGGGTTAGGCCCATGTGTGATTGGGCATTCTATTTTATAATATGTATGAATTTTTCGACAATTTTGATGACGAACACTAGATACAAACGTTATGCATTAATTTAAAAAAAAACGATTTCCGGATTTCGCTTTTGCAACCAAAAACCGGTTTTTGATCTTTAAAACCAGTTTTTGATTTGTTTGTTGGAAGGTAATCATTTACTTCAAGTAGCACACAATGTTTTAGTTCTGATGGAAATATTTAAAAACAAAAAAAAAACAACTTTGGATTCGCACAAAAAAAATCTTGAAACGCCTTGTTCACACTAAATAGTGTCTTTTAAAAAAAAAAATCCAAATCTTAATTATCGCTTGCAATAAGGTAAAAACAACATCAACGTACATGTAAAGTTACAAATAACATGGCTGTTCGGCTCACCCTTTAGATGGGCGCTCCCCTTTGAAGTACGCAATGAAGACGCAAAACTAGGTTGTCTCTGTGACCATGAACAATTCGGTTAGACACCGAGTCTGTGCTTTAGACCATTGATCTATAAAAAGAATGGATTGCGCCTTTTTAATAAATTGGTTTGAGCAAAGTGAAGAAAAGAACTGATCTATAGAAGAAAGGACAAACGAAAAATGTCCACTACACTTACACTTTTTTCCACTATATAAACAAAATTGTGTCTAAAAATTACTGCGCCAATGATCCATAAATAGATCGGAACTGAATCTATGTTGCAGCCATTTTACACACTATGCATATGAATTGTTGCTTTCAAACTTCTGACTTCTTATAAATAATATAAAACTAACAATAATACTATCAAGAGAAAAAAAAAACAAACGATAAAAAAGTTAATAATAAAAAAACGTATACAGCAATATTTCGCAGTACGGGAAAACCCGATCCCGAAACACACTAAATTTGAAAGCATTTCAAAGGGACATCATTTGGAAACGGCGTTCATTTTATAACCTTAACATACGGTGATTAGCAATAGCAAATATACTATAATGAGATGGATTGCTTGCTCTATTTTTAAAGCTTATATTATGTTCTTTTTTTTTCCGTGCGCAACCAATAAGGCTGTCGTGAATGACTTCTACGCTCCTTCATGTTTCTTAAATGTATAGAACTTTCGATTTTAATTTTATTTTTTCATTGAGAAAATCAAAGCAATTCAATAAAACGGAAGGGCAAAGTAAACAAGGAATCGGAAATTCCGAAAAGCAGTCTTTCGATTCATCATATAGCAGAAATACTAAAGCAAGAGGTCCATGTCCATGACGATAAGGTCGCCAAATTACAGCGTATACAAAACAGAGCGCTCGCCTAGTCCTGCGTAAGTCAAGGCGAAATTATGTGACAGTTCTCCTGCGTCAGCTACTTTGGCTCCCCGTGAAAGCCAGAATCGAGTATAAAGTGGCGCTACTTTGCCATCAGTGCATTTTTAATAACGAGTTTCCGTCCTATCTCAAGGAACTAATAACACCATATGTCCCTCAAGGAACACTTCGTTCTGCCAACTCATCGCTTCTGGAAGAGCTTCGTTTCTCTCTGACGACCGTTGGCCTTAGAGCCTTCTCAGTATCCGGTCCGAAAGTGTGGAATCTACTTCCCATTCAACTCAGGCAAACAATCTCCATTGATTCCTTCAAGAAGAACTTAAAAACTCATTATTTCAATATGTATCTCAGTTAAAATGCTTTGAGCCCTACTACCTTACTTATATGTTAGGTCGGTTATTTTGTTTTAGTTGTTTGATTTGTTATATGTTTGTAAATTTTTGAATCATTATTTAGTTTTTTATCTCTTAGCCTATAGATTGTATCCGTGTTCTGAGTTGTTATGTTAAATGCGCTCTGAGATTACATTTTGTTTGTTGGCAGCACTATACAAATGTTATTATTATTATTATTATTATTATTATTATTATTATTACGTGTATTATAGTCTATGGTAATAGGTCTAAGTTTATTTTTTTTTTAAATTTACGAATTTGTTTAAAAAATAAAACTTTATTGTTGAGGACGTTTCCATTTTATACATTTAACTTGTAACCCGATTAGTCAAACGGCTTAGGAGAATATAGAGCAGAAACAAACATCTAAATAAATAAACAAACTCACGGTAATTATATATATTGATCAGTGATAGTAGAAACAAAATGGCGGAAATTTCCACAAGGATGTTACTTACACGCCTAATCCATTATGTTTATAGATCAGTGGCTTTAGACCTATTATTAAAGGCATTATTAAATACACATTCTTTTATATTGCGCTACGCGAAACCTTTTCTGATGTATCAATACATTATTATACAAGTCTAGGTCCGCGGTGTGTTGTTAATTCAATATGTCGTTCATATTAGATTGAAGTTTATTCAAAAATTTTAATAGAATATAAACAATTTATAGATGGCACGCTTGTGCTCTTAATATAATGGTCAACGATAATCGCCATGAAACTGAAAAAAGGTTTTGAGAAACAAACCGTTATTAACATCCCTAAATTAGAGTACTTCTTAGGTCTACTACATTGTCCCTTGTACAAGGAGTAAAATATTAGAAACATTTCTTTCTCTCATCAAGAAAAAGGTTTATTTTTAAAAACAAAACATGCATCAATTCATGCGTAAATTTTGTTTAAAGTATCCACGAAGCGCACATTAAAAAAAAAAGAATTACCGGAAGTAAATGAACATCTACCTAGTTTTACTCATCATGGGTTTAATATTGAATGGCCTTGACGGGATTAGATCTAGTTACAACAATATATATATACATTCATGTATCCAGTACAGTTAATAAAGAAAATGTGATTAAAGTATGGACAAATGTATGGATAAATGTAGAGTTTGTTGGTAACATAGGATAGTCTAGCCTTTGAATTATTTGTATAAACCATCTGCTAAAGCACTAAATGTGTCATTTAAAAGTTTTTTGTAACCATTTGAAAAAACATAGGCCCAGGATGGTGTCTCTTATATAAAGTTTGGTTTAATTAACATTTCGTTTTTATACATATGCCTACATCTGTCTATATCTTAATTGTTATTAGTTGATTAATTTAATATTCCTCGATAGTTCAATTACGTTGAAAAAAATATGTATTTTCATACTAGGGCGCTATATACATTGTCGTATGGTAACAATTACAAAAATAATGTAGAACAGGTTGTTTCCAGGCTCTTGGCCAGTTGAATGAATTAGAAATCTTACTTTTGCACGTTTTTATTAAAACCTTGCTGACACCTGATATAAAGGCCTACAATAGTTAAGTTCTAGCCTAGATCATCAGTGGCATTATGGGCCGCTAGACGAAACTAAAGTCTTTTACTTTTCAAGATGAAATACTCACGGAAAAAAAGGTTAATTGCTGATTTCCAATAACTAACTTACAATCTAGACGTTACATTTTAGACATACTAAAGCTTAATGTTTACAGTATTTGACATGTCTTCTGATTTTCTGTCATCATTATTTGAATGAGTTTATCTGGAAAAATAATGGGCACATTTTTTTAAATGTATAAAATATTATTGTACTTAATATATGTCCGTGGATTTATTTATTCGAGCTTCTAATACTTTTTTTTTTAAATATTGTATTTAATGAAAATAACTGAACATGAGAATGCAGCTGAAATTCATTAATGCCCCCCACGGCTGACTGTATCAAATAACTTGGTAAGATCAACAAATGTTGTGTCGAGCTGTTCAGAACAAATTTATCTTGCAGTAGTCAGGCAAAGATCACGCCAGTTGTTCCTCATTCCTTGTTGAACACGCATTGGCTCTCCTGTAGTAGCTCTTTGTCAAGTTGGTGTGTGAGTCTGTTCAGATTTCATAATAGGGACGCGAACGGAGACAATTTGCGGTGACAAATGGTGTGAAGCAGGGACGTATCTTAGACCTTCCCTCTTTAGCCTCGTATTATGCTGGCGAACGCGTCCAAGGATAGCGACTGGTTGAGACATGCAACACCTCATGGAATTATTTTCTATGGCATGCACGGACCTTAAGCTCACCATCTCCACCGACAGTACGGCAGTTCTGTACCAGCCTACTTCTGGTTGTAGATATACTGAGCCATCCATTACAGTCAACAACGTGAACAGGTTTTACATAACTTGGCTGCACTGTTTCAGTCCACATAAGATAAGAAAATATAAACACCAGATTTGCAAGAGCCAGTGGCTGAAGTCAAATTTCATATGTCTGGGATTGGACGGGCATCAATCTACCAACCAAACTTAAAGTGTATGAAGGATCAGTCTTCCTATCTTCTATACGTCCGTGAAACCTGGACAGCATACTGCCGCCATCTGAGCTGCCCTAGAGAGTTTGCTGAAAAAATAAGCGCCAACACAAAATACCGGATACAGATGTGCTCGCACAAGCTGGCTTTTCCAGAATACACACAATGATAGTAGAGCAAATATATCAGTTAAATGTGTTTCTAAGTGTGTTTTAAAAACAAAATGTTCTCAATAAAAAGCCCACTTTAGTATATAAAACTTTTGGCGCTATAGTTTTATACAAATAGAATATTCACTTTAAAGTAACTTTTACTAAACCGAATTAAAAAAAAAAAAATATATTTCGCACTTTTTATAACCTTGTATTATCTAAATGTTCATTAAAGCAAACCAATATCACCTGTGATTGTGTTCTGAACTTATTTTAATAGAAAACCATGTAATATACGCTTTCAATATAGATTACAATTAATTGAAACGTTTTTTTTTAATGTTAAAGTAACCACTTCTCACGAGAATATCACAACTTGAAATACTTTTCATATTTTTAAAGTTTCGATGGAAATATTTTTAAACATGTGCGATATAACGATTATGTTTCTATGTGTATATTATTTTATATATCTGAACATCGTCCTTATAATTACATATATATTTTTTTATTTTATAAAATTTCATTGCATGCCGTGGTTACATATCATTATTTATAAACTAATCAAACATATTAAATTTGTTATCTTAAAATTAAACACACAAATACAATCGAAATCAACATGTTAAGTTGTTTATATTCTATAAGATACTATTTCTTAATTGATCCAAACAAATGGTTTGATTACCATTAGTCCATCTATCAATATAAATGCATAGGCCTGCTTTTTGAACACTATGTTCAAAAATATACTTCTAAATTTTAATTAGACACACACACACACTATCGTATTACTCAACACTTTCCTCTGTTGGCTGACGAGTAATGATGTTACACATTCCAATAGATTCCACTCATAGTCAAACAAAATAATATTTTCCCAAATCTCTCTGTTCTAGTCCTGCTCTTGTGGAGTTGACTTCTTAGTCTAGACATACTTCATGTAATGGATTGCCTGCATAAACAACAGTAAACTCCTTGTTCCTTTTGTCCAAAAACAAACAACCAGAAAAGTAATTCTGATGCAATTACCGGTTTATTGTTTATATTTGTCTTTAAAATGCGTTTCATCAAAAACACAATTCGTTTAAAAAATTTAAAAAAAAATATAAACAGAAAACAATTGTATGTCGTTGATGTACTTTGTTACGACAAATTGAATAGTAGATTTAGATTTAGGATATCTTAAACGGTATACATAGGTAGACCAATCGACATATTTTTTTCTTAGCTCTCAGCTTTACATTTGTTATTTTATAAATATCACTAGTCAATATCTGAAGTAGCTGTGTTGAAATGGTAGCATATTGTACAAAATGATTTACAATTTATAGACACCTTGCGCTAAACAAAGCTGAACAAATTAGCCTTAAGAAAAAACAAACAAATAATGCATACACTTAAAGTTTGTGCAAAGTTGAAACACATTTTTTTTGAAAATGGTGAATGATACCATATACTATAATATACATGGACAGCTTGCTTTAGTATTTCTGCTATATGATTAATAGAAACACTGATTTTCGGAATTTCCGATTCGTTGTTTCCTTTGCACTTCCATTTTATTGAATCGCTTCGATTTTCTCAATGAAAAATTAAAATCCAAAGTTGTTTAAAGCGGAAACATTTAGGAAACAACGAGGAGCGTAGAAGAAATTTGAGACAGCCTTATTGGTTGCGCACAGATAAAAAGTTGATATAAGCTCTAAAAATAGAGCAAGCGGTCCATCTTATTATAGTCTATGATAATACTCATTTAAGTGGCAATGTTATTCAATTATGCTGTAAAACTTTGTGGCATTTTTATCATGTATTCATTTTTTTTTTAAATAGCAAGATTATTTTTAGTATTATCACTGTACCACGTATTCTAAAACATTTAAATTTCCAAAATTATTAGATAAAAATGATAAAAAAAATGAAATCAAATATTGTAATTTACCAAATAATATCTTTCCAGATAAAATCATCCAGAGAATGACCAGTGCAAGTCCATATGCAAAATGGTCCAAAGGCTTCTATGAGTATTTATTCACACTCAGAGAAAATCATGAGTTTGAAGACTTCAAAGTAAAAGTAGATGGAACCATATTTCCTTGTCATCGTTTCATACTTGTGACATGTTCAGAATTTTTCAGAACTTTATTAAGGTCGGATATGAAAGAGAAAAGAGAAATGGAGGTAGAGCTAAAAAATATTTCATCGCCAATATTTAGGCTTGTTCTTAATTCAATCTACACTGGATGTGAGATATTGACTGAAGATAATGTTTTAGAAGTGTGGTCAGCAGTTCATCAACTACAGATTCATTTACTAATAGAACATTGTGAGGATTTTGTTATTGAACATGTAAATCTAGATACTGTAATCAGTTATAAAAAACACGCAGACTCTTTTCAGTCACAAAAGGTATGTGAATTTATATTCACATTTATGCTAAATAATTTTGAGACATTGAAAGACCCAGAAACATTTTTCCAATTGGATTTCCAGTCTCTAAAAAGACTTTTAGAAAGTGACAAGCTTCATGTAAAGTCTGAAGATATAATTTTGGACTCAATTTTTAAATGGGTCAATTATTCTCAAATTTTTTCAAATAAAGCACAAAATGAATCTAACGACGCTTTCATTAATACTTTACAAGATATAGAATATAATGAAATCAACGAAGCACCAAAAAAAGAAAACTCAAGTTTAGAAGCAAATTGTAATGCCATTACAGAAGAACAAAAAATTGATTCCAAGAATCCAGACGAAACAAATGAGAGAAAAAATAATTTAATTCAACTTTTAAAATCTACAAGATATTATCTGGCTAGTGTAAACTGCATTTTAAAGCTGTACAAACAAATCCTGGAGCAAAATGAAATTTCTGTTAAAGAGATTTTGTTTGAAGCTTTAACCTTTAAATTGTGTGATCATTGTCACGGACATTGGCCAACAGCAGCCATACAGAGAGACTGTAGTGATTTGGAACATGTTGGTGTCATCTGCGATGATGAAGGAATCTCAGCTTTATCTTTGAAACAAGACAAATGGTTTTATGTTCCAAATGTAAAAACACTAAAATATTCAAAAATTACTGTTTTTAAAGGAAAATTGTATGCATGTTCAATAGGAGGTGCAGACAATGAAATATATGTTCTTAATATAAACTGTTGGGAACAAGTGACAGTTATAAAACATGCTATTCAACTGTTACTTGCACATAAAGAAAGTATTTATTTGCTTGATTCCATTGAGAAAGTTTTTATACAATTTAACCCACAGATTTTACCTGTACACATTGAAATGTTTAGACATGAACTTCAAAATCCGGAATTCGCTTTGAGTTTCCAGGACAATATTATTGTATTCTGTTCTGTAGACAAATATAGACTTCAAGAAACAGCTGTTCATTCTTGGAATACAGAGAATAATGAATGGATACAACTGGACAATCTTGAGTTCTCTTCTAAGAACATGACCAGCTTTCGTGATGACCTAAACACATACATTTTTGATTCAAATGGGAATTTGTGGAAATTGACAAACACTGAGGTTATTGGTTTTACATTTGTGTCTAAACTGTGGTATGTAAAGTGTGACTTAAAAGGGGCTGTTCTGTTTAGGGAAACTCTTTTTATTTTCGGCGATTCTCCAGACAATGTTGATATATTGAAGAAAGTGGAAGGTGTCTTTTCTAACACAATTGCTTGGAGTGTTAATCACTACAAAACTTCAAATTTTATACACTACGTCATACCTAAACGTGAACTAGAACCTTTAAAATGTATGATGCATCCCCAGGAACCGATACGGAAGTCGGTAAAACAGATTTTCAATAAATGCATTATAATGTGAAGAGAAAAGTAGTCCTAGGTCGTTTTTGAGATTATTTACTTAAATTACAGCTGTGAAATTTTTAAAATAAAATATTTTATAGAAGTTACTTAAAAAATGTTTAATGTACATTTATACAGCTTTCGTATAGAATCAAACAAAATGTCCAACAAAGAAATTTTTTTTTAAGTCAAATAAATATTAATTAAATAATTTAAAACTTTAAAAGCTTTAACATTCTCTAATTATAAACAGTGTTGGCTACATTTCATGACTATTAGTTAATATTTATTCACCTGTTAATATTAGATTATCTGTTGCAATGCAAAATAGGTAGTGTTTTATTTTGATCTAAACCGACTTCCCTTACCTTTACTTATGTAATTGTTAATAACTTATGAACTAATTGATTGATTTTGATATAGATATTTTCACCACTGAATGAATGAATGGATGAATTTTATTAAAAACTTAAAACTAAATAACTTTTTTTCCGACTTTAATACCATTCATTGGGGTTGAATCACAATTACATAATCAAAAAACACAATTTGAAAACAAGTAAGATTTTGCATGATGTGTAAATGTAAACAAGGATTTTGAAAGATTTTTGTAATTTGTCTAAAATTATTTGCTGCAACATTTTGATCAAAGCAAAATATTAAACTAAATTATTGTACTTCTTTTACCTAAATGTAAAACACTTCCATCTTCGAAAAAACAAAATAACTAGCCTCTAAAAGTGTATTATGTTGTAACGGTACGTAATACTTGTGTGAATAAAGGGAAATTATTATTTTCTTTAAACCTCTTTTTTTTATATCAAATTCATTTTATATCCAAGATAAATTGTATTAATATTCTTAATGGTTTTATAACAATATTTATGTATGTATATTCAAAATAATTATAAATCATATATACAAGTTTATACATATATTTAATTCGAAATAAATATTTATTTCTTCATACATTTTAAAAGGATGATATTATACATGCCATTTTGTTTTAAGAAAAATAATAGGCAACATTTTGGTTGAGACCGAATTCTTCATAATGAGATTGTAGCATGTCAGATTTGAATATAAATTGTCATGAACTAGGGTGCAATACAAGTTGTGTAGAACTCAAGACTAACACGCAATAAAATGTTTGAAAATGCATTAATGTACATGATTTAAATGTTTCCATTTTGTCTATAAACTATTATTATCAACATATGTTATAATATGATAAGTGCAGATAAAACAGCATTCACATTACATTTGTGTAAATTTGTGATTTTGCCTTCTATTTTATTCAAACTTTCTATTCTCATTGTTGGATTTGACCACACACAAATTACGATATTCTTTTTGAGTAGACAAAGTCAATGGTTTTTATTTCACTGATACCTAAGCTTTCAATAAAATATACAATATGGAGTTATATTCAAACTTAGAAATTACATGACACATAACTATTTATATTGGCTTTTGAAATGCCACAACTAACATTATGAGATGCAAAATACTTTGTAAGTTTTTTTAAGTAACTTAAAATAAAGACTATTTTTCAACGTGTCCATATTTTTGTTTTCTATTTAACTGGCTACTGCTGTGACTATAACGTGTTTTCTGCTCCTATTATGGTCAATTTATAATTGTCTCTATTTAGGACACTCCTTGTTATCTGGACACACTGACCACACCTCAGTGACTGTTTTAATTATAATGTGTTGTGAAAAAATTGTTAGCCCCAGCAAGTATTCTAAAACATGGATTCTTGACTAATAGTCCTGTTTAGCTTAAATTAAATAACATAACTTTGAGGTCAAGACTAGCCCAAAGTGGACGCTAAAGGTAAATCTGTGATCCTAGCCATGCTTGTAGACAATGACTATTTCAATAAAATATATTCTCTTGGCTTTGAAAACTGCCGATTGTTTAATGGGCGTGAACATAGATCATTACATCATAAAACGTATTTGTTTATTTATTAGATTTAGTTAAAAAGAAATCTTTGTTGTTTTTTTTAAATATAATTTCTTTAAGTTAACCTTTGTCACACCCTTATAAAATCACACACAAAATAGCCACTACTCAAAAGATACAAAAATATTTATCGCCCAAAACGTTCCACGACAAATCGGCAGTTGCCTCCTAAATGTCCGCTGCTAAACTGTCGAGCCAAAATGGTCACGACAGAACGGAAACGGAAATTTTATGGATGTGGATGACATTAATTACTTTAACTTTCCATCGTTCACACCAACACAATAAATATAAAACAAGTTTTCAAGTTGCTGTATGTTCAGATGAATGATTTTTCATAACAATACATGTAAACCACAGAGTCCCTGAACAGCACACTATTATATAGCTTACAGTAATTACTCGAGAGAGATGATTTTCATATATAACTTAATTATAATGTAACTTTAATATTAAAAATTTCATTACAATTCACTATGGGCATCACGTATCTTCTCTATTCCTTAAAACTTGAAATTAGACTTACCTAAGACTATACTTATATCCAAGTATCCAACGTGTACTGATCCCTGTCTTCAATTTCCCCTCTTACTACAACTTTTAGTTCAATCTCAAATCTTGCCTTTTTCATACTTTTTCTCACTAAATTACCTCTTTGTAAAACATATTAGCACTTTTATTTATTTAGTGAAAAATCTTTTTTTTTTTGATTTTCTAATATATTTATACTTTGTGAAACTTATTGTGTCCATGTTACATTACAACATATTATCCTGAAAGTCACGCAGCTTTAAACTTTAAATATTTACAACATAAATAATTATTCATTGCTAATTGTGATAAAATATTATAAGACTATTGGTTATTCCTGTCAAAATGACGAAGAAACGAATGTGTTTTGTTAAAAGAGAAATAAAAAAATAAAAAAATATAACAAAAATTGTAGTGCGAACGTTTCTTTCGGTATTTAGATTTTCTTATTTTGTATTGTTTACGGTCGCCTGGTTCTGGCATATGCATGGCGTATGAATTGTTGCTGTCAAGCTTCGGACTATTAGGCTAAATTAACAATAATACTATCAAAAGGAAAAAAAAAGAATAAAACAAATACCATTTAATGATACCCCTTATGCGTTATACTTAAAGAATAGAAAATCTATAGAACTAGTACCTTCATATCCACGCTTAAAAAATAATAGGCAAAATATATAATACCTTCATAGCCACGTGAATTTAAAAATAATGTGTAAATAAAACGTAGTAAAACAGAACAGCAGACGAAAACTTAGAAACCGGAAGTAATATAAATTTAAACAAACCAAAGTAGGTGTCAATCTATCGCAACGGCGATGTTTCCCCCCCCCCCCCCCCACACACACACATACACACTCACACACCTTTTCATCTGAAGGTGAAACCAATGAATCCCGTGAGCGGTGATAAATAAACTTTATGCAAGGGGAATTATTGGGAAATAGTAAGTGAACGTTGAAGGGGAGATAAGTTTAGAACCTGAACTTACGGTGATTAGTAATAATAATAATAAAAACGTTGCTTATATAACGCATATCATATTGGTGACAGTTCTATGCGCTGACGACAGTTACAGCATACAGACAGACAACGAAACATGTAATAATACGCTAGTTCTGCTGACGAAATAGGAAATAGGTGAGTCTTCAGCCGGCTCCCGAAGGTGTCATAGCTAGGGCTCTGGCGAAGCTGTAGAGGGAGGCGATTCCAAGCGGACGGTCCTGCGTAAGAAAATGAACGTTCGCCAGCGGACACTAGCCTCACACGAGGGATCCGTAGAGTAAGCGCGTCAGAAGCCGAACGAAGTGGGCGGGACTGGGTGTAGAGCTCCAGAGCGAAGGTAATCCGGGGTAATAGGTCTAAGTTTGTTTGTTTTTTTAATTAACGAATTAGGCAATATTGCTGATAAAATAAAATAATCTTTTGGTGGACGTTTTCAATTTACACATTTAACTTTTGACCCGATTGGTCAAACGGCTTAGGAGCCTATAGCGAACAAACATCTAAATAAACACACAAACTCATGGCAATTATATATGTTGATGATTAAATGTATAAGTGTAAAAAAAATACAGTGGCGTTGAGGAAAAAAATCTAGTAAGAAAAAAAAAAGATCTAGATCTATCTGAAAAGCATAAAATGTAAAAACCTGATTACTAAATAAGTATAATATAACTGCAAGAAAAATACTACACTTTTCTTGTGGAACAAGGATGGGCATACTTTGCGTCTTGCGTCACTCTCTTATACTTAAAAAGTTTCACAGACGTTCCTTCTAGATAGAAGATTGTTACGGCACTAGGCACACAACTCCTGCAGGGCGGCAGAGATCGGTCGGCGACAGGGATACATCCCGCGACATGTCGGTTGACAGTCCGGTGAACCAACTGCTGAACCAGCCGGCCTCTTTTTAAAATGGCTTGCGCTCGCTCCAAAAAGTTAACTCTTTTCATTTTATATGCTGACATTTTTTAAATCAAATGAATCGGTAGCATTACATTTTAATTCCACATGATGTTTAATATAAATATAATCACTTTAATTTCACAAAATATTCTATGACTTGGGAAAACGTATTTATAGCTCCCATACAGCTGTTGAGTCCCATAACTTTCATAATTTATTGCTCTCCTACTGCTGTTGAATCCCCTAACTTTCATAATTTATTGCTCTCATACTGCTGTATGAATCCCCTACCTATGATCGATAATTACATTGATAGCCTTAAATTACTTGCGTGGGTTACAGTCAACTTTTACGTTAACACATATTATATCTAGGCCAATAGTTTACATACAAAGCTAAGCATCAATCGATTTATGCGGGTAGACAGGTAAATACATCGAACGTCCTTTAAAAGTTCCTGATGTAAACCCTTACATTTATTGTTAACTGGAAAATATTTACTTTAGGTGTTAGATTGTTTATCTTGCGTACTTTGTGTCTTATATTAAATATTATTAAATATGAGAGTTGATAAAACTACTCAAAATTGTCGCAATAACGCTGGATTATACTGTAATGTTTATGTCATTCATCATAATCATTCGCTCCAAAGTCTCGAAAGACGATTAGATTTGCTCTCTTGTGATTTGGACAGCCTTGCATAATTTGCTGTGACTGTGGACAGACAAGCTCTGTCGCATCTCTGTCACTTGAAAGCGGGACCGTTGGAGTTTGTCAGGGACAGCCTATGTTCTTTACTTTTCTTTGATGTTCTAATTAGGGATGTTAAACGAAAACCGGAATACCGGATTCTGGTTTTGAATCTGAAAACCGGTTTTGATTTTTAAAACCGGATTTCGGTTTGTCGGTTGGAAGGTAATCATTACTTCAAGTAGCACACCCTTTATTATTATTTTTTATTGGTTCTGATGGAAATATTTTTAAAAAATAATGTTGGATTCACGCAAAACAATTCTTGAAATGCCTTGCTAACACTATTTAGTCTTAGATATTGTGTTTCTTTTTTTTTCTCCAAATACCAACTATGGCTTGCGATAAAAACAACATCAAACCAAATATCGGCTCATTATTTAGATGTGCACTACTCTTTGATGTGCCTCAAGTGCGGCAGGGATGCCCCTTCCTGGGTCGCCCTACACAGCCATTCTCGGCGGTACAGTTGGATACCTCACTCATGAAGCTACAACATCGTCTCTCGAGACGGACGGATGCCGACGACGACTCTTTGATGGACGCAATGGAGATTGGAGAGACGCAAACTAGTTTTGTCCTGTGGCCTTGAACAATTCGGCTAGACACCGCGTCTGTGCTTTATTATTAACGGCAGCATTAAATACACATTCTTATGAATTTTGATTGGTGCTACGTGATCCTATTCAATGCACTACTTTACAAGTCTAAGTCCACGGAGCACAAATTATCACTATTGAAAGCTATTATCGGTTTTAATCAATTAGCCCATATTTTTTTTTAGTTAAAAAGAATGTTATGGTAAATTGTACAAAATCATAATGTATTCACACAAATCAACCTCTTGAATACTCTGCGAACAGTTAATAAGTTTCAACTATTTTTCAAATACACCTACAAAACTACGCACATTTGTCTTTTTTGGCCTGTGACTTGTGACATTGTGGGAGGGGGGAATCGAAATCCGGTTTTAAACCGGTTTTATAGAACCGAAAACCGGTTTTGAAAACAAACCGGTTTAAACATCCCTAGTTCTAATAGCTTCCGCGATAAGGCGAAGGCTGCCCTATGCAGCATTTGTACCGGTTAAGTCATTGTAGCAGGTATAATTCAGAACAGGTCCTACCACGATCAGTTATTTAAATTACATCTTTATAAACTTTTGTTACAATGATCCATTTAGAGCAGGAGTCGGGAACCTTTTTGTCTGAGAGAGCCATGGACACCACATAATTTGAAAAGTTATTTTGTGAGAGCCATAGACTCTATATTATGTTTAAATTCAAGTAAATGTGTGCATTTTGTGTAATTTCAACACTAAAAGTAAAATAATTATGTCTATGAGTTATTTGTAATAACATTGTTATGCTGTTGCTAATCAATATTGATATGCAATTATTGTGTAGATCAAAGGAGTCTAAAGAAAGATGTTTTTTTTTTTATAATTGAACATTTGTCTGCGAGCTAGATGTACTCAGCAATAGAGCCACATCTGACTCGCGAGCCATGGGTCACGACCCCTGCTTTAGAGTAAAGTATCGCCCCTTCTTGCTGCTGACCTAATTGAGCAGGCCCGTGGTGGAAGCGTCGCATAAGGCAAGTATCAGGCAACCATTGCCCAGTTGTGTACAGGAGACTGTACTATAGGCTCCCAAATACGGAAGGTCGTGTCGAGATTGCGGGCAAGCAGAAGAGACGGTCGAGCATGCTCTTTTAGACTTCCATGCCTTGCAGAAATATAGAGTGTGTGGGAAAGGTCAATTGTTTGCACAAAACCTATATGGTAACTTGGATACATTTCGTAACACAAGTGTGTTCGTCCTCCGAGCCCTAAGAGAGTAATCTCGGATTGTATTCTCACTTTTGTGAAATGAGGTTCATGTCTGGCTGCTGTTATTGATGTAACGTCATTTATTAGTTTCAAGACAGAGGTGAACATTCGCGAATTTTGTGGCCATGATAATGCCCAGCCGCCTTTACTTTGCCCCGACTAAAGTTAGGTATCCATCAGAGCTGGGTAGCTTGATGCTGTTCAGCTGGCTTACCGAAGATCCGACGTTCGAATCCTGTGAATGCTACGATTTGTTCCCGGGTCTGGAGAGTTCCCAAAGTATGACGTGGCCATAGAAACAGGTGAACGCTGCTTGGTCAGTCTATAGAAACAGGTGAACGCTGTTTGGTCAGTCCATAGAAACAGGTGAACGCTGTTTTGGTCAGTCCATAGAAACAGGTGAACGCTGTTTTGGTCAGTCCATAGAAACAGGTGAACGCTGTTTCACCAGTCATATGAATCGATTTGGTCCGATGAAATACTTTAATTATTTTTAGCGTAGCAATTAAAAAAAAAATTTCTCCGACAGAAGAGATGCTGTTTTCAGAGACCTTAGATTTGAATATAATATCACATTCAATGTCAGATAGCCAGCATTTAAAAATATTATAACGATTTTAATTAGATTTTTATTAGCGTAGCAGCTAGAACATATTAAACGTGTACGGTTATAACATTAGTCTGGTTATTTGGCAATTAATGGGTTTATATTAGCTAATCACATATAAAAATTACCTTAGCGAATGATTTTTATGAAATCATAGATTTAAGCTAGGAAGATCTTTGCGAATATGGCTTACCAGTGAAAGGTTGAACCAAGGAAGATTCTGTATTCGTCTTCAAAGTGATTGGAACAATAAACACTCTGTTATTGTGTCTTTTCAGATAGATCTTGTTACGTCATGCATTTAAGAAGTTTGTATCTATCAGCGGATATTGATAAAAACATATTTTAGCATATCCAACAAAGACAACTTATTATAATTTCAACATTTTGTAAACAAATACTTCTGGTTGTATCACGTGACCCGGATATATTTATGAATAAAGTCCATGTACACATTCAAACATCCATGCCAAGATCTAGTTCACGATTTAAAATAGAATTGTATCACAAAGAAATACGACAGGAATAAAATAAAAGTATGCTCTACTTATTATTTTATCAGTTGTGTGATCAGATACAATGAGATTGTTTAAAATTACTATTTAAGGTTAGTTCAATGTCTGTTTGCCAGTTTCAGTTATACTATTTATGAATTTTTGACACCATTTTCTAAACCTTGCATTTTTTTCACATTGATAGTAAAGCACTGCTCACCGTATAATTGATGGCATAGAATGCCGTTGTTTCCACAATGCCCAGGCGCCTTTACATTTTCCTAATGGCAAATACCAATCAGTGCAGCGTAGACTCATTGACACTCTCGCAACAATTTACCTATAGGTAGTACGCCATAGATCTCCTACATTGTTGCTTGTACATAAATTAAAATATTAGAAACATTTCTTCCTCTCATCAAAGTATATAATAAAATGGACCGCTTGCTCTAATATTTCTGTTATTTGATGACTCGAATATCTTCTTTTCGGAAATTTCCGATTGCACTACGTCCTCTAGTCTTTCGGTTTCGTATTTCGCTAAGATTTTCTCAATGAAAAATCAAGATTAAAATCGAAAGCTGTATACAGCGGAAGTCTTTAAAGAAATTTAAGAGTCATTAAAGACAGTGTGCGCACGGAAAAAAAGTGTTAGGCTCTAAAAATAGATCAAGCGGTCCAACTCACTATAGTCTTTGGTGTGCACCGGAATACATGAGGACATATTGAAGACTTGACATACGAAAACTAACTCAAAAACCTGGCATGATACGGGCCAACTTGTTCAAAAAGATGCAGTTATTCTCTGCAGACTACATACAGGACATACAAAATTAACACATTCGTTTCTCTTAAAACGAGAAACGGCTCCAATGTGTGCTTTCTGCAATGTCAACGTAACAGTGTCTCACTATTTGTTGGAGTGTAATACATTTGATAAAATTCGACGTATATTCCATTACTGTAGAACTCTTCATGAACTTTTCAGCCAAATTTAACCAAAGCATATAATAAACTATATTAAAGACATACAACTATACAACAGAATTTAAAGATATAAGAACAATAAAATGTAGATCTTTACAAGAGAAACATGACAACAATGTTATCAAAAAGGCCCATATAACCATCGATGTTGATGGGCCGGAAATTCAACAATTCAATTCAAGCTAACTATGCAGCTCTAAAAATATAGCAAGAGGTCCATATTATTATAGTCCTTGCTCTCATTAAGAATACGGTTTATTTAAAGTAAATGTCATGCATCATTTCATGCGTAAATTTGGTTTGAAGTATTTACGGTGCGCACATTAAAGAACATTTACGGGAAGTAACTCAACATACGACCGTGTTTTACTCATTATTAACTTAATATTGAAGAATGACCCATTTTATTTACATCAATAGATATACAGCCATGTATTCAGTTCAGTTAATAAAGAAAATGTATTGCCTAAAGTGAGATAAGATATGTATAACTTTATCGATTTATGTAGATCTTGTTTGTGGCAATTGATAGTCTAGCCGTTCAGTTACTTTAAAAAACCATCTGCTAAAGCACTAAATGTGTCATTTAAACCTTATTTTTTAACAAATTTAACCAAACATAGACCCACGTCAAAAATAAATAATATAAATTATTTAGTGTACAACGGAAGTTTAGAAATGTTGTAAATACTGAAAACGAACTTATTATTAATGATATCATATCAGTTACAGGATGTTGTGTCTTATTTGGTTTAATTAAAATTTAGTTTCTGCTATTCGTTTCGTAAAAACAAAATGAAGGTTACAAACATTGATTTTGATTATGTCCTACATAGTACTATACCTGTTTATAACCTAATAATTATTAATTAATAAAATATTCATCTATAGTTTAATTAGGTTTAGGCTAACAAATATTAATGGTCATGGTAGGGCGCTATTTAAATGGTCTTATAACAATAATTAAGAAAATAAGGTAGAACAGGTTGAATTCAGGCTATTGGCAAGCTGAATGTATTAGAAATATTACTATGGTACGTTTTTATTTTAATCTGACACCTAATGTATACAATAGTCACTTTCTAGCCTGCATCATCATTGTCATTTGGGCCTCTCGAAGAGACTAAAGTCTTTTACTTTCCTAGATGACATAGAGAAAAAAAATAGTTTTATTGCTGGTTTTCAATACTTAGCTTAAATTCTAGACATTACATTGTAAACATACTAAAGCTTAATGTATTTGACATTTCTTCTGAGCTTTGGTCATCATTATTTGAATGATTCATTCTAAAAAAATAATGGGCTTGTAAGTTTTCTGGCAAGTTTTGTTGAATGTATGAAATATTATTGTACTTAATATATGTACGTGGCTTTATTTATTCAAGCTTCTAATACTTTTGCATTTATTTATATTGCATTCAATGAAAATAACTGGACATCCGAATTCAGCCTTAATTCATTAATGTCCCCCACGGCTGACTGTATCAAATGACATGTTAAGATCAACAAATGTGGTGTCGAGCTGTTCAGAACATATCTCTTGCTGTTGTCAGGCAAAGATATTGCCAGTTCTACATCATTCCTTCTTAAACACACACTGGCTCTCCGGTAGTAGGTCTTTCTCAAGATGGTGTGTGAGTCTGTTACGATTTCATGAAAGGGTAGCTACTCGAAACACTTGCAGTGACAACTGGTGTGCAGGGATCGGACGGGCATCAATCTAGCAACCAAATTTAGAGGGTATGAAGGGTCGTTCTACCTAACCTTCCATACGCCTGTGAGACCTGGACATCATACTGCCACCATTTAAGAAAGCTAAACCAGTTTCATTGGAGCTGCCTTAGAAAATTAGCTGAAAATAAAGCGGCAGGACAAAATGCCGGATACAGATGTACTTGCACAAGCTGGCTTTTCCAGAATACACATAATGCTAGTAGAACCTAGCTTAGATGTCTGGACACGTTGTACGCATTGTATTGTTCTATTTTAAAGGTACGGTAGTCTGTTTGAACCGAACTTGCCTGGCGTACAAATTACGGTACAGACATTTCCCGGTTAAAAGTAACTGATAAAGGTTATAATTTTGTTCACTTGTCTAGAGGGTGTATTGGAGTCTACCCAGCTCTGAGCACATGGAGAAGCATAAAGGCTGTTGGGCTTTGTGCTGAACACACAATGTCCTAGTATGACATGTCCCTGCGGATCTATTTGGTTAAATTTTTTTCGCACTTTGTATAACCTAAATGTTCTTTAGAGCGAATCAATGTCTTCTCTGATTGTGTTTTGAACTTTCTTTAATTGAAAAAAATGTAATATACGCTTTCAATAAAGATTGCGCAGAATTGCATCTTACGTTATATTGGTTTAAGTCATTACTTCTCACGACAATATCACAACTTTAAATACTTTCCCGATTTTCAAAGTATCAATGGAAATATTTTTAACGATGTGTGATATAACGATTATTTTTCTGTTTGTACTGATACATTTCCTTCTAATTACATTTTTTTTCCTATATCATAGCCCAGTTATTAAAGTGTATTATTGATATTAATTACAGCAAAGTCTAGTTTACTTACTTTAACTGTTTAAATATTCTCTTGTTTTGAAAATACATTGTACATATATTAAAACTCAGAAAACAAAGTATTTTGTCTAATTGAATAATGTATATGTTGTTTTTTTTTCGTGCATTAGCGCACCAATTATTTAGCTCTTTGTCACCGAAACAGTGCGAAATAGAATAAAGAATATTTTATCAACATTAACTCATGCACAGTTAATATTAAGGCACACATTATTACTTATAAGAGAAAAATGTCATTGAATGCCGTGGTTATATAACAATGTTTACAAACCAGTAAAACGTATTAAGTTTATTATCGTAAAATTAAACACATAACTACAATTAAAATCAACATGTTATGTTGTTTTGTATTCAATAAGATAAAATGTCATTAATGTATCCAAATCAAATGGTTTGATTATCATTGGTTCGTCTATCGGGATGAATGCATTAATTTTATGTAAACACTATTTATAATCTATATAAGGATAAATTATACACAAGGAGAAAAATAGACTTTTAAAGTTGACACACACACACACAATTGTATTTTCTCAAATATCTCTGTTCTACTCCTGGACTTGTGGAGTTGACTTAATTGTCTGGCAACCTTAGAAATGTGTGCCAAAATGCCACGCAGATCAATTTTCAATGGCACAAGGAAAACAAAATTAAATGAAATTAATTACTTTTTAGACGTTGATGGCAATTTTTTCAAAAAATGAATGTTGATGAAAAATTGTATTTTGGCATGAATTTATGTGTATATTTTAACTTTAAAATTCAATTTTAGACTCGCATTATAAATTAAATATGTTGTTTATACCCGATAAAACTTGGAAACGATCGTGTAGAATTGAGCATCACAAATGCTCAACATTTTCCCTTTATATAATAAAATCGATTTAAAAATTGGTATTAGTCGAATTTATATATTTATTTTTTTCTGCGATAGTTTAATTTTATTTAATCTCTGTGACAGTAATAGTGGCTTATCATCTGTGAGTGTGTAAAGTCATCATAAACTGACCTAGACTTAGTGCCACAGAGGAATGTATTATTGCATTGTGTTGACCGGACTTAGTGATCTGATAGCTCCGTGTTATTGTTTATGTGACTGGCTATACATAGTGAGTTGTGTTCATAAATGTATTGTTTAAATGTGTGAATATTGAGTGAATGGCTAGAGTAAGGGAGATATAAAAGTATTGTAAAATGAGAATTAATGTTAGTTGTTACACTGACCAGCGTGTTGTCAAGTTCTAACTTTTACATTGTCTTAATTTATTAATTGGATATTAAAAAGGACAAAATAATTTTCAAAAAGTCATTTTCATAATAAAAGCAAGTCTTTATTATGTTAACTATTTTAAATTAATATACAATAACTTTTTAGAGAATATGATTCAGTTAAACAAAATGTAATTCAAATGTTTCTTTTTTTTAATTTTCCTATTTTTATTCAAAATAATTTTAGATCCTAATCCGAGAATACTCCGAGAACCGAAAATGACGAGTCCTGATCCAAATATTGTCAAAGGTTTCTACAGGGCACTGTCAAAACTTAGGGAATCTCATGCATTGGAAGACTTTAAAGTCATAGTTGATGGCGAAATATTTCCTTGTCATAGTTTTATACTTGACTTAAGCTCAGAATTTTTCAGTGGCCTTCTTCGTTCAAACATGAAGGAGAAACAGGAAATGGCGGTAGAGATTAAAAACATTACATCAGCAACGTTTCAACTTATTCTCAATTCTCTCTACACTGGATGCGAATTGTTAACAAAAGAAAATGTTTTAGAAGTTTGGTCAGCAGTACATCAACTACAGATTCAGTTCTTAATAGAACATTGTGAAGACTTTGTGATAAATAATTTTTCTTTTGATACTGTAGTGATTTATAAATCACATGCTGAATATCTTCAGTCGACAAGAGTGAAACCATGTATATTCAATTTTATTCTTAGAAATTTCAGTGCATTGAGAGAAAAATAAATATTTTTTTAAATTTGAAATTTATAAATCTAATAAACATCTTAAAAAGTAATGAGCTTGTAGTCTGTTCTGAAGATGAAGTTTTAGATTCCTTTTTTCAATTGGTTAATTACGGAAATACTCTGACACAAGAAACTGATGTTAATAATGAGTCATTTACCGCGGAACAAAATAGTACATAATCAAATGTCAGAAAAAAGTTGTTAATTCATTTATTAAAAGCTACAAGGTATTTTTTTGGCTAGTGTGGCATGTCTAGTTAGGCTGTACAAAGATAAACTGATACAAAGTGACAATTTAGTCAAGGAGATTTTGTTTGAAGCGATCACTTTTTAATTGTGTGAGACTGTGCAATGGTTGTCTGCCAACATCAGCTATACACAGAGACTGCAGTTATTTACATGTTGGTGTCTTATCTTATCTTATACATTACAGAAGATTATTGCGTCCTACGCTCATCCGTGGTCCGAGTCTAGTCTTGCATTTTTATTAATGTTTTAAATGATGTTAAGTTACTGGTTTTCCTGGTTTGTTCAGGCAACCCATTCCATGCCCGAACGCCAGTCGGGAACAAAGAGTAATTATATGCATTTGTTCTGGCATAAGGGACAAGGAAAGTGTCTTTGTCTTTATGTTTATTTGAGCTTTGCAACAGGTTGTTATTGTGTTGTATTTCTAAATTAGAGTTTAATGCCTTATGTATTATTACTACTTTACTCTTTGCCCTTCTGTCCTATAGTGTTTCTAGGTTTAGTTATTTGACTAATGTTGTTACTCTTGTTAAATTGCAATATTCACTAGTTATGAACATTGCAGCCCTTTTTGGGGATTTGTTCAATTTTTTTAATTTTTTTAATGTTTTCTTTAGTTGATGGGTCCTATACAGGTGCTGCATATTCTAGTATAAGTGTGACGAATGGTAACGAATCGGTCGTCACACAGGCCGAATTTTATAACTGCCAATGATTATAACGAATGTATTAGCATCACAACCAGGTACGGATTAGAAATATATGTACATTATTTGGATTAAGCGTAAGAGGGAGAGAGAAGGTTTAGAAATATAAATGTTGTTTGTTAGTGTTATGATATTATTGTTGGCCCACATAGCGGGGTTTCCCGGCCAAGAAAAATAATACTATACCGCCCTCTTCCCCCCCCCGTGTCAACTTTTCCACACGCGTCGTAGTTATCCCACCATACCTGTTAAGATAGGAATAATCTTTCTCAACTTTTAATGGCGTACGAATTTAACGACCATTGTCCAGATTTAGTCAGTTTAGTCCAGGAAATGTAATTCCAGTTGATATCATTTTTTTTCTGATCGCCAACGGTGGACCTTGACATTTTTATGCATAGCTCTGGTCTGCAGCAAACGGCCCATAATTGGGCGACTTTCTAAGACCAGAGAGATCCCCCTGTTGATCTCAAAATTTAGTACCATGTGTCAAACCATTGGTATAGTTTCTGCCCTCTATATATTAATAAGTTGAAACTGTTCGCTGTAAATTTAGTCCTAGCGCCAGTCTCATAAGAAGACACTCTTTCATTTTAGTTAGAAGTCAGATCTAACTATTGTAAATATTGTTCTACCTGGATTATTTGATCCACCAGTTTATATGCCAGTTTAGTCTCCAAGTTTTGCATTTGTTGATGAATTGCCTGCATCTGCTAATAGTTTACCCTCATCATTGTATTATTATTGCTAGCCACTTTCCACTACAATTGAATAAATTCATACAGTTTTCTATCACAAGACAACAGCGTTTGTTACTGTTTGGTTAGAACGTGACATTGGTTGTTAGACTTAGACGTTTACGAAGCCACGTCTAAGGAAAGGTGTCAAATATAAATTTGCAAGAGTACAGTAGAGGCTGCCATCCGACTTCAAGAGATACCTCCAGACCAACCAAGCCAAGAGTACAGTAGAGGATGCCATCCGACTTCAAAAGATACCTCCAGACCAACGAAACCAAGAGTACAGTAGAGGCTGCCATCCGACTTCAAAAGATACCGCCAGACCAACGAAGCCAAGAGTACAGTCGAGGCTGCCATTCGACTTCAAAAGATACCTCCAGACCAACGAAGCTAAGAGTACAGTCGGGGCTGCCATCCGACTTCAAAAGATACATCTAGACCAACGAAGCCAAAGGTGTGAGTTGAAACCTCCACCACACGTGTAACTTAGTCGAATCCACAACTACCTGGTTACAATAGGTCATACTAATGTAAGATAGCATTTTAGTTTTATATTCTTATTACATTTGTACAAGTTCCTTTTTATGAATCCTAATGTTTGTTTGATTTTTTAATTACTTAATCAATATGAGGGTTCCAAAATAACTTATCATTTATTATTACTCCTAGATACTTAGCATTGTTAGTTTGAGTTAGTTCTTTACAATGTATGAAGTAATGTCCTAGTATTTGTTTCTTTTTCTTGGATACCCGTATTAGTTGGCATTTTTCAGGGTGAAAATACATACTCCAGTTTGATTCCCATTTTGGTAGTTCATCTAGTTCTTTTTGTAGAAGTTCACTATCTTTTTCCTTACTTTATTATTCTATAAATTTTGCAATCATCTGCAAATAGTCTTACTTTTGTTTCTGTGTTGATGCAATTTGGCAGATTATTAATGTAAATTAGAAATAGTAGGGGCCCTAGAACAGTTCCTTGTGGAACTCCTGAGTTTACAGTTATTGGTGATGACTTAGAGCCATTTATTATCACTGTTTGTTCTCTGCCTATAAGAAAGTCCTGAATCCACTGATGTAAGGGACCAGTGATGCCATAATATTTAAGTTTTTTTAGTAGACTAGAATGATGAACTTTATCGAATGCTTTGGAAAAATCTAGGAATATGGCATCAATTTGGTTGTTATTATCTAACCCCTTAGACAAGTCATCTATTAAGCCTATTGATAGGGTCTTACATGATCTTTTTTTCCTAAAGCCATATTGGTGTTGGCACAGTGCATTAAGTTATTCTAGATGATTTACTATACTACTATATATTATATGTTCAAGTATTTTACATGTTATGCTTGTTAGGGAAACAGGTTTGTAATTTCCGGGGTCAGATTTATTTCCTTTTTTGAAAAGGGGGGTTACATTAGCTAATTTCCAATCTTTGGGCACTTTGCCATAGTTTAGAGAGGCCTGAAAAAAGTATTTTAAAGATTGAAGATATTTCATTAGTTAGTTCTTTAAGCTGTCTTGCTGGTATTTCTTCTGGACCAGAAGCTTTGTTTACTTTTAGGTTAGTTAGGAGTTTTTTAATGCCTTTTTCATCTACATTTATATTTCCTATCTCTTCTAGTTTGTTTAATAAAGAAATATACGCTTTATCTTTAAAACAAGATAGATGGTTTTGTATCCAAGAGATTACACATCAAATAAACGCCTTACTAACTGTTTTTGCAGGGAAATTGTATGCCTGCTCAAGAGGAGACCAATTGTTTGCCTGCTCAAGAGGAGACCAATTGTATGCCTGCTCAAGAGGAGGCCAATTGTTTGCCTGCTCAAGAGGAGGCCCATTGTTTGCCTGCTCAAGAGAAGGCCAATTGTGTGCCTGCTCAAGAGGAGGCCAATTGTTTCCCTGCTCAAGAGGAGGCCAATTGTTTCCCTGCTCAAGAGGAGGCTAATTGTTTGCCTGCTCAAGAGGAGACCAATTGTTTGCCTGCTCAAGAAAAAGCCAATTGTATGCCTGCTCAAGAAAAAAGCCAATTGTATGCCTGCTCAAGAGGCAGCCACTTGTTTGCCTCCTCAAGTGGCGGTTTCGTATGGGGCTTTGATAATGAAATATATGTCCTTCAGACAACCAAATAAACTATGATCACGACTGCGCCCCAGGCCGTTCAACTGTTTCTGACTCATGAAAAGTATATTTATGTGTTTGATTGCAAAGAGAAAAATATCACACAATTTATCCCAGTACATTTAGCAATAAAGCTTGATCATTTTAAACATGGAATTGAGAATCTAGCATATGCTTTAAGTTTTCATGGGGATATTGTTCTATTCAGTTATGAAGAAAACTAGGGAGTTAAAAAAACTACTGTTCGTTCTTGGAATCCAGAAATACATGTTTGGATACAGCTTAATAGCCTCGAGTTCTCATGTCAGAACATGTCAAGCTTTTGTAATGACAGGGAAACCTACATTTTAGATTCAAATGGAAAGTTGTTAAAAGTGACAAATACTGAAATTATTCGACTTTCATTTATCGCTCAACTTTTGGAATGGACATTATAAATTAAAAGGAGCCTTACTTTTTAAAGAAACTATTTTTATTTTTGGTGAAACTCAAGACAATGTTTATGTGTTGGATAAAGTTGAGGGAGTCTATTCTTCAAAACATATTTGGGCAGTGGATTCAAGAATTTCAAATTGTGTACATCACGTCATACATACATATAATCTAGTGCCTAAATAATATGCAGACTAACGATTGCTTGCTAGTCCGTTTCATGTCATACTTACTTTAGGAAAGCAATTTTTTCCAAAGTCTCATTGTCATTTCAATCTACTCCAAAATAATGTAGATTTTTTTTGCAGGCTGCTTTCTAGATGATTTTTTACGATCTTCCTGGTTTTATTGTGCATTCCTTTGTTTTCATATAACGTCATTGTGCTAAAATTCTAGATATAAAGTTTAAATTCCAGAAATTAAAAAAAAAATGTATTTCAACTAAAACTAAAATGTTTGGGATGGTATTCTTGTGTACATATAGAGAAATGTTTAGAATATGTGTGCCTTGTGCATGCCCATACCACATCTTTTCAATTGATGTTTATGTTATTTTTAGTCTTACAATTTGTTCATAACATTTTCTTTGCTTCCCAATTTCAACACATAAAGCACTAGCCTATATATACATGGGGTGGTTAATCACTTAAACTGTAAGAGAAAATGAGGAGTTATATATATATATACTTATTAATGAGATTTTTTAATATAATGTATGTTCATTTTCTTCAAATTTCATGGACGCATTTCCAGACAGTGTTTAAATTGTGTGTATTTCCGGGTCCATTCGGCCATATTACCATGGTTAATATCTTTTTCTTCTTCTTCATTATACCGTGGAGACCCCAGTTACACCAGAGGAAAAAGTCCACTATATAAGAGACTGCATTTCATCCACATTTTTTTTTTGCTTTATTTTAAATGATTAAGCACTCCATGTATATGTTATAGTTTAGTGAAATAAAGACGTGCTAGGGGAAATAATTCACTTTTAAATCCTCGAATCCTTAATTTTAGTGATTATTTTTTAGAATGTAAATATTGTTCTGCCAAATATGTTTTTGAAATTGAATAAACACTGTTATTTAAAAAACATGTATATTCAAATGCAAATTAAGCTCATTACCACATTATGCTCATACCTAATCTTGTTTTTTTTTAAATTTACATTTGGTATATTGATTTGCATAAAACTATATAAAAAAGGATGTTTTTGACTATAAGTTTTAACTACAAGTATATTTAGTATCAATCGGTATATATATATTTTGTACATGATTGTTTTTTTAAATCCATGAATGTGACTAAATATTTTAAACGTAATAAAACACCATTATTATAAACTTAATGCTGTATTGCTGATTCCATTATTTGATTTAAGCTTTTTTACGATTCTAAATAGTTTGACCTTTTTTGCTAAACGTTATTGCTTTCATATATATATATATATATGTTATATTTATCAAACCAAATATGAAAATTGTCTATTATTTTGCTTGTTTTGTTTCTGTTTTATTTATCCGAAATTGTGTTCGTTAGTCGAAAATATTGTGGTGGTATCCCTGACTGTAATTTAATTTTTGTCATGGCATTATTATTATACTGTTTTACATTTATATAATAATATGTCACAGTCTGAAGACGATGTATAGCTACCCAACTCTAAGGTCATTTGTTTCTTTATTATTACATGTACTAGATGGTTGTAAGTAGTGTTTTCGTTTAGTTACGCTTTACGTTAAATTTTTGAAATCAGTTTCTTGTCTATAATTTCACAATGTTTTATTCGTTGATTTTTTTGTTTTGATTGAAGTTTTTTTAGTGAATGAAATATACATATCCATAAATGTAATACTTTTTCTAGTTTATTTTTTATATTTTTTTTTATGTTATTGTATGCATTTCTTTATAGCATGTTTTCATAAGCTTATATGTGTGCCTCACTAATTACCAAAAGCTAGTGTAGAGCTTTATAATAATACAATGTAAAAATAAATGTTTTAAATTTGAAATCTTTTAAATATGATGCGGATCATTTTTAAAAATGCTCATATAAATAATGTTCCCCCCCCCCCCATCTCTGATATATATTTATGTACACGGTTGAACAGTCTACGACTATTACCAGATAATATTTATAAAGTCCTTAATCTCACAGAAGAGCAGTTGGCAATCTTAAGCCCTGGGCGCGAATCCTGCTGCAGGAAAGGACTTTTTCTCAGGATTTAAGGGTGTTCCTGTGTCTACCCAGCTCTGATGGGTACCTGATCTTATTTAGGGTAAACTAAAGGCGGCTATGCATAGTGCTGGCTACACAATCACCTAGTATGCTGTGGCCACGGAATCTGGTGAACGCTGCTTCACCAGCCCTATGGATCAATGGTACGACGGGATACTTTACCTTTTCTTTCTTCAGTAATTGATCATGGTGTTTTAATGCTTGAAAGACGTATCCTGTTAAGAGTGTGGTTTGTATTCACTGATCAATAAAAAGAATGGATTGCGCCTTCTTAATAAATGGTTTGAGCAAAGTAAAGATAGGCACTTATCTAAAGAAGAAAGGAAAAAAGAAAAATGTCCACTGCACTTACAGATATAAACAAAATTGTGTCTAAAACTTAATGTGCCACTGAACTATAAATAGATCGGAACGGAATCTATGTTGCAGCCATTTTACACAATATGCAAATGGATTGCTGATGTCAAGCTTCTGACTTCTTATTAATAATATAAAACTAACAATAATACGATCAAAAGAAAACAAATATTAAACAATAAAAAAGTTAATAATAAAAAAAAAGTAGACAGCAATATTTCGCAGTACGGAAAAACCCGGTCCCTGTCAAGAACCTCCTCTAATTAATTACAATAACATTTAAATGACTAATTTACCCCTATAGTCATGGGCTCGCTTAATTAGGAAGGTCCCAGATCTTAATAATTACATAGAAAAACATTGTAATTAAAACATTTACACATACGTAAATGAAACAACAAACACATGATGTTTGATTAAGAGAACTATAAACTATTCTAATTTTATTAAAAGTGATTTTAAGGATAGAGATAATATAACAGTAAATAATATCAAACTGATATATAGTAAGCACAAAGGAAAACATTCTATCTACACTAAATGGTTATTACAAGCATATGAAACGTAATATTAATATATAAAAGAATGTTATCAAAACACAACCGTTACATTATCATAGCCTACGACACACGTCTCCCTGGCTTGGTCCTCAACGGCATCACACTGCCTCTCCTCTGACGCACCACCCGACGCACTACTGAAGTACTGATGCACCAAACTGCCATCAGCAACCAGTCTACACCGCGGCCGTCTACACGTCACTACTAAGCCACTGTCACGTCAACCACCGCCAGCCACCGGCCTTTTGCCACCAGTAGTCAGCCACTTTGCCACCAGCTAACCACCACTCTCGGCCATGTTGCTACGGTCGCCACCGCTACCAAACTATGGTTCCCCAGCCTCAGCACGGGCCTGGGTATGGGCCGTCACCTACATAATATTCAATAAAAAAAACCTTAATGATGTCCTAAACTATATCTAGATATTATATATTGTCTATTGGAAGGTATCGATGCAAAACTCAACTCACCCGTGTCAGAAAACACACATCTGTCTGTGGACAGTTGACTTGGCTTGGGTGTGATCCAAACATCAGACCACAAGTCCAAGTCCTGTACACATTTTCTAGTGTCCCTACGTTAAATAGTTTTGCATCGAACCCACCAAGTCCCACACCTGTCAGTGTCTAACTAAATTTATTAGCGTGCTGGATTCTGTCTCTCTTTGTCCATGCAGAGTCCCCCTCACTGTCGCACCAGTATCAACTATCACTAGCCCCAGTCTCCGTGTTTACAGTCCGTACTAGCCTACACCTACACACTAAACTTGTCTTCAAACCTATAAGTCGTCCGTGCCAAACATTCCTAAGTCGATCTATGTTTCTGCTATGTTATTGTGATGCCGTGAGACCAAGCCTCGAATAAAACAACTCCTTGACATCATCCCCCTTCGCTTTGACTATTTTTGGTATCCAAAAATAGTCACACATGCAACTAAAAGAAAAACAAACAACTGAATTATAAATCTACATTGTACATCATCATCCTATGTATGATATTGAGTGTCTAAGTACAAAACAGAAAGTGGTGAATGTATCAAGGCAATAGTAAGCATCACTTAATTAACTTTATACAAATTCAAAAATAACTAATAAAAAATTTCAGCAAAAATAAAAAGTTACAAAATTCAAACCTAACTAATTAATGTTCATATCAAAGACAATAGTATATAAAGAAGCGGTCTGTGCTCCAAGTATTGAAGTTCATCCCAGCTAGGTACCAAGGCAGGCGCCGTAAACAGGTACAAACACTCTGTCACATGCGTCCGTGGATACACTCAGCCCCAAAACACTCAACCACTGGACACACAAAATCGCATAACCCTATGCCCTATGTCTGTACTTACAACTTCGTCTATACCACATTCCTTTAGGACAAACTGATTCGTAAAGAAAACAAAAAATAACAAATTCAACATGTTTGTCTGCCCACACTGCACTATCGACTATAAACTGACTAAACGCGCCAGATACTATCTAAATCTCTATTCCTACCACTAAATCCAAATGTAATGCACTTCTTATTGTAGACTTTAACTGACTTGGAACATAGTTGCTACTCATAGACTTACTACTAACGCTTTGAAACAAACAAACAAACAAAACGCGACCCGACAAACTAATCGATTCCATACTATATATGGGACATACTATAGGCCTACTGAACGGACTCGAGCTTTTCTAACCAAAATGGTACACTGTCATCACTATCATTATTATATTCAACCGAAATAGTAGGACTACTAACTAAAACGGTTTTGTACATCTAAACTCCGATCTTCGTTTACAAAAAAAAAATTTCCCAATTCAAATAGGGCTTCCGTGTATTATGTGTTCTTTTGTTCAACCGACGGGAAATACACCACCAAACAACAATAAATATGATTCAAATTGTCCCAATACTCGCAGTTATAGTTATATCTCTAATCAACCTTGCAAACTTAACACCCCTGGCTAAAAGCAAGTCAAAACAGAGATATCTTCACCCTGTAGCTATACCAACACTCGCTACAACAAAATGTACGATGCTGTATAATCTAGTGATGGAAACCCAACTCTCACAAGATACTCAACACCTCTTTATACCCAACACTCACTGATACCACAATGCAGTGTTCAGAGGCAGAACTAACAATCCCAACACAGACAAACTGACACACCGGTGACGGCCCAGAAAAAAAAACGTATTCCACCCAAACAAACGCTGTGTACTAAAGTGACCCTAAGTACCGTTAAGGGAAACTCTTCACCCCCTTATTGTATTGGTAGCACCCCCGCACCAAAAACACACACACAGAGAAAAGGAAAACAGACTTAGCCTCCCCCGTGTGTAGGGATGGTATCAACTTTCATTCAACCTCCAGCGTCCAGCACCCATCAATAACCATGTGACACCAGGTAACTTGGGAGAGCACAGCCCGCTTGCAGAAGACAGGAATTCACGTTTGACGAGAAAAAAAAACACAGCTGGGAAAAAAAATCTTTAAGGGAGAAAAAAAAAGTTACAAAATTTTTTTTAAACAAAATGCAAACAACAACAACAACTAATTATAGCAAATAATAGTTCAAATATGCTTCGCAATACAATCTTTCTTTTAAACATGTCTTAAAATGTCACAATATTAATTGTGTAAAAGAGAGATAAAAAAAAAATACTTGCAAAAAAAAAAATGTGAGACGATCTCTTAGAATAACACAATCTTCTTATTATGTAAAATAGGCCTACATGTACAAGTATACTATGCAAACCCATTTCTTTTGGACAGGCCCCCATTGTCACGACCCTCCCTCTCTACTTAACTTCTAAATGACTACTTTACTTCTAGAGTCATGGGCTCGCTTAATTAGGAAGGTCCCAGATCTTAATAATTACATAGAAAAACAATGTAATTAAAACATTTACCCATACGTAAATGAAACAACAAACACATGATGTTTGATTAAGAGAACTATAAACTATTCTAATTTTATTAATAGTGATTTTAAGGATAGAGATAATATAACAGTAAATAATATCAAACTGATATATAGTAAGCACAAAGGAAAACATTCTATCTACACTAAATGGTTATTACAAGCATATGAAACGTAATATTAATATATAAAAGAATGTTATCAAAACACAACCGTTACATTATCATAGCCTACGACACACGTCTCCCTGGCTTGGTCCTCAACGGCATCACACTGCCTCTCCTCTGACGCACCACCCGACGCACTACTGAAGTACTGATGCACCAAACTGCCATCAGCAACCAGTCTACACCGCGGCCGTCTACACGTCACTACTAAGCCACTGTCACGTCAACCACCGCCAGCCACCGGCCTTTTGCCACCAGTAGTCAGCCACTTTGCCACCAGCTAACCACCACTCTCGGCCATGTTGCTACGGTCGCCACCGCTACCAAACTATGGTTCCCCAGCCTCAGCACGGGCCTGGGTATGGGCCGTCACCTACATAATATTCAATAAAAAAAACCTTAATGATGTCCTAAACTATATCTAGATATTATATATTGTCTATTGGAAGGTATCGATGCAAAACTCAACTCACCCGTGTCAGAAAACACACATCTGTCTGTGGACAGTTGACTTGGCTTGGGTGTGATCCAAACATCAGACCACAAGTCCAAGTCCTGTACACATTTTCTAGTGTCCCTACGTTAAATAGTTTTGCATCGAACCCACCAAGTCCCACACCTGTCAGTGTCTAACTAAATTTATTAGCGTGCTGGATTCTGTCTCTCTTTGTCCATGCAGAGTCCCCCTCACTGTCGCACCAGTATCAACTATCACTAGCCCCAGTCTCCGTGTTTACAGTCCGTACTAGCCTACACCTACACACTAAACTTGTCTTCAAAATTATAAGTCGTCCGTGCCAAACATTCCTAAGTCGATCTATGTTTCTGCTATGTTATTGTGATGCCGTGAGACCAAGCCTCGAATAAAACAACTCCTTGACAGTCCCGAATACACACTAAATTTGAAAGCATTTCAAAGGGACAAAAGTTGGAAACTGCGCCCATTGTATAACCTTAACACACGGTGGTTAGTAATAGGTCTGAGCAATATTGTTTAAAAAATAAAACTTTATTTTGTAGGACGTTTCCTATTTATACATTTAACTTTTAACCCGATTAGTCAAACGGCTTAGAAGAATATAGAGCAGAAACAAACATCTAAATAAATAAACAAACTCACGGTAATTATATATATTGTTGATCAGTGACAGTATAAACAAAATGGCGGAAATTTCCTCAAGAATGTTACTTCCGAGCCTAATCCATTCTTTTCAGAGATCAGTGTTTTTATTGTTTCTCTTTGAGTTGTAAAATACACACTAGAAGTTGTACTGTATGGGAAATTCCCGATTGTGAGAAATTCGTCTCGTTAGTTTTATGAGCATTGACGCAAACACAAACATTCATTTCAAGATGGCGGTATGCTTAAAATAGTTTTGCCGCAGATGAAATAGAATCTTATTTAATGATAATGAGGTCTATGCAGAATGATATCCCCGTCACGTGATGTTGACTAGATACACTTAGAAACATTAACACTGTTTTAATGCGCTTCTTGTTGGGTGCGCAAATTCTACTGCTAAATTATGATGTAAAGAATATAAAAATACAAAATATCTTTTCATCGATTTCCTTTGAAAGATCAACAAATAGGCGGTGTTCTTTAATAATTGAATGTCTATAATCATTGTTGCTTCCGTGAGCATCATTTATAATATCCCAATATTCAAAGATATGTGAAAAATTTAATTTTTCAATAATCATAGGTGCCGATAAGATCAATGTAAAATCAGCCATTTTTTAAAGTTTAGACAACATCACGTGATATATTTTCTGTTTCTAAGGAATTGTGCATAGACCTCATTGTCCAGTGAGTTTGTTGAAAGTACCGGTACTGTACATACGTTTTGCATGAGAAGTTAAACTATAATACATTAAGCAATTGTCAGACTGCAAATCAGTGATATTTACGTTAACGAGAATAAGAATAAGAGCGAAAATTATATGAAATTCGTTAACGATAACGAAAATAAGAACAAAAATTATTTTGAGAACGGTAAAAGAATAGAAATAAAAATTAATTTTCATGAATAGAATAGTAATAATATGTTTATCTCAATTTTTTTTTGTTTATTAATTAATTTCAGAATGCATGTTGAGTCTGCATATGAAATTTTTTTTTGTTTTGTTTTTATTTCATCAACTATTTGTCGTAAAAAAAAATGAATTAAAAATGTAATTAATCATGTATATTTTCATTTTATAGAGAATCATAAATTACACGCATAATATCTTAAGGACTGACGCCTATCTAATTATGCTTAAAATAGCGATAACAGATAACCGAATCTAATTATCTTCGTAGTAAAAAACGTTATAAGAACTTTTATAAAACGGTTTGTCGGCCATTTTATGGTTTCCTTGGAAAAAAAAAAGATATTAGAAAAAAATTAACCCCTAGTATACATAAAACACACACCTAAATCTGATAGGGTAATAAAAATTTTTTTAGGTATGTGAAAAATAATTTATCTAGACAGGTGCAGACATTAAATCAAAGAGAGTAATGAAATTTAGATTCACTTTATTCCTTTAAAAAAATCAGTTTATTGATAGATAAAGTATTATTTTTTTATTTAAAATTTAAATATCTAACAAGAATCGTAAAAGGTGATAAGCTTGTAGTCAGTTCTGAGATGCAGTTTTAGATTTCATTTTTCAATGGGTAGATTATGGAAATACTCTGACACAAACAACAGTTTTCAATAATGCCCAAACAGAAAATTCATCCCTGAAGAGTATAGAGCTTATATAATCTGATCAAAACATGGAAGATCCAAAAGAAGATTCCAGTCATAATATGTTTAATGAGAAAGAACTAATATGATTTTCTATTAAGGACATACACGAATTGTGCGGTAAAATAAATATTTCTATCATATTTTAGATTTTTACATATTAAGACAGTTTAACCGATGTTTTAATAATAAAATACAGTTGTTACACAAGATTTGAGCTTCAAAATCCTTATAATATAACACATTCAAACTTGCATGTATAATTCCTTTCAGATCACAGTTCTCTTTCTTTTTCGGGTTTTTCTAATTTTTGTATTTTTTCTCATTTTGTATCGGTTATTGTGATACTTCTCTGTCACTAATCATCGCATAAGGTTAAAACGTAGCAGTCGTCTACGTTTTCTTTAACCCCAATCATGATTTTGATGATTCGTTGATAACTCTTTTTATTTTTGAATTTTCATGTGTCAATAGGCACATTTTACATGCATTTTTAGTAAAAAAATTCATTTTGTTTTTAAATAATTAAGCTATCAGCATAATCATATATGGAAAGATAGATTATGCAAATTTAAAGCAATAACAGAAAACATAATTAAATTATCTTCTTTGTAAACAAAGTTATAAGAACTTTTATAAAACTGTTTGTCGGCTAAGGCAAAAAAAAGATATTAAAAAAATGTCTCACCCCTAGTATACATAAAACACACAGCTGAATCTAATAGGGTAATTTAACATTTTCAGGTATGCGAAAAAAATAATTGAGACAGGTGTCGGACCTTAAATCAAGCAGACTCAAATGAGGGGAAAAAAGGTTTTAATTAAGTTATTAAAAGCTAAAAGGTATGATTTGGGCAGTGGGGCATGTCCAGTTAGGCTGCAAAACGATAAAGTGACATTTCGGTGAAATATATTTTGTTTGACGCTTTCACTTTTATATATTGCGAACTTGTGCGAGGCCGTAGGCCAACATCCGCTATATCTAGAGACTGCAGTCATTTAGAACATGTTGGTGTTTGTATGCCAGACTAACTGTTTGTGCAGGGAAATGTTATGCCAGACCAACTGTTTGTGCAAGGAAATTGTATGCCAGACTAACTGTTTGTGCAGGGAAATTGTATGCCAGACTAACTGTTTGTGCAAGGAAATTGTCTGCCAGACTAACTATTTGTGCAGGGAATGTGTATGCTAGACTAACTGTTTGTGCAGGGAAATTGTATGCCAGACTAACTGTTTGTGCAGGGAAATTGTATGCAAGACTAGCTGTTTGTGTAGGGAAATTGTATGCAAGACTAACTGTTTGTGCTGGGAAATTGTATGCCAGACTAACTGTGTAAGTAGGGAAATTGTATGCCAGACTAACTGTTTGTGCAGGGAAATTGTATGCCAGACTAACTGTTTGTGCAGGGAAGTTGTATGCCAGACTTACTGTTTGTGCAGGGAAATTGTATGCTAGACTAACTGTTTGTGCAGGGAAATTGTATGCCAGACTAACTGTTTGTGAAGGGAAAGTGTATGCCTGACTAACTGTTTGTGCAGGGAAAATGTATGCCAGACTAACTATTAACATTTTTGCAGGGCAATTGTTTACCAGACTAACTATTAACATTTTTGCAGGGACATTGTATGCCAGACTAACTGTTTGTGCAGAGAAATTGTATGCCAGACTAACTGTTTGTGCAGGGAAATTGTATGCCAGACTAACTGTTTAGTTAGACGCCTTAAGATTGTTTTTGCACGAAAAGCGGAGTCAATTAGTGGAGCACGCTATTGTACAAGCACTTATAAAATTAGATAAGCATGGGATTTCGGTAGAGAGAAAATTAAGATTTAAGAAAAGAATGGCAGGAGACAAATCAAATTAAATGATGCTGGAATTTTTATACGAGAAGAAAGTAGTAGGGATATGCTAGAGTGTATTGATCGCCTTCGTTCTGAACTACAGATCAGATCAACCGCGTTTATGGAAGTTGAAGATATGTTTGACTCTGTTCAGCCCAAGATTCTACTGTCAGCAAGTGAAGAAGCGTTATTGGTGTCCTTTTCCAAATCAACCTATTTCTACGAAGGGCAATCCGAAGATGAGCTCTTAAAAGAAATACCACGGCTTAGACGGCACTTAAAAGCAGCTGATATTGACATAAAGCCATGGACTGGTCAGTATTAGATATTTTGAAATTCATAGCTAAATGGGATTTCATAGAATCTCTTCCAACAATCTCGCTAGGCCTTCATTTATATCTAACGGTATGTGTATCTGTGGCTTCGTGTGAACATAGCTTTTCAAAACTAAAGCTCATAAAAAGCTATTTACGCTCCACCAAGGGACAATCAAGACTTTCTGATCTGGCTATGTTATCGATTGAAAGAAATACTGTGAATGATACTGTGAATGATACTGTGAATGATACTGTGAATGATACTGTGAATGATACTGTGAATGATACAGATTTCGATGCAGTGATTGACAGGTTTGCAGTTTTGAAGAGCGTGAAAGGAAACATTTAAATAAAGTTCTTTTAATGGACACATAAAACTTTGGTGATCAATATATGTGTGATTTCAGTGAAGACAAAAGGAAAATATCTTTCTGATCTCAATGAACTTTTTTTGTTCTGTATTGGTTAACCTATTTCTCTATTGATATTTTGTGGTATTAATGAATGTGTACGTTTAGATTAATTATAAGGAAATGCACTTTTATTTACATCATGTATTTTAGGCCTAGGAACAAACTGTCTATATTCTATAAAAAGCACCCCAGGTTCTTTTCAAGAGAAAACTATTTAAAGATGAAGGCTGCTTTACTTGAATGAGTTCTCATGGGCCTTAAAGTCAGGCGAAGTGTGTAAACTGCCGATAGGCTTACACAGAGCACCCAGGCAGGGGAATGCCAGGCTTATTCGTTTTTAACCGACATTTATGTATCGGAATTATGCACAACTTCTACACCATGGATGATGCTCGTCTGATTTACTTTTGTTTTTTATTGCAGTTTTTTTTATGTGTTATTAATAAAATTGATAATCTACAATAAGTTTAAAGTAATATTTTTCGAATTCGTGAAATATTGCAATGGTATCAAATATGTGCATGTAATACTCAACTAAACTATAATGTGAATATCGTATATTATATATTACATACGCTCCTTCTATAAAGAAGATTTTCGCGTCCTTCGCTGATCCGTAATCTGAGTTTAGTCTTGCATTTTGATTAGTGTCTTAAATGATGTAAATTTACAAGTCAGTCATAAAAGATTGACTTGTATAAGAGGCAAGGGTGTTAACTCTCATCAGCAATACGGCCCATTGCTTGATGCAAAAGAATTTTAGTCTTTTGTTTTTATGAATCAACGCATTGTGTTTTAAATAACCAAGGACGCAACTCTTGACAAATTCATTTTATAAACAAAGCTAAATATAACTTAACGCGACTAATACTTTCAGTATTAATTATCGCCTACTCACTTTTGATGTTAAAAACGGATTCCTCATAACTAATCTTGAATCCTTTGTTTAATTCTAAAAGACTAGAACTGGCTGTCTAGGTTGAAATCAATTGTCAAACACCAGCAAAAGCATGCTTTTTTTTTGTTTACGGAAATGCCTAAAATAATAAACAATGAAAAAAAAAACAACGAAAGTTCATGATCTCTTCCATTTGAAAAGGTCACGCCTCATTAAGACATGTCAATGGACAAGTCTTAACGTGTATGCATGAATAAAAGGTCACGTGCAAAAACATTTCCGTCCTTATTCGATCATTTTCTTCAAAACAATGTCTGTGTGCTACTTTACTGGATGTACTCAAATTTGTTGGGGATTACAATTTATTTCATTTCCAATAGATGTTTTCAAAACAAAACAATGTAATGTAAAAGTCAGAAGGGAATTCTCACCTTTTTAAAATATCTATCTTATTGCTTAATGCAAAATAATTTTTGTTATTCGTTTTTATGAATTTACGCATTTTTGTTTAACCCTTCCCGTACCGACCTACTTCTATCTATGCTGCCTTCAGTTCCGCTATATACGCGCCCGGGACTGTAAGGGTTAATAACCAAGAAAACGCAACTCTTGACTCATTTATTTTGTAAACAAATAAAACTTTTACCTCACGCGACTAACACTTGAGTATTAATTATCGACTGTTCACTTTTGATGTTAAAAACAGATTCCTCATAACTAATATTGTATCCTTTTTATAATTCTAAAAGACTAGAACTGGCCGTCGAGGTTTAAATCAATTGTCAAACACCAGCAAAAGCATGCTTTTTTGTGTTTATTAGTTTAAAAATAGAACAGGAAGTCACGAACATTCGGGTTCAAAATTTCACGTCTCATTAAGACTTGTCAATTGACAAGTCTTAATGTGTATACATGCATAAAAGGTTGAAAAATAAAAAACATTTCCAGTCGAATTCAAACATTTGTTTCGAAACATGTCTGTGTGCTACTTTACTGGTTGTACTCAAATTTGTTAGGGATTAAAATGTATTTCATTTCCAAAAGATGTTTACAAAACAAAACAATGTATTGGGAAAGTCAGAAGTGAAAAATCACCTTTTTAAAATATCAAACTTATTGCTAAATGCAAAGGAATTTTTCTTATTTGTTTTTATGAATTTACGCATTTTGTTTTTCAATAACCAAGAAAACGCAACTCTTGACTCATTTATTTTGTAAACAAATAAATATTTAACTTCACGCGACTAACACTTAAGTATTAGTTATCACCTACTACCTTTTGATGTTAAAAACGGATCCCTCATAACTAATATTGTATCCTTTGTATAATTCTAAAAGACTAGAACTGGCCGTCGAGGTTAAAATCAATTGTCAAACACCAGCAAAAGAATGCTTTTTTTGTTTATTACTTTAAAAATAGAACAAGAAGTTCACGAACATTTGGGTTCAAAAGTTCATGCCTCAGTAAGACTTGTCAATAGGCGGATGCTTGGTTCTCAGCTTCAAGTAGAGCTTTTTCCCCACTCTATATATTCGTATGAATGTGTATGTGTGTGCATTTGTTTGAGGTTGTTTGTTTTTAATTTGCAACGTTTCCATATTTCTATCATTAAAAAAAGTAGCTGTTATAAATTAGTTTATTGTTCATAAATGTCAAGACTAATATTAATCATTAATATTGATACTTTATCTTAGAACTAATTGCTACAGTTATTATAATTTAATGGATACAGAAATGCTGATAAGTTGACAAAAGGTTAAATAAGTGTAAATCATATATATATATATATATATATATATATATATATATATATATATATATATATATATATATATATCGTTTTAATGGGTAAAATGAGGGCCATGTTTATATAAGAAAACTAGTCCTTTATGTCTAGACAAATGGTTAAGCCAGCTTAGGCATAGGAAATATAAATCTTAATTTAAATCACCAGACTAGACTAAAACATGGATAACCATAATTAAATTGTAGGCCGAGCGCCGATAACATATCATAATGAAAGGCATAAACGGTTGGTCCTCACCATCCACTCTAGGTGGGCAATCTAACAGCACGTGCTCGACTGTATCTTCTGCTTCCCTCCAGTTTCGACACAGTTAATCAAGGTAATACATAAACCTACTATAGTAGGCCCCTATATCGGACAAAGCCCAGTTCGTAATTGTGCTATCGTGGACTGTTCCGCCACGGGTCAGCATGACTTGGCTCACGTACCAGGGTTCTGTCTCCCACTCACTGATCGATCTGCGGGCACTCTCAGAATAAGCACGGCACACTACCAGATGCGCCGAGTTTAATCTAAGTCTTTAAATGCCATCATTGTTTTCAGGCAATAATCTCTTTTCTTTTCCTCTCGCCTGGTCTTTTGATTGTCGCAATGTGCCTATGGAGACCTCGATGATGACGTAATGCTCAAATGCAAACAGCAAATAACATTTTAAGAAATTTGCTCAGAAAAACGCAATTACGATAAGACAAAGTAAATCTGTAGTGTAAATAAAATCTTTTTTGGCAAATAGTTATCGATTGTATTACAATTATTATTACAGTGTATATAAAAGCCCTTTAGGTATGCATGGCAGTCACAATGGCATAGGCAGTCAACCGAATCTTCCCCTCTGGGGTATTAAGCGTATTCTGTCATGTGTTGTATAAAAAGCTATAAATAGCTGTATCCGTTAAAAAACATGACGCATTTAATATGTGCTGAACTTCCTTATTTCGTTTTCGACATCTAGCAATTGATTATCGAGTAAGTAGTATTTTGTTAATACGCATATTAATAACATCTTTCTCTAAACGTATCATTTTTTTACTTTTTTTTGCTTTATTAATACTACAATTTTTTTTCAAAATCTCTTTAGTTTTTATAAAACTTTTCTTCACTTCTTTACGTACTATTAAGCAGTATTGACGCATTGACAGAACACTACGAAACAGCTGCACATTCCTGGAAAGAAATCTGCTAACTATATCAGATTGATAAATAGTAGACCTATTACCATTTTCAGCTGAACTAGCAGCTTGTAATTTGGACACTTCTATTATAACGGTAATCATTCATATATTATTTTATCAGCCTTTTAATTTCTGGTCAAAGTAAAGCCCAAAAATAATTTCTACATTTTAAACCAAATATTGTATTGAAGGCGTAGGTCCTGTTTTAGAGTTAGCGTTAAGAACAGTAACTATGCTCGATACATAAATCTGGGTTATTTTAACTAATACTTGTAAGTTGTTCACATTGGATTTATTACTACCAATTAGCCAAAAAGCAGCTCTTTGTATTTATATATTCCTGGTCGGGGTGACAAATCTATAGATCGCTAAATATGATAATTACTAATGAATTGAACCAACATGTTAAATTTCAGACCCCTGAAGCTTTTATGGGCAATGTATTTATATCCTATGTTAGATGGTGTACAGCTTTAGGAGTAAAATTATACATAAGATTTAAATTGTTAAAACGTAGTATGATATCAAATATAGTTAATAGAAAAAAACCATAGAGTGACGGAGCGTTGATTTCACTCATACTTGCCCGTGGGCTACATATGGCCTGTCGCACAGTTATGTCCGGCCTGCGAGGCTATTAATGTGTTTTACTAATCTTTAAGAAATGCTTCATGCTCCACTGACCAAGGAATATGTATCCAGTTGGAAGTGCAACCTTAAGTGTCATTCGAGTTTTCGACCCCCCCCCCTTCTCCACCACCCCATATGTTTTTGAATTGACAACCTCGATCGAATTGATTAAAATGTTATGTGCAAGGCTTTCTTTAGTTATGCATGGCACCCTGCCAGTATCAGATATCTGGTCTTTTCCTGTTCACGCACTTGCTTGTATGCTATTGTATTGTAGACAAACCATACACGCTATTAAAACGAATAGTTATAATTAGATTATACACCGGGTATAGTGTAAAGATGGGCATCGAACCCACTTTCAGAAGTTCGGGTTCGGTAACAGCTCTAGTTCGGTGTACATGTACAAACTTTAATCAATAATATTTCTGCATGATTAACATAGTATAATATTTTAGATTCTCCTAGGATTCTAAGACCCATAACTATTTATCTCAATGAAATACAATATTAATATGCTGGATGGGAATAACATTCTCATTATTATAACCTTACGCCATTCGGGTTTTCCCCAAATGACATTAGCATGTATGCGGCTAGACATTGCCATATATGTCTTTACCGCTGACTCTACAAAGAAAGGATTGTGCCTTCTTAATAAATTGGTTTGAGCAAAGTGAAGAAAGGCACTGATCTATAGAAGAAAGAGAAAACAAACAATTTCCACTGCACTTACCGATATAAACAAAATTGTGTCTAAAACTTACTGTGCCACTGATCTATAAATAGATCGGAACGGAGTCTATGTTGCTGCCATTTTACAAAATATGCATATGGATTGTTGCTGTCAAGCTTCTAACTTCTCATTAATAATATAAAACTTACAATGATACGATCAAAAGGAAAGAAAAAGAAAACAAATACCAAACAATACAAAAAGTTAATAATAAAAAAAAGTTGACAGCAATATTTCGCAGTACGGGAAAACCCGGTCCCGAATACACACTAAATTTGAAAGCATTTCAAATGGACATCATTTGGAAACTGCGCCCGTTTAATAACCTTAACATGCGGTGATTAGTAAAACGGCTAAGTTTATTTTTTAAAATAAATTAGTGAATTAAGCAATATTGTTGATAAAATAAAAATTTCTTTTGGAGGACGTTTCCAATTTATACATTTAACTTTTAATCCCGATTAGTCCAACGGCTAAGAAGAATATAGAGCAGAATAAAACATCTAAATTAATAAACAAGCTCACGGTAATTAATATATATTGATCAGTGACAATGGAAACAAAGTGGCGGAAATTTCCTCAAGAATGTTACTTCCGCGTCTAATCCATTCTTTTTAGAGATCAGTGATCTTTACACCTCGATACGTACTATGGCAGATCCTTTAATTACCTCTCCATTTAACATTTACTAATTTACTCATATTGGATCCCTCACCTTGTATGTTTATAATGTCAAATAGATATCATTTTTTTGTTTTTTAGTGTTTCTTTTTCAATTACAGCTTTTGTACTTTTAGTGTCTTTTTATAAACAAACGGTTTCTGGGTATATACTAACAAATAAAGCTCTACACTCTACAACCATGATATGTTTAGGATATGTTTGGTTTATTATAAATATGAACCAAATTATTGCCTTTAAGTATTCCCGAAAAAGGATTCACTAATTCGATGTGGAATGCATAAAAATATTTCTATAAAATATTATTGGAAAAAATGATTAATTATTTTTTTATCTATTGCTAGCCCAATAAAAATGCTGCGAAATAGCATACATAAATTGTTAAAGAAAGGTCAGAATGCAATGCGGTTTCGATTTGTATTAAGTATTCACGTTGGACCAATTTGATCCAGTAAAATGCACTCACACGTTTTTCGAGACCACAGCGTGGGCCTACAAGGGCCATCATAATTTCCGGCCTCTTTCAAATTTGGATTAATAAGTTTGTATTTTGCTATTTACTTCGGACCACCCTTCACTGTGCTGGTTTTAATTTTTTCTTTATATTTCGGTGCTATCCAAACTTTACATTCGCATCGAGTGGGGGGGGGGGGGGGGTGTTTATGATATTTTTTTTCGAGTTTGCTAACAAGGCTTACGGGTGGAGTTGGGGTCTTGACACAATGTGTACATGTGCAAAAAAGTTTATTTAAAAGGTTAAATAACAGCCTCTCACTTAGAAACTTGAAATGGGGGACTCTAAAGAACAAGAAAATGTAAACAATGTAATCTGCACTGTATCAGAAATGTTAAAAAGATGTATTACTCACGGGCTGGCATGGTACACTTGCTGTTCATTAAAGGCAAGACAAAAGCATGCCGGTTAATTTACAATTAGTTTAATGGCTGAAAACTGCATTCAAGAACGACAGATTCGAGACTGATATCCAATAGTTGGATTAAATATGCTTCGAAATCCTGAATGTTGTATTAATTGAAACTACTAATGGTTGTTTTCCATTTCTCGAAAGTAGATAATATAAGTTTGCATTTCGCTAAATCGGTCTAACGTATCAATTTTTTTTATGCAGTGTAAGCGAGTATAACCGAAATATAGGCTACTAGGGTATTATTTCAAAGACACAAAAAAAGAGAGAGAATATGCATTATTCGCATCAAAATATATTTGTTGTGAACAAAACAAATGTGTCAGTCTTATAATTTTGACGGAGATAAATACAAGTAGCGTATATACATCTCTAATATATATTATATTGAGTGTGACATAAAAGTTAAGTTAAAGTACACTTCTCTTCCCCTCCCCTCCCCTCCCCAACACTTGACACACTTATTTCTCCACTTTTTTTCTGTTTTTAACTCGACTCATGTTCGATTGGTCATAGGGGTTATGGTCTTGGATTGATTATGTTTTCCGGTGAAATGGTCCAGTTCACGGGCTTCAACCTTTTGATAATAGTGTGCCGAACAAGAATGTGTAAATCATTCAGCGTGTCAATTGCCCGAAATATGTGCGATAAAATCTGTTCACAAGTGTTGAACCATGCTGAACGTAGAGCGAATGCCTAGTAATTGAGAATAGCAGATGACTTTTCCAAGTAGCTTCCTTCCAAATTCTGCCGCCAAACGGTATTTTGATGCCCATTTATAGATGCTTAAAATTAAATTCAACTTGCTTCATTTTGAAATCACTAATGTCCCGCCACTAAAAAAAAAAGATCCAGATCTAAGTAGGTTGTCAAGCCACTCATACATGGTGTGGTATAAAATCGTGAGTCCAGGAATTTGAAATCCATGCCTTTCTTTTTAATAGAAAACTCTGCTTTCGGTTATTACAATGACATGTACTTCTGGCAAATATCACCTTTCTATCTTAATATATGCATTAACTTAGGGAAGTAATACAATGTTTTGATATTGATTTCACGGCAGGATATGCCAGTTAAAATGTAAATCCATTCCAGTACTCAAATAGTTTAAATATTGCTTACCCTGTCAATCTGATTGGAAGTTCAACTCACTGAAATGTGTTACTATGTCATTCAGAATATATATGGCTGCAACAGTCATTTCTCCTCTTTCATTGCCGGAAAAAAATACATTGATAAAGAAATACCTCTCGTAGGTCTCTTGCGTGCCATTGAAAGCAAGTGTGGTATGCATTCCTTAAATTGTCGACAACTGGTCTAGCTAGTCAGTCAAGAGAGTTTAGATAGTTACTGTTGTAGTGACGACTAGAAAGATAGACTTTTAACGTTAGTATTGTCGATGTTGTGGAATAAAGATTATTTATAAGTGAAGAAAAAACTACCACCTATAGTCCGTTGCTTTTACTTTACTAGGTTAACGTTAGACTGTGTCAGAGTGTAAAAAAGCGGATTCTTCGAAAGTCTAAGACCATCATCTGAGAAATACACCATACACCTCATTCCCTTGTATATATATATATATATATATATATATATATATATATATAAATATATATGTGTGTGTTTGAATATGTATGTATGTATGTGTATGTAAGTGCGTGCCTTTCGGGTTGTGACTGTTTATCGTCAAACCAGGTATTCATCTCTCATTAAACGCATACCTAAATCGTACGCACGCCTGTTCTAGTCTGATCTAAACCAGGTATGTCAAACGTGTGGCCCGCGGGACGCATGCGGCCCTTTGCAAGCACACGTGCGGCCGCATTAAGGATACTGCAATTATCTCATTTAATGGTGAAAATTGCCGCTTTATTACTTTAAACTGGATGTATAAAACATTATGGCATCAATCAAACGGCGCAAACTGACATCATTCGGTCATGTGTTGCGGCACAAACTGACATGATTCGGTCATGTGTTGCGGCACAAACTGACATGATTCGGTCATGTGTTGCGGCACAATAGCCTGTCAGGAACGATGCTCCAGGGCACGGTGGAAGGTGGGCGTAGGAGAGGCCGTCAGCGGAGATGTTGGTTCGACAATGTATAGTATTGGACAGGCGTCAGTTGACTCAACTATTGACTACCGCTCAAGAGAGGCAAAACAGGAGAAAGTTGACCGCTGAGGTGTCCATTCGCTCCCCCAACGACCACAACGGTCATGGAATTAATGATGATGATAAAACAGAAATCTAGCACGATGCCACGTATAAGAAAGCAATACGGCTATTTTAAGCTAGCAAGGGTTTTATATCTATGAAAGTAGGCAACATTGAAAATGCTGAAAATATTTTATTTGCTGAGACCAGAAATTACTTTTTTTTTTGGAGATGAAAGGAAAAAACACAGATAAAATAAAACATTAAAGTCGGATCCAGGATCTAGCGTTTGCTGTGGACTGTGGACATTACTGCTCATTTAAGTGATCTTAATTTGAAATTAAATGGCAAAAACAAACTCATCACTCAGTTGTACGACGATATCAAGTGTTTCATTACAAAGTTTATTTAAGGCGTTTACAACACTGGGAACACGAATAATTGTTTTTTCCCTTTTTGATGACGTCATAAAAAGAATAAGCTTAAGCATAATCTCTACGCCATGATTTTTGTTTGATTTTGCGAAGACAAATGATATAAAGCCAGAGATTTCAACGTGAAACAAAAGTTGTCTTATTATTCTCGATTTTTTTAAAACCAAAATGATCAATGCGAACATTTAAAAAGTATAGAACCTTGACAGTGTTCACCGCAAAAACACAAATAATATTTGTAGCAAGTTTCATGTCATTCTTTCCAGTATTAAAAAAGATTATGCGGTACATACACCTTTGATATTTTTATTATTATATGTATGATTGTGTACGGTCTAACTAGTATTGACATGTTATGTTTACAGCCATGCCAGGAAGAAAGCGAAAATTAACGAAAGAGAACAAGAAAGTCAAGAAATATAAGAGAGAAATTTTGACAAACAGTGCAGAAAAGGTCAACAGAAACATTAATTCATTTATTGTTTTGTCTGTTTACATTTATATTTTTATTATTATTTACATTTATATTATTAGGTAAGTTAATGGAGCCCATGAAAATGGCTGTTTTTATAAAAGGTGGTTCACAATAGTTTTAAATTGTATAAAGCTATTGATTTTTTGTTACAAAATGAATTGGCGTTGTCAAGCACCCTATTTTATTAACTAATGTTGCTTTCTATTATTGTTTTAGAAACCATCAAGAGTAATAACAACACGCAGTTACAAGTGTAGTCAACATGTTGAAGGTAGTTTTTGTGTGTAGTAATATTTATTAGGCCCGATCTTTGAAATAAAATTGTGTTAGCATTTGTATTGGCATTGGTTTACATATTAATCATTAATTTAAATTTAACGAGGATAAAAAAAAAATTGATGGTTTTGTCGCAATGGTTTTATTCTATGTTAAACAGTTTTCATAATATGTTGTTATAGTCAATATAAAGATCCTTTTTTTTAATTTTTTAGTCATGATCGTAAACTGTGTTAATTACGTAAATTATAAACATTGTATTATTTTTTTCAGATAATCTGACTCCTGTGATTGATCAAACATATGTCAGGTCTATTGAAAGAAATATTTTGCTTATTGGTAAATGATATACGTTTTGTTTAAACAATGTCTTAATTTGACCTATTATAAATTATTCAATGAACTGAATGAACATATTCATTTAGCAATTTTTTTTTTATTGTTTGTCAACTTTACCTCATCAGGTAAACACGAAAACCAGGTGTCAGAAGGTGGAGAGCTTGATTTACACCAACACTTGATAAATTGTACCAAAAACCCAGGTCATAAGGAGTTCATACCTATTGAAACATTCAGTAGGAAACATCTGCCTAAATACTTTAGGCATAAAGTCTTATATGATCTAATCAAAACGGCAGCTGACCTTACCGTTAGAATTAGCATAAAAATGACCAGTCCAAAGAGACCAGAGTTTTGGCCGAACACAATGAACCAATATTTTTGTCTGACATGAGAGGAAGTGAAACATTTCGGACCGGGACAGGAAAAGTAAGTTTTATGTTCAGAGTCACGTCTTCATTGTGTCCGTGTGTCAAATGTCAGGATTCTGACAAACCCAGCGATGTTTGGTGGAGGATTGGTGTGTACACAGCCGCACATGTGGTTTTTGATGACATAGAAGCGAGCCACACGACTTTCAGATTATTCTACGACAGAAACGATAGCCCGTTGATAGTTCTCAAAGATCAGGTGCGAGTAGAAAACGCGGACGTCGAAAAGGACATGGCTCTTTTGTCGTGTGTGACTTGCGATAAAAGTATTGGTGACAAGCTAGAAAAAATATTCAATTCTTTTGAGGGTATCTGGAACAACGTACATGATAAGGGAAAATCATACAGGCATCTCCACAGGTTAACCTTTATAGTGTCACAACCACATGGATGTACAAAACAGGTCAGCCTGGGTCAATGGAAGGAGAAATATTAGGTGGGCGAGGAAACCAGTAACTGTCAGTTTACATATACAACAAGCACGTGCCCAGGAAGTAGCGGCGCCATTGTTATGTGTGTGGGTTACAACGGCTGGTTCAATAGCCACGTCCACAGCGGAAGTCTAGAATCTGGACGTAATTACAGCGGGGTCAGTTGGATCGCGGTATGATTTCCGATTAACTTTTGTTGGAAAAAACAAAAACAAAAAAAAAAGAGAGATTCTCAAATCTGTATACGCTTACCTTGATTGAATCTCATAAAATATAAATGCTTCACTTTTTAACGACATGGACTAGTGTTGTCAAATTGACAGGTATACTTTCAAAAAAAAAAATGTTCTATCAACCTCAAGGCCTACTTCAGAAAAAAAATAGTGTTTCATTATTTAATCAACTTGTGTGAAACATGTTCTATTATATACTTTCTAAGTTTTAACCTAATCGATAGGTGATTATCTTATATTTATAGTTTAAACTTTAAACACACTCTTTAAAATGTATTGAGATTTTTTTTATCTTGTATATTAACTTCGCACAACTTTCTGACAAACGACCGGCCGACTAACAGACCCGACATTCGGTGGGCTAATTGAATCATTTCCCGTCATGCTATTGATTAAAATAAAAAACTTAGCACATCGAAGTTGAGCACAAAATATATCAAGCTTTCGGATACATAGCTCCATCCTAAACCCATAAATACGTTTTTAACATCGTCTTTTTTTAATAATATATAATGTTCATCTGTAAATCTTTATTGAACGCACATGTTTAACCGTGTGTTAAGTGTTTACTATGCTTATGCACTTTTTTATTTCTTTGTTGGTGGCAAGAGGTAAAATATTTATATGATATTTATATGACTAATATCATGTCAAAATGGAATATTAAACCAATATTATTATCTGTAATAATTGGTGAGTCGCTTTCTTTATAAATATATAGTGAATACTTTTGTTTCGCTTTTCAGTAATATTTATTTTTATAAGCCTTTTTATGTGCCTTTTTCAATACTCAAGCATTGCTTTTTTTTTCTTTTTATTTTGTGTGTGACAATTGACAAGTCTTATCGAGAATGCATGCAAGGTGAACCTAAATGTCTATGCATTCCAACCCTTCCGGTCATATTCGTTGATTTACCAAACTCTTTAATAAGATGGACCGCTTGATATAATGTTTCTGCTATTTGATGACTAGAATGACTTTTTTTTCGGAATTCCCGATTATCGTTTGTACTGTCAAAGATTTTTTGGTACTGTACACTTCCGTTTTATTTAATCGCTAAAACGTTCTCAATGGAAAATTAAGATTAGGACAGCTTTATTGGCTGCGTACTTATTTAAAAAAAATCACGAGCTCTAAAAATAGTGCCAGCGGTACATCTTATTATAGTCTTTGGTAAAACGAAAATTTTTTTAGTATATAAACAATACACTTTTTTTCAAGCAAGTACCGGTAGTGTCCATTAATATAGACAGAACCTTGCGATAAAGTTTACAAGTTTCATTTTTATCTACACAAATTAACTATTCAGCTCTAAAAATAGAGCAAGCGGTTCATCTTATTAAAGTTTTTATATTGATAACAAAACTTGCTGCGCTTCTGGATGTTCTACGAGTAAGAAAATATGTAGGAGATAAAATAATTTTAAAAAGAAGTGGACGAAAGAAAACGATTGATTTTGAACGTTAGACGTGAAGAATCATTTATTTTGAATGTAAGATTTATAAAAAAAATCATTTAACCGGAAGTAAACCGAAAATAAATGTATGCATTGTTACCTGATCTGGTAGTTACAACTTTTAATTAAACTAAACGCGACTAAAACTCTGATTATTAATTATCGTATACTCACTTTTGATTTTCAAAAACGGATTCCTCATAACTAATATTGTAGCATCTAGATACTTATATACATATAAGCTATAAGCTTACTTAAAAGTGTCAAAAACATTATTTAAAGTTTGATGACGGAAATAAACCGGAAGCTCAGGTATGCATCCAACCGACAAAGTCAGGCCTAAAAAAAAAGACTTTTCAATGGGCAAAGTCTTCGGAAGGCTAAATATAAATACATAACAGAATAATGATTTATGAAAAACGTTATGTTTTGTTTTATTTATGATGCGGCTTGTATTTTTTTCAAATAAATATGAATGACATTTCCTAGATTTATAATCTCCTTTCTAGGCCTATATGTTACCTATATATTTGTAAAATTCAGTATTCATTAAGCCTTTTGAAATAAACATAATCTATTTGTATATTTATATCTTTATGTTTTTTTTTATTAATTGGTGTTTTGTTGCTTAATTTTATTTTTCATTTTATGTTTATAATACATACTTTTTTTTTAAAACTCATACAAGTACAAGCGTAGGACGCAATAATCATCTGCATAAAAGAATGTATGTATGTTTAGTAATTACAAGAAAGTTTAAACGAAAAACTCTAGAGTTGGCAATAGTAATAGTACCCACTTGTACTTCCCTCCTAGGACGCCAATGTTCGAAAAATGATCTAATTGATTTTAAAGGATTGCAATTCCAAGTGGTATAGCTATATAATTCCCTTACACCGAAAAACAAATCGTAGTATTCTCCCTTTAAAAGATTCAAAAAGACCGTTTAAGTATTTTAAGATGAATCAATTCTCAAAACTGACTAACCTTGGTGTCAGGGTTCAAAATATATTATATATTTATTGTATTAAGACCTAAATTAACAATGAATGATTTTTATTAAATGATAACTTCGAAAACGAACGAAAAATTTTGATAAAAATATGTAGTATGAAATGGTATGATTGTGTGTGTTAATATGTATATTTTATAAGTTTATTGATGTCCTTGTGGATTAATAGTTATTTTATATTGTTTTTAAATTTTGCTTATTGATGCTGCAAGACGAAACATCTGTATTGAAGTAAAAATGTCTATTTGTTTTGATCTATACAGAAATCTTATCTTTCTTAGGCCTACTCTAAACTCTTTGCAAATTATACTTTTACCATATCACAAGACCTGATGAATGTGTTGAACTTGTTTTTAACAAGCTTACGCACTTACATATACCAAGGACTATAATAAGATGGACCGTAGCTTATGCCGCTTTTAATGAGTTCTTGTAGTTCTTGTGGTGGTCTTCATTGATAATATTTTCCGATAAATCAAACTGTGAGTTCCGATTATTTGGGTGACACATTCAGTACCGAAATTTAAAATCTAGGCCGAACAGAATCTACACTAAGTTCCAATATATTCATGAATTGTCATTTACCGCAAATACTAGCGGCTGCTTCTTTCAACACAGTATCTGCGTTTAACAGACAAGATGCTCTTCTCTACACATATGTAACTGGTCGTCATAAGTACATTATGGCGCCAACCCTGTCACATGCACCTTTATTTATATGGTGAGTATGTGATGGTGTTGGCGCGATGATGTCATCACGCTGGGAATTCGTATGGGAACTTGTATATGTATGTGGGCTAACCCGCTTGGAGTCGAATAGATGAACAAGGATTGATTCCTAAGGCAATCGAACATATAATAATAAAATGTTTCTATGATCGTAGGGTACCCAGGCGAAATGATCGTTCAACCCCGAAAGATTCTGATACTGCTGTTACTCAACCATTAGATGATAATATAAAATGCATTCGACTGTTTGGTAAAAATACTTTTTGTTATGTAAATTGCAAAGGGTTACGACGCATTGGTTTGTCTTTCTGGAGGTCTTGAGTTCAAAACCTGGTCCTAAACATTGCCCTTAATTTTATTAGTCTCTGATGGTTCACACCTTCAGCAACGGGGACTAGATACTGTGTTGGCCAAACGACATGTTGGATCTGAAAATCTCCTTTTCAAATACTGTTACCCAAGGACTGGAAAGTGTCCCTAAGTTGTTGTTGTTTTTTTCAATCTACTCTGACTTGCGGGTTACCAGACAATATATGGAAACATTTAAAGCGGGTTGACATTTTCTGGCAGACCAAAATACGGCAACCACTCAGAATACTTTAAATCTGTTATTTCGCCTTATAGCACTTCTTTACCCATGGGCCTTAACGCTGGCGAGGTGTGTAGACCACCGGTACGCTCCGATTAAAAACACATCATGTGGGATAGCCCCTGTTTCGCGTCCGAGAATCTTTGCACTACCAAGAGGCTCCGAGACTCGCTGGGGATGAAGCAATGTGTGCAACGGCCCGTCTCAGCCCCACCCTGGTGCCTTGATGTGCCTTTAGTCTATGCTATGTGCTATCGGGCGACAGTGCAGGTATACGAGCGAGCCACCACGTTATTGATCCAAGGGAGGGGGATTCCGCAGGTGGAGGAGAAGTGTATTGCATGTACTGCGGAAACCGCACCCTACGTCACGTGACAGGCCATTGTGACTAGTCTCAGTAGTAGTAGTAAAGTACCCGTTGGACCAAATTGATCCATAGGTCCGATGAAGCAGCGTTCACCAGTTTCTGTGGCCACGGCATACTAGATGATTGTGTGGCCAGCACTATTTTTTGCAAATTTTTGGTGGAAATCCACACAACTGTACATGGTTAAAGTGGAATTGGTTAAATTTATGGGGTTACCATCTATAATATTTAGGAATGGTTTTTACTTGTTAAGACATTAGTTAACTTTAATGTTAATTATGGTAAAAAATGTCCATCACGTTATAGAACCACAATTGCCCTTAAGTAATGATACTTTTTATAATTTAATTATGCGACTGAGCCATGTTTTATTTAAATTCTCAACATGATCGTTCATTGATAAATGTTTGTAAATTGTAAGGGACAAACATAGGCGTCAACACTGTTGTATTTTAGGGACGAACAATATCCCATGTTAATTATTATCATGGTAATTATGGTATATTTTTCTTTCGAGGAGCGAGGGCGTGTGACATATTAGTAGTTCCCAATACTGGAACACAAATTATTTATTTTCTCTCTCTCTCTCTCTAACGCGAGTTAGTGGGCGGGTCCAAGTTTTCCATTTCCTTTTATGGTTGTCATTTTGACTTGTTGGTAACGTGTGCAAACTATTCTTAGAAATCCACTTTTGTAACGTCTGCAAAATTCTGGAATGGTTTATGGAATAGTTTATTATTACGTACATGGGAGATCATGTTAAAACTACCGTTTTTAATATGGGATTAAAGTAAATTGCACCCATATTATTACCTCCTTAATAATGGATCTGTACCCCGCACTCCTCGACCATACTTAAGGCTTTGCGCACTGCTTGCGAGCCAGCGAAAGAGAGTAGACACACAGAGAACGTAGATAGCTCTTGAATGCCGTGTTGACGCTTGTTGTTTGGAACCATTTTCTTATTGTATATATCTTGTACATATTTGCACATATTGAAAATATCGCCTGAATTAAAAATCTTCTTGATTGAATCATTTACACAGAAGCTTCCTTGTCAAGTTACTATTCTATTTTATTGTTTACAATACCATAATATATATTTATTTACAACTACAACGCCAAGGAAAGGAACTGTTAGAACGAACTCCTGAGTTTGATCCCAAGACGATAATGGATACGTGTAATACTGAAGCTTAACTAATATTAGCCAAAGTCAACCCTAGGACTAACGAGAAGTATCAACAATATTTACACGGCTCTGACCACAAGGGGATTGTGGTCGTAACACATTCAACATGAACATTTACCTACATGTCATCAAGACTTTGATTTGTTTGAGCTCATCAAAGCTGCATCTGACAGTTAGAATAAGTGTCAATATGACGAGTTCGCAAAGACCAGACTTTTGGCCGAACACTAAGATTCCATACTTTCTGTCTAACTTGAGAGGAAAGAAAATATTTAGGTGTGGCAGTGGAAAGGTTGGTGGATTGTGGAAGGAAAGACAAAATACGTGTCCTTGTGAAAAATGTAAAGATTCAGACAAGCCCAGCAAAGTATGTTGGAAGGTTTATGTTGAGACTGCCACACATGTGGTATTTGATGACATAGAAGCCAGCCAAACGTCCTTTAAATTGTTTTATGATAGAGAAGATAGTCATGTGGTAATTGTAAAAGACAATGTTCCAATTCATTATATAAACACTGAGAGAGACTTGTGTTGGCTACGCTTTGCAATATGCGATCCCCTTAAGGCGTACACATTGGGTAAAATGTGGGAACAGTACGTAGAAATGTTAAAGAAAGTTTTTGACAAATACGAACAAATTAAAGACGAGGACAGATTAAGGTACTGGGTTCGAGTACTGGTGAAGGCTAGAACTAGTTCTCGGTTCAGGAGGGTGTCCCTGAGTGTACCCAGCTGGAGGGTGTCCCTGAGTCTGCCCAGCTGGAGGGTGTCCCTGAGTCTGCCCAGCTCTTATGGATCAAGTTGGGAATTACTTTTTTATATATAGTTTGAAAAAAAAAATATTGTGAAATAATAACAAGTAATTTTGAAAAAAAAAAGTAAAATGTAGAAAAAAATACCAAAACAAAATTAAAATGAATACATTTAAGATACATTTACCAATCAACAAAGGCGTATCCACTGGGAGTAAGCGTGTTTTGTTGACAATACTGTTAATAGATATTATTGTGAAAACATATTATTTCAAATAAAAGTATGAAAGTATTTTAGTCGGCTGAATACTACATTTGTTGGCTTTGTCATGTGTGTTGTACAGTTTTGAGATTACTTAAATTAGCTGCATAGCCTTTTTTAGCCTAAAGCATGGTTGGGCAAACATTTTGTGCGTAAGGCCACATTGATATATGCTTTTCACGGGCCGCATATACATTATGTCCACTTTGTTTGCAGCAACCTATCACAAAAAGTAATTATGAATTGCATAGAGATTATTAAACATTATTGCAATTACTTGCATTCTACTTAGATACATACTAAATACTTAGGTGTGCCGACATTTAAACTAGGGATGTTTAGACCGGTTATAGCGGTTTCTTTTTAATACCCGTTTTCGTCTATAAGACCGGATCAAAACCGGAATTTGGTCCCCCCCCCCCTCTCCTTTCTCGCGATGTCAGAGACCGGGAAAGCCAAGTGTGCGTAATTGTATAGGTATATTTGAAAAATAGTTAGAAATTAATTAGTGTTATTTGAAGTGCATTTAATGGGTTGATTTGGGGGAAAACAGTATGAGTTTTTACCAAAAACTTCTTTAGAACTAAAATAATGTGGGTTACAATTGATTCCAGCCGATAATAGCTTTCAATCGTGATAATGCAATTGCCTATTATCGTTGACCATAATATTAAAAATGCACAAGCGTGCCAACTTTAAATTGTTATATTATACTAAATATTTCAATACAATTCAGTCTAATATAAATGACATATACTATTAACTAGAGGCCGACCGCAATTCTGTTTCGGTTTCGGTTTCCACAAGTAGACAAATAGCCTCTTTCGGTGCAGTTTCGGTTACGGTCGAAACCAAAAAGTAAGCTTTCTGTTTGCTTTCCGGTTCGGCCGCATTTGATATTGACTTTCGGTCGTCAGCCGAATATGTATATTAACTTTCGAAATTCAGACTGCAACGTAAGTGTTTCTGCTTCTTGATAAAATGATATATTATAATACATATTTATATATAAATGTATAATATATGTTCTATGACTTACATAAATAGAGTCCCCATAAAGTAGTTAATTTTACACAAAAATGTGCAGTCTTTTTACTCCCTTTCTTTTAACTTGTACTGTCTGTCTGTCCGTCTGTCAGCTAGCCTGGTTGTTAGCAAAACTTTGCATCGATTTGTCCGCCACTTCCCGTCGTCCAATCGAGCTGAAACTTGGGCTGCGGACTTGTCCAGACTAACAATACATTCTATACAATTTTCAGCATTGTAGCCTTTGGAATAGTCACTAATACCTTCGACCAATTTGCGAATCTAAGAAAACAAACATGGCTGCCTCTACAGGAAGAGACGGAAGTAAATAAAATTTTAGAATATGTTCGTTTTTGCGAAATAAATAGAATGAAAACGACACAAAATAGCTACAACAAACGAGTTTTCTTTTTATGGTTTTTGCGGGACAAAGCTAGAACAAAAAAAAAAGGATGCGCAAAATTTTAATGTGGAAATTCATAAAATATGATATCACTTATATTTATTATACTCCCTTTAATTTAAGTTGCATTTTCTGTCTGTCTGCAATCGTCTTGCAAAACTTTGCTTCGATTTTTCGACCACTTCCCGTGGTCCAATCGAGCTGAAATTTGGACAGCAGATTTGTGGCGCCTAACAATACATCCTATCAATTTTTTCAGTTAAAACAATTTAATAATACTACACTTATAACAATATTCATTTCTTAAAAGGAAAGTATAAGAAATATTTTAATTTCGCGTTAAAAATGCCTGTGTAACTTTTTATAGTTTTTCGGCGCAAAGCTAGAAAAAAAATAATTATGCGCTACGATTATTTTTAGAACAATTCATACGGAGTAAAGAGATATTTTTGAGATTTGCGACACAGATATTTTTTCTGTACGTTTCATTTGCAGTAGTCAATCAATTATTTAATTTCATGATGGTAAACTTAGTTTGCAAATAAAGGGAGTATAATAAAAACTTCGTTTTTACGGTTTTCTTGTTTTAATCTATCAAAATATATATTAAATATAAACTTAGTTTACAAAGAAAGGGAGTATAATAAAAACTTTGTTTTTATGGGTTACTTTATTACATCTTTTGTTTGGAAATTTCGGTTTATATTTCAGTTTCTGTTTTCGGCCTAAAGTGTAGTAAAACTTTCGGTTTCTGCTTCGGTTTCGGCTGATAGTGAATTTATAACTTTCGGCATGGTTTCGTTTTTGGACGAAACGAAAAAAAAATGGTTTCGGTCGGCCTCTGGCCTATATGACATCTAGATTTAGAGTGCCCTTGACTTGTAATTCCTTGGATAACCTAAATTTGTACTGTGGATAAGGTCAGATCGATCTATTCAGCCCGTGTCTTCCGTTGATGATATAATGTAACGAAATAAACTAATTAGAGATTGCCAATAACTAATTGAAAAATGTTTTAAAATACCGAGATTGAGAGGATTCACAGCGATTAAGCTTTTAAATTAATTCAGAGTTTCCAGATTTAAGGAGAAGAAAACACTTACCAGGACAACAATATATCCAAATGACCAGGCTGCACAAAATTTAATTTTATAAAAATTAAAAATCTATGTCAGATTGTGATAATTTACCAAGGGAACTATAGCAGTAGATTTATATTTTTTTTTTGAAACTTTAACCCGTTTATAACTGCATCTCTCAAGTATGAAAGTCACTAGCAGTGCCGCATGGAAGGGGAGGGGGGAGTTAAGGGGACGCCTGACCCGGTGGCCATCACGAACGCCGCAAGAATAAGGGCGCCGAAGATGCTCGGTATCTTATGAAATAATAGGGAGGAAGCGGCACATTCTTTTGATCTTACTTGAGAAGCCAAAAACTGGGCTTTCTCCACAGACGATGAACGTACCGAACCGACAAACTTCGGACAAACAGACCGAAAGACTTTCTGAAGCGGTTTTGTGTGTGTTATTCCAAATAACCAAGCGTGTAGCAGATGCCACCCGTGAAGGTAGGGTACTCAGTTGTAGATCAGTTAGCTAACTTAGTTCCGCTCTCTGCTCAATCACTCTTACATCAAGCAGATGAGAAGGAAGAGTGCAGACAAGCTGTAGTATTCAAGCCTTAGTAAATCAGGCTGTTCAAAAATTAATTTTATAATGTTTCATACCTTGTATTACGAAATGAGGTGAATGCGAACCTATGAAAACGAGAAAGTATCAGAAAAGGTGATTTGTGTTTTAAATTTTTAATTAAAAAGAAATAATAAATTAATTGTTAATTTTATGTATTTTTTATCATTATCAGTACAGTAATACGAAAATACAATATTTTTTTTCTTTGATACAAATTGCGTAAGAAAACAAATGATTAATACAAATCATTTACATAAGACTTCAAAATATGACTATTATCTCCCTTGATTAGATTTATGTTACTCAAGATGTCTAAATGTTGGTATATATATATAAATATATATGCTTTTTGACTACAGTTAGTACGTATTTGTTTTATTGTTGATACTTTTTTTATATCAAGTTTGCTCACATTAATTTTATTTAGAAATTAAAAGAATATGGTTTTAATAATATACCAAAATTGTCTTACATGTTAAATCTTAATGTACCTCTGCATTACTTATCACAGTACATAGATCTAATTATTGCATTGAAAAATCAAATGAGAAGCAATACTCATTCAATTATAGTTTGTTTAAATAGCTTTATATTGAGAACGATGAACACTACACTCGTATGTTACGTATGTACACATAGGCACGCTGGTTATCATAATTACTTGTTTACACACGCACACACACACATACACACGCACACACAGAGACACACACACACACGCAAACACACTTTATTTTTTTCTAAGTTATTACATTACACAACTAACTCTATCCCTCTCTCGCTCTTTCCCTGTTTCTCCCCCTCCCCCTTTCTCTCCCCATTCTCTCTCTCTCTCTCTCTCTCTCTTTCTCTCTGTGCCGAAAACCCAGAGACTGGCTCCCATTAACGAGTAATGCCATTAACTTATTACACGATCCCATGTCTAAGTACAGGGAATCATCAGAATAAATGTGGACGTCAATACTTGGACAATACAAATCATGTGTAGCTATTGGGAGCTTTTCCCAGACTCTGTAAAACTACAACAACAACAGAGGAGGGGGGGGGGGGAGAGAATAAGGTGGTGTGAGGTTAATCTCGTTGAGGTTTGTGTTGGTAGGTTATGGGGCCGTCCTGAGTAGCATAGTCATCGGAATGTCGTGACGGACGCTTAACGCCCACTGTTCCGGAGAAGTGACGGTGCCGCGGCACGCCAATTTGGATAATGGAATAATTTGTGAGTCTGGCGGTGAAGTCATGTTCCTGGAAGATAACGCGTATTGTTTTACTACAGTATCGTAGCTTGATAGATAGATGATAGATGGGGAGATAGATATACAGATAGATGAGGAGATAGTTATACATCATAGACGGGTGGATATACAGTAGCGTAGCCAGGGGGGGGGAGCAGGGGGAGCGGCCCCAACGACCATTTTCGAAAAAAAAAAGGGCCTTTTCGGGAAAAAATATTATTTAATTAATAATTTTATCAAGCCACGAAGCACAATTTATGATGTTTCTATTTTTTGTTCTTTGAATTGCATTTCAACAATTTAATTCATTACATCATTTTGACTCATACAGCGTGCCGTAGCAAGACCAAGACCAAAAGAAAAGGAGCGTATGCTAATAGAGAAAATCATTAAATCGTTTTATATTTAATAAAAAAATTAACCTTTTTGTTATTATCAGCTTTTTTTTAAACAAAAATCATTCAAAGCTAATACACAATTTCATTATTCATTTTTCAACATTAATGATTATCAAAATTTGAATTTGAAGGGAAAATAATCTTGACAAGTTTTAATTAAATATCAGGAAGAGCTACTTAATAATCATATGTATTATGACTAATCTGGGTAGTTATTTTAATGTTAAAAATGTACATGTACTTTTTTTTTTGTTATAACATATTTCAATAATTTTCAATTATCTTGTTTAATTTGATCATTTTGAGTTACATAAATTGCAAACCATTAATTTTGTTAACAGGAAACAAAAAAAGAAACATATTAGAAATTTTAATGTAATATTCATTATCTCCGTTCAAGTAAATTCTCCAAATTTGATGCTAGTGATTCCAAACGAGTTAATTGTTTTAATATAACTAGTGTACTTCTGAAAATGCTAATCTATCTTAATTTGCCTTAAATTAGGGAAAGAGTTAAATGTTTTGAAATTGATTTCACGGAAATATATTCCCAGTTTCAATGCAAATACATTCCAGTTGCCCAATACTTCAAATGCTTTTGGACACAGTCTTGTAAATGAAATGAAAGTTTAACTCACAAACATGTGTCGCCAAATTCTACAGAAAAATTGACTTCAACAGTCAGTTCTCCTCATTCAATAACGGAATTTTTTTCCATTAAGATACAGCTTAATTGCTTCCAGACAAGAAAATAATCTATATTATATTTTACCTATACTACGTATGACTTTCTTCTAGAAGAGACTTGGGAAACTTGATATTGTCACTAACCAACAAATAAACTAAGGTGGCAACACCAAACAACGGAGAGGTCAGCACGGGTGACCAGTGATGAATGTGTAACGGGCGGTCAGTAAGAGAATGATTGGGTAGTGTGTAAGATCGTTGTTAGTGATCGAGAGTGATAGTGTGTTAAGATAGACGTTGATATTTAGAGAACGTGATGTGAAATGTGCTTAATGTATATCATGGCATCTGCATACTTTTTGTATTGTTAATAGCAATACATTTGCTTGCTGAAAAAGTGACTTGTAGAGTTATTTATTGTTTGGAAGAGAGAATAAAAGTCGGCACGTCAGCAGTTATAACGCCTCCAAAGATGTCACAATAATAACACCAGCAATAGTGGAAGTGACTGATATGTTGATTACTTTATCCACAAAAAAAGAAACAAATCGTCACATTTCGATGCCCTTTTTTTCGGATAAAAAAACTGAGCAAGCTCTTAGTCTCGCAAGGTTCGGACAACATACCGCTACCGGGTGTCTTGTCACTACCGTTCCCTCTAGCCAAACTGACCGCCCTCTGAAATCAGAGAACCGAGAGGTGATGACGGAGTTGGTGTGGGTTGACTGGACTTCCCACACATAGTGAGTGTTATCCAATGCACACAAGGCGAAATAATTTCAAGCCTTAATAAAAAGGCTGTTCAAAAATATTCTCTACATCAACTTTTGTATGTATTTATTTAATGTACAATAAGTGAATGCTAACTAATGAAAACAAGATAGTAGCAAAAAAGGTGTTTTGTATATTACATTTATAAAATAAATACAATAAACAATTGATTGTTTATTTATGCATTTTTTATCAATATGAGTGCTGAAGTAAGCATATACAAATACAATATAAGTTTTTCTTAAATGCAAATTAGGTAGTAAAACAAATAAATCATTAACAAACTTAAATTCCGTAAGATTTCAAATTAGGACTATTATCTCCCTTGATTAAATTTTGATATTATTCCAGATGTCTAAATTTTGATTTGTTTAAAAACAAATAGCGGACATGTGTTTAATTATTTATACTTTAAAAAAATCGGGTTCGCTCATAATATGATTATTATTTATTTTTTTTACAAATTAAAAGAATATGGTTTTAATAATATATCAACATCATATGATAAATCTTAATGTACCTTTGCATTACATATACTAGTACCTAATTATTAAATAAAAAAAAAATTAGAAACAATATTTATTCAATGAATATAGTTTTATATTGAAAACAATGAACATTACACTGGTATGTTACGTCTTTACATATAGGCACGCTGGTGATCAGAATTACTTGTTTACATATACACATACAAATCACACACATACACCACACACACACACACCATACACACACAAACCACACACACACAAACCACAGACACACACAATACACACACAAACCACACACAACATACACACACACACGCAAATCATACACACACACCATACACACACATTTGGTATTTTGTAAGTTTTTACGTAACACAACTCAATCTATCCCTCTCTCTCTAGCTCTCTCTCTCTCTCTCTAGCTCTCTCTCCCTCTCTTTCTATGAGTCAAAAACCCAGAGAATGGCTTCCATTAACGAGTAATTCCATTGACTTAATACGCGAGCCCAGGTCTTAGTCTAGGGAATCATCAGAATAAAACTGGACGTCAATACTTGGATAATAAAAATCATTTGTTGCTATTGGGAGCTTTTCCCAGACTCTGTAAAATAACAACAACAATGGAGAAGGGGGGGGGGGAGAATAAGGTGGTGTGAGGTTGATGTCGTTGAGGTTTGTGTTGGTAGGTTCAGGGGACCGTCGTGAGTAGGATAGTCATCGGAATGTCGTGACGGATCGCTTAAGCCCACGGTTCCTGAGAAGTGATGGTGCCGCGGCACGCCAGTTTGGAGAATGGAATAATTCCTGAGTCAGGTGGTGAAGTCATGTTCCTGGAAGATAACGCGTGTAGTTTTACTAGAGGATCGTAGCTTGACAGATAGATATATAGATAGATATATAGATAGATAGACGAATTGATAGATTGATGGATGGATAGATTGATAGATAGATAAACAGACATAGAAAAAAATATATAAGATTTCTTTATTGATTCAGGTAAGTGGAAAATTGTTTTGCTTTTGTCCTTCAGCATACTTTGAACAATATAAATAATTATCTGTACTCAAGCACAGAAATATACTTATTAAATAGACATACACGAACACAATCACACATTTTATCATACAAGAAAATGTTCATTAGTAGTCGGCTATTGTATCCTGGCTGGCTTAAGTCTTGACGATATATTTCTTGTTACATATATTTGTGTGAATTCTCATGGTAGATAGTATGGCCTCAAGCTCACGCGCAATATTTCTATGTCTGGTGTACATGTTCTTCTTTTTGTTGTAATGCAGTTGGTATTGAAATATTGTTTGTTTATATAGATAGCCATCCCTCAACATAAAGCCATAGCCTTATTTATGTATATGTTACGGCCAAAGCCCGAAGTGCGGCCAGATCGCGATCTGGCCGGCCAGATCGCGCTTTGGCCGACGCGCTTGGCCAATGTCCGATGTGCTTGAAATTGCCAGTGTTTACGCTACTTTGGCCGGCCACTTCGCGATGTGGCTGGCAATCCCTGGCCAATGTCCGATGTGCTGATACAAGAATGTTCGGTAGGCGGCACAGGTGTGATGGCGGCTTGCATAAGGTAGCAAGGACAGTGATACATACGCTGTGACGATAATTTTCTGTTCATCTTCTGCTTTTCAGAGAAAGTCCTGCCGAAGTGGTCACTAATTATCAAGGAAATTAATTATCACACGATTTAGTAAACTATCTACCTGGATAAAAACACCATTTGCGTCATAAATTGACTGTTGGTGTCTGTGATTAGAAGATTGACTTTTGATAATCCACAAAGGTGGTCAGGTCAGGCAGGAGCGACCGTATTTTTATCTAGCCAATGCCCACACGGTCTAAGTATAGTTTCATGTGTTGTATAAACATGGGTGGGACCGCCAGTCGCAATGACAAAGATTTTGTTTAATTATATGGTAATAGATAGAGAGGGAGTGTCAATACTGTACAGGACAGGGCCACCATTGATCTCGTTACCCACATCGACGACCGCGAAAACTCCCTCCCAGCCCCACCCCATTGACGGACCCTCGAAGCCACAAGCGACCGGAATGCTTGGACAAAGGGATCGGAGACAGACATGTGACTTTAAAGTCCACCCACTCTTTTCTCATTGGTCCATGTTATATTATGTGGGTAGATCTTACTTGTTTTAAAAACGCCCCAAACACGACTGTACGCACTTATTTCCTTTTGGATTTTAGTATTGTAAGACAACTGATGATAGAGATTGAAAATTTACTATAATAAACTAATTAGACTGATTTTTTAATTTATTTTAATTAAAGATTGATAATTTACTAATCTATAATAAACAAATTTGACTGATTTTTTAATTTATTTTAATTAAAGATTGATAATTTACTATATAATAAACTATTTTGACTGATTATGTAATTTAGTATAATTAATAATCAATATAGGCCTAATGTGATAATTACGGTACATAAACACTCGAAATCTCCTCAAGACCTTCTTAATCGGGCTTTGGCCGATCGTCCCTGGCCATTTCGCGATCTGGCCGGCCAAGGTCCGAAATCAAGAACAGATCGGGCTTTGGCCGGTCAAATGTGAGGTGATATTGGCCACTTCGCGATCTGGCCGACTTCGGGCTTTGGCCGTAACATATATATATATGATATATAGATAGACAGAGAGATATTTCGATATATAGATTGATTGATTGATCGACAAAGAGAAAAACAGACAGACGAAATGATATACAGTTATAAAGATATAAAGATTTATATTAGATAATATTGTTATATACGATCTACATCTATATTAAATGAAGTTTCGCAACGTCCTGATGTTTGATGAGACTTATATCCAAGAACTGATATCCTGAAGTAGCCATTATTTTCTCCTGATGTCTTAATCAAATACCCTTTATGTGTGAGAAAAACGAGAGACGGAGTATATGTGAATGTGTGTGTGTGAATGTGTGTGTGTGTATGTTTGTGTGTGAGCGTGTGTGATGTATGTGTGTGTGTGTGTGTGTGTGTAATGATGTTTGGACTAGTGAATGGGAGCGCGGATGTGGATGAGTGGGAGGGTAAACGTGCTCAGGATGATAGTGGATTGGATTCAAGCTCTCCGCTGATTAAATTATTTCTCTCTCTCCCTTGTATGACATACTAGGCTGTCACATCTGGAAACTAAACGGTGAACCGGAAACTAAACATTTAAACACGGCTCCTCTTTTATAATTTGAAATCGTCCAATCGGAATAATATACAGACGGATTATTTGTCTAGCACTGCATTAGCGGACTGCATCAAAAACAAAGTTTGATAACTGATGGATAATTGAATGGGCCGTTGAATCACTAAACCTAGAAACATAAAAGGACCGAACGGCAGAGAATAAAGAAGTACTACACTATTCTATCCCTTATGCGAGAACAAATGCATAGGCCTTAAAGTACACTTTTTTTCTCGAGTGGCAACCGCGCGTGGAAAAATAAGTCCATGAATTTGAAAGTCTTGACTTTGTTTAGAAAACTCCACATTGAGTGCTTTAATGTACTTCGGAAAAAGCTCATCTATCTTTTAAATTGCCTTAAATAAGAGAAATAGTTAAATGTTTTGAATTTGATTTAACGGATGCAAATCCATTTAAATGATCTAACACTTAAAATGCTTTTCGACCACGTTGTAAATGCAGGTTCAATTCACTGAAATTTGTCGTAATATTATTCAGAAACATCGGCTTTTTCAGTCAGTTCTCCTACTTCAAAACCGGAAGTTTGTTTGTTTTCATCAAGATGTAATTGCTTACAGACAAGAAACGAATCTACCCAAGACTTATCTATATTCCGTGTATTACTTTCTTCTAGAAGAGACTTGAGAAACTATAAAATTGACTAACTTAATAATTGATTCAGCCACTGATTGTAAGTCCAATGATGAGAATTTTGCATACAAACATTCCTGAACTAAAACAGTCGACATTCAGTTTGATACCCATGTAGTTCACCATTCAGCACCCATTAATTATGCTGAGTTAGAAGTTTTGACTTGCATTTAAAAGTCTCCTGTTTGGAGGTCTCTGGAGTGCCACTGAAAATCGTTATGTGTGCCAGCACGCGTGCCTTAAGTTGCCGACCGCTGGAGTAGACAATCCATCGTAGTCTTCTTTTCATTTTCCTTTATCGGAGTCGAGTTAGAGTACTTTCGAACTCCTTGCCAATCCTGTGGGCCTTCTAGACTTGTATAGTTTGCTTGGTATCGGCAAACGTCAATGCCCCCGTCACTGAAGGTCGGGTCATCAGTCGCAGATCTGTAAGTTCCGCCCACTGCGAATCCCTCTCACGTGTAGCATGAGAGAATAGTGCAGACCAGCTGTAGTATTCAAGCCTAAATAATAAGGCTGTTCAAAAATACTTTCTAATAATTTTTCACATATAACATATATAAATGAGTTAGTGCAAACTAATGAAAACAAGATAGTAGCTACAAAAGCGTTTGATATTTTACATGTTAAATGTAAAAACATTCATGAATTATTTATTGTTCATTTTATGTATTTTGTTCATTCTGAGTACTGGAATACGGATATTTAATATCTGTTTACTATAACGCTATATGTTTGTAGTAAAACAAATCGTTAAAAATAATTTATTTACCTAAGACTTCAAATTAAGACTATTATCTCCCTAGATTTTGATGTCACTCCAGTTGTCTAAATTTATATATTTTTGTAACTACAGCTGTTAGGCATTTGTTTTATTATTTATACTTATTTACAATTTTGTTTGGTCACGTAATTTTTTTTTACTCTCTTTCCATTAACTCGAAGAGTCTGCGCGCTTGCTTGACTGCTTGCAAAACTTTAAATAATATTTCGACCACTTCCCGTCGTCCAATCGAGCTGAAATTTAGGCAGCAAATTTGTGGCGACTAGCAATACGTTTTATCAAATTTTCTATTTTAAAAAACTTAATTATACTATGGTTATGATTTTTTTTGAACATTTATTGAAAATGAAACTTTTTTATTTTGGTTTAACGTTAAAATTGCCGGTGCAACTTTTTATCGTTTTCGTCGCAAAGCTAGAAAAAAAAAATTATGCGCTAAGATTATTCTAAGAACAATTCATACGGAGTAAGGAGATATTTTTGAGATTTGCGACACAGATATTTTGTTGTACATGTTTTATTTCCATTAGTCAATCAAATATAAAATTACATGATGGTAAACTTAGTTTGCAAAGAAAGGGAGTATAATAAAAACTTCTTTTTATGGATTAATTTATTTAAAGTTTGAATTATATGGTTTTAATAATATACCAACAATATATGTTAAATGTTAATGCAATTATCACAGTACATAATTATTGCATTGAAAAAAAATTGAGAAGCAATACTCATTCAATGATAGTTTGCATTAAACAGCTTTATATTGAAAACGAGGAACACTACATTTGTATGTTACGTCTGTGCACATAGGCACGCTGGTAATCAAAATTACTTGTTTATATGTGTTTTTTTATGTCTTTGGATCAGTTCTAAAAGTATTTAAACGATAATAAAATGTGTATCAATACATTATGCTATTGTCTCAAGATGTTTACATATTACCTCTGTGTCTACTGAGTCAAGGATCCTTTTGAATTCCATTAAATAGATATACAATTGATGACTGTCATTCCAGGGCCTGTTGATAATTTGGAGAATGGCAATTTGGTCTATACTAGCGTCCTGAGTCAGTCTAGCCCTACCAGTTTCGGAAACCTGCTTGGTTTTCTTTTTACCTGTAGTCTACAGCTGTCTTTTCAGAATTACTCTTGTGAAGGTTTTGCTAGTGGCATTGTCTCACTTTATCTTTTCAAAATGTAAGTTACGCGTCAAAATATGTTCAACGATTTTGCAAATACGCTTTTTGAGTCAATAAGTATACATCTATGAAACATTGCAGGTACCCGGGCATGTTTGAATTTAGAGTTTCAGGATTGCAGGAGGAGATAACCCTTTACCGGGAAACACAATATCAAAATGACTGGGCTGGAAATTAAATGTTTTGTATTGTTTAAATAGGACTTTGATTTTTTGGTGTAAATACTTGTTTATAGCTACATCTCCCAAATATGAACATCACTAACTGTGTCGCACGGAAGGGGGGCAGGATAGTAGGACCTCACGAGCGCCGCAAGAATAGGGGCGCCGGAGACGTGCGGTATCTTATAAAATAATAGGGAGGAGCCGCAAATGATTATTTTTTGTATCGGGCGCCATATTTCTTTCTTACTTTAACGCGTCCCTTGTCACTCGTCTCGAAATTTGTTTGGAAAATATTTATATTTGTTCTATATTATTTGTTCTATTTTATTTTTTCTATGTTCTATATTCTATGCTACTTATAGGCAAGTACAATAGGAAATCGTTATGCAGGTGGGGAGAGGTAATACGATAATAGCAAATGATGTCATAATTACACTTCCTCAAACAGTGGCGTATTTAGACATGTTCCACATGTTCCATTGGAACAGGGGCTCCCACACAAAAGGGGCCCCCACACTTCCCAAAACGAAATTTGTTAGTGACATCCCCATTCTTTTGTTGAAATTTTAAAATATAATTCATTTAATTCCCTACAATTTTAAGCGCTCCAGTCCAACCAAGCTAAGCGCAACATAAAAATTAGGGTTTTAACAGAATCTAACATAAGTTAACGGCATTTTTCTGATGTATGTGAAAGGCAGGGGGAGGCCACGAGGGGCCCCCACAAAAATTTGGGAACAGAGCCCCCACAATCCGAAATACGGCCCTGTCCTCAAGGGTGATGGGAGAAGGAGAACTTTAAGGCAGGGAGGAGGGGCGTGGGGGCGTTTCTGTGTTGCTCTAGTTAAGACAAACATGTCAAGTGTTGTAGCATGTCTAAACCCCTCCCCCCTCCCCCATTCTGTCACTCCCTCCCTCCCTTGTTTATGTTCGTGTTTTGGCGTCTATATGCATTTGTTCTTGCATATTGGATAAGGGAAGTGTTTTTGTCCTCGTGTTTATCTAAGCATTGTAACAGAGTGTGTTATATTTCTATTTGTTGTATTTTAGTTTTATGTTCTAATTACATTTGTTAAAGTTCCTTTATATGAAATATAATGTTTTGCATATTATTAAAACCGTATTATTTTAATTTGTTAAACAAATACGGCGCAAAAAAACAGGTGACATGACAGGGTCTCAGACGTTGTGAGGTCCTCGCGCGGACCGGCATGCCAAGCGTGTACTCTCAACTGGCAAAAGACCAGTTCAGATGGGCAGGCAATGTTGTGCGCATACAAGAAGTACGACTACCCAAAAAGATATTCTATGGCGAACTAGTCGTAGGAAACGATCGCGAATAGGGCAGAAGAAGAGGTATAAAGACACCCTGAAGACCTCTCTAAAAAAAACTGGAAATCGAGACAAACAATTGGGAAAGACTGGCTGAGGACCGATCCTCTTGGCGAAACATGACCTTCAATAGAGCAGCAGCTTATGAGGAAAGAAGGCAAAGGGTGGCAACTGCAAAACGTCAACTTAGAAAGTCCAGAAAAGAAGGCCCCGCTACTGCCGGCCAGCAGGCCTCGCTTCCATGCCCCTACTGCGACAAACTTTTTCGGGCAAGAATAGGCCTGACCAGCCTTCTTTGTACCCATAAGCACGTATGACGCTGACAAAGAATGGTCATCATCCCAAGCGATGGACAAGCATCATCATACACAATGGAAAACAATTCAACGTGAGCAAACACGATACAAAAAAAGTTTAAATAATTAAACAAATGTCCCATAGCTAGGGTTAAAAAAATCTAATTTTAGACTTCCGGAGTAACTTCAAAATCAAGGGAGGGTATAATCCTAATATGAAGTCATATGGCAATGATTTTTGTTAAAATGTATGTTTTCGTACACATTTTGCGTTTTATAAAAACGTAGATTCTACAATGATATATCAATATTCATAGAGATAAAAAAATACATTAAACAATTAATAATTAATTAACGTTTTTACCATTGAAGTGTAATTTCTAAAACACATTTCTAGCTACTAGCGTGTTTTATTAGTACGCATTTACTTCCTTTAACAGTACATTCATAATTTGTTCAAAGCATTTTTTAACAGTCTCAATTTGAGACTTGAATACTATCAGAAAACACATATAGTCGGCAACGATAGTCTTGGCACGCGGATCCCTTTTCAATTCCATTTCTTTTTTTTTTTCATGAGCTCTCGCTATTCAGACTCTGAATATAATTTAATTAAAACGAAGTATTTTGTTTTCAAATAAATCAAAAGGCATCCATTTCATTCAGTAGTTTGCCTGTTCTAAAGCGTTCAGTTTCAGTGGATAAAAACTAGTTTTTGCGTCTTCTTTACTTACATCAAAGGATGCTTACATCAAAAGAATGTACTGACTACTCTACATTTGGTTATCTTAGTTTGTATTATATCCCCAAGCCCCAAAAAATATCGAATATAAATAATGAGTATCTGCAAACCATTTAACTGAATTGTTATTCGCGATTCCAATAATGTTATTATAAAGTATCTCCTACAATTTAACGTTAAAAAAATAGTGAGCCACCGAAATAAGCCCCCCCCCCCCCCACTCCTTCCGACCCCAAATACAAAATAAAATAAACTACAACCTTGATCGATTTCGGTTTACCGATTCGATATTAAAATTGTATCATAACAAGAGGATATCCTTGAAATTATTAAAATTTTATGTAGGCCTACATATAGAAAACTTTTACAATTATTCAAAATATTATATTATGCGTCGATATATCAATGTAGACCTATAGATGCCCGTTAAATGGCCGAAAATGAACACAAAATAACGACGCTGCGATGGTTGGCAAACAAAATAGATTTGTCAAATTTCTTGTAAACCACATTTGGAGGCTGCTGTTTTAAGCTTCCATTGAAGTATACACCATGAAAGTTTGTGTGCAAAGATATCTACATTGGACTTCCACTCGTAATGGAAACTGTTGTTAAAAATAGTTAACTATATAGTTTCTCACTCTTCGTTGATTTACCGGCAATTCAAATCTTTACTACAAGAAAATGAAAGTGAATAAGGAGATCTTCTTTTGCACAGCAAAAGTTCACTGGCTTAGTCAAGGTAAAGAGTTGATTAAATTCGTTTCATATCTGAAAGCAGTTAAGATGTTTCTTGATGAAATAACTTTTTTCGGAATTGATTGATGAAAATGCCTGATGAAGCTGCATTGGGATATGCTGTCTGAAATGCCGACATCGCGCGTATATATAAACTAACAGTCCAGATTCCAGATACACAAAAACTTTTTAATCAATGGCAATTATTATTAACTCATGGATGTACTAAAATAACCCTTTACCCACTGTTTTTTTTATTTTACAAAAAAAAATTAGATGATGTTTTCTTTCTCCCCTTCTCTGTCTTTTACTAAAACATATTTTTTAAAGTATACTCAAACAAGTTAATGGCTAATGCTATTAAAAGGTATATGGGTAATTTTGATTAACTGTTAGTTATAACAGGTATTGAGTTTTTTTTATAATAAAAATGTATATGGGTCATATCGACCCACCTTGTAGTCGAATACAGTTAAAACACAAAGTATGGATTGGGCTAGTAAAGACATAACTGATAAGTGATGAGTGGCTTATGTAATCATCGACGGACATAATGCTTTGACAACAATATTATCACCTTCTCTCTCTCTATCTCCCTCTCTCTTTTTCATTTCTATATCCGTCGTTATGGAGTATATATATATATATAGTAACATACGTATAAAAACTCTTACGCTGTAACTCATTCTTTTTTTCTGTTAAAAGACCCGGTATTACAACATTCTCGCTTGTTTTACTTTCTCGGTCCTATTGTTGGATGTATACAGACACAAACTTCAAGGTCTTACTGTTTCCATTTCATTCGTCTTTTATTACATTTGCTTTTCTCTAGATCTATTTCTTTCTTACAATTACTTTTAAGATTACATCTCAACAATTCAAGGACACATAAAAGAAAACCATAAAAACAAAGTTTTTATTATACTCCCTTTCTTTGCAAACTAAGTTTACAATTTCCACTTCACTACAAAACTAAAATTTCGAATCGGTAATGTCGGCAAATACATATCTAATTATAACGATTGCGCATTTAAAAAAAAAAAAAAACTTGCTTTTGTTTCGGCTATATTGTGTCGTTTTCGTTCGTATTTATTTAGTAAAAACTAACATATCCGAAAAGTTTATTTACTTCCGTCAAAGGCGGCCATATTTTTTCGTGAAATATATTCCTCGATTCGCAAATTGGTGGAAGGAATTTTTGATTATTCCAAATGCTACGAAGCTGAAAATTTGATAGAATTTATTGTTAGTCTGGGCAAGTCTGCTGCCCATATTTCGGATCGATTGGACGACGGGAAGTGGTCGAACAATCGAATCAAATTATTGCTATCAACCAACCAACAAACCAAGCAGACAGACAGAAAGAAATTGCAAGTTAAAAGAAAGGAAGCAAAAATAAACTAACTCATAAAAACAAATTTTGTATTATACTCCCTTTCTTTGTAAACTAAGTTTATATTTAATTTATTTTTTGATAGATTAAAATATATATTATTGATAGTATACCTTATGAATTTCCGCACAAAAATTTTGCGCATTTTTTTTTCTAGCATTGGCCCGCAAAAAATATAAAGAGATAACTCACTTTGTTTCGGCTATATTGTGTAGTTTTCATTCTATTTATTTCGTAAAAACAAACACATCCGAAAAGTTTTTTTACTTTCGTCTCTACCGGTAGAGGCAGCCATGTTTCCATTTTCTTCGATTCGCAAATTGGTCGAAGATATTAGTGTCTATTGTAAAGGCTATGGTGCTGAAACTTTGAAAGAATGTTTTGTTAGTCTGGACAAGTCTGCGACCCAAGTTTCAGCTTGATTGGACAACAGGAAGTGGTCGAAAAATTAATGCAAAGTTTAGCTCACAAACATCCATGCAAGCAAGGAAGCAATGAAGCAGACAAACAGAAAATACAAGTTTATTGAAAGGGAGTAATAAACTAACCCATAAAAACACAGTTTTTATTATACTCCTTTTCTTTGTAAACTAAGTTTATATTTAATTTATATTTTGATAGATTAAAATAAATATAAGATACCATAGATATCATACCTTATGAATTTCCACACTAAAATTTTGCGCATCCTTTTTTTGTAGCATTGGCCCGCAAAAACCATAAAAAGATAACTCGCTTTGTTTCGGCTTTATTGCGTAGTTTTCATTCTATTTATTTCGTAAAAACGAACATATCAGAAAAGTCTATTTACTTTCGTCTCTTTTGGTAGAGGCAGCCATGTTTCCATTTTCTTCGATTCGCAAATTGGTCGAAGGTATTAGTAACTATTCCAAAGGCTATTGTAAGTGATGCATGACTTGGTGTGAAGTTATAAGGAATAAGTTTGTGCAATAGGTGCGATTAAGGAGTAACTAGGAAATGTGTGTTTGACGTCATGTAATGTTTACTTGGGAGAGAGGGATGGTAAACAAGGAGAGTGTATGTTAGGCCGTGGAAGAGTGATGTTCTTGGTCTTGATATGGTAGTAGTAACGAAGTGTAGAAGTGATGGTGATATACAATACGTTGATTAAAGTTATTATCCTCAAGTGAAGTCTTATCAAGTTTATTGAGTTGTGTTACTACATGTTATGAAGATCTCTCAGTTACAAAATGGTGGAGCAGCAGTAGAAATCAAGACCATAGAGAGACACATCACAGAGCCTACTTTATGTACAGTTGTTGGAACTGTTAGAAGTTGACCTGCCTGCCTGTCTTGGAGGAGGTAACTTGAGGGAATCGACGTTTGATTGCCCTGCGAGTCATTGTATATGACTGGTGGATTTATTGATTTGTGGAGTTGCACTGTGGGTCATGGTATATGACTGGGATGTTTATTGACCAGTGGAGCTTTTTGTGAGTTGTGGAGCAACTCTGTGGAATGGTTACAGAATTGTACTGAAGCTGATGAGCTGCGAAGTCCGAAGCTGTCTTGTGGGTGTCCTGAAGTTGTACTGTCGTCTGTGAGCTGTACTGACGAGCTGGTATCTATCTGGTGTCGAAGTCTGTCAAGGTCGACGTCGTACTATCCGGTTTGCCGTGGCTACACACTATTGCCTATTGCCAGCCGTAACTGCTTACGAAAGCTTTCTGGCATAGTAAGCGGGCGTCATTGCATCGTTGCAACCGCTGATAAAGGCATACATCGTCTGCGTCCTTGTGCAGAGGGCATATTATTGCGGGCGTCATTGCATCGTTGCAACCGCTGATAAAAGTATACATCGTCTGCGTCCTTGTGCAGAGGGCATATCATCTCCTGGCGCCGGATGTGTAACTTTGCTGTTGATCTCGTTTGCTGACTGTATACAATACGTCGGTGGAAGTTAGTCAAGTTCAACTGCAATTTTGATAGGTGATTTCAAGGTCGACGCAACGGACGCTGGTTGTAGACTTGAAGGTTGGGAGGACACTCAAGGTTGATCCGTTGGATGCTGTGGAACATTTGACGTTGATTTGGTTGGACAGAGCTATCAAGGTCGAGGAATTTGGACGTTGGACAAGGGACGTGCGTGGACCTGGATTGGAGACAGCACTACTGAAAGCTAAGTTAAATATTTTTTTAACTTGTATGATAATATCTAGGGTATAATTTATTATCATTGCTATATGTATATTCGTATATTTGTATATGTAAATTCTATTAGGGCTACATGAGTATATTTTTATTCATTGGGGAGATTCGTCCTTTGGAAAAAGGATTGTGCGGACTTAGACTGTGGGTTTGAGTGGGCTTCCCATTGAATCAAAGTGAACTTAGTATTTGTTTAGTTTGTTAGCGTGCTGGTATCTTGTTTTGGGCTGTTTTGTTTATCGATTTGTGTCAAAACATTAAGTATAGTTTACTTGTGTGTATTCTTCTGTCTTTCTGCTAAACTATCTGTGTATATATATATATATATTTATTTGCTTTATGATTTACTTCTAATTGTAATTTTAATTGCAACTATAAATGTTATATGCATCACATTGCTATGTCGTAAGTATATATGATTTATGCTGGTGTGTTGGTTAAGGTAATGTACTATATGGTCAACGTTTACACGCCTTTATGTTAATCAAAACTTAAAGATTTTAAATTAAAAACATTGCACATATTAGGACGGTATTTGTGCTGATTTGGAGGTTGTGCATACATTTATTTTGGTACACATATTGCATTGTATTATAATATCGTGTATAGTGGTATTAGAACGATACTTGTGCTATATGCACACGCATAGATTTTCTTTATAGTATATGCTTTTTAGTATAGTATAAATAGCGATAATGTCGGACATGGATCCGTTGAGGCTATGGGTGGACATTGCCAAGAGCATGGGATTAAAAGGGGATGCCTTGGGTGATTTCTTGGAGAAAAAAGGGCAGGAGTTTAAGGAAGTGAGGGAGAAGGAGATACAGAGGGAGAGAGAAGATAGGGAGAAGGAGATACAGAGGGAATTGGAAAAGGAACAAAGACAAAAAGAAGATAGGGAGAAGGAGATACAGAGGGAATTGGAAAAGGAACAAAGACAAAAAGAAGATAGGGAGAAGGAGATACAGAGGGAATTGGAAAAAGAACAAAGACAAAGAGAAGAGAGGGAGAGAGACAAAGAGAGAGAGCATGTATTAAAAATGAGGGCACAGGAACTAGAAATAGAATTGGCTAGGCAGCGTGCAGCACCAGTGCATAATACTAATGAACATAATGGTGCGATTAAAACATTAAGATACAACCTTTTGATGCTAAGACTGAAAGCATTGAAAAGTTTATAAGAGTTTTTGAGACTCACATGAAGATGGTAGGAGTCGCTGAGAACCAGTGGAGTATCCACTTATACCAGGCTATGAGAGGGGGTGCGCGTGAGGCACTCGCGTGTATAGAGAACTCTGAGGGATTAGCTTACAGTGAGTTAAAAAAAAAGTTGTTAGTATACTTTAATAAAACCGAAGATTATTACAGGATCCAATTTAATACTAGGGTAATTAATAAATCGGATGATCCGCAAAACTTTGTCGCGAATTTAAAGTCTGATCTAATGAATTGGATTGAAATGTCTGAAATTAAGCATGAGTTTGGTAGCATGTTAGAACTCTTATTAGTAGACAAAGTGCTGAATATGGTGACACCTGAATTATATGCATTTATAAAGGGGAGAAAGATATATAAAGAAAAAGATCTAGTAAAGGCATTGGCTGATTTTAAAGATAGCCACCCAAATTCAAATTTAGCTAAAAATGAGACCAGTAGTGGAGAGCTATTTGTTATGAGAGGTGTAAGACAGAGACATAGTAGTTTACCTTCCCGGATGGATAGGTTTAGAAAACCTGGTACTTTTGGTATTAAATGTTGGTCATGTGGTGATGTGGGTCACACTCAGGCTAGGTGTAATAAAAAAAATCAGAATGACAACTGGCACAGGAATAATCAGAGAGGTTTTAGAAGGGGTGGATGGTTTAATAGGTCGGGAAGAGGCCGGATTAATAACAATAGAGATTGCCATGTTATAATTCAAAGTGACCGGACATCAGACTATAGTCCAGAGTCCAGAGGTGACAGAGGTAGATCTAGAGATAGGGAAGAGTCCAGAGGTGTCAGGGATAGATCTAGAAATAGGGAGGAGATTGTATCTACGGTTTTGGATAATACAGGAACATTGGTCCTTTATCCCGCTTTTGTGAATAATCAGATTACACATATGCTGAAGGATTCTGGGTGTAGTACGGTCGCGGTGCGGAATAGTTTAATTAAACGAGAAGATATGACTGACAATAGAAGAAGAGTTAGGTTAGGAGATGGTTCTGTGGTTGATTGTAGAACCTCATTTATTGATATTGACACACCTTGGGTTAAGGGACGAGTGGAGGCATTGGTGATGGAGTCGCTTCCAGCACCATTGGTATTGGGAAATATTCCAGAAATGATTCAAGACAATTATGACAAATTATTAACGGACTGGATGGATAGAAAGCAGGCACAATTTAAAATTATGTTGCCTGGTAAACATGTACTGTGTGGTATGAGTGAGCCGGAAACAGACGTTAGGGAAATTAGTTTAGTGCATGAATATAATATGGTAGATAGTTGTAGCGTGATGACTAGGGCACAACAGAAGTACGAAAATAAAGAAAGAAAGGTAGAGATGGGTGTGAGTGTGGAAACTATAATGAATGTTACTAAAGAGCAAATAATTGCTCAGCAACAAGATGATGCTGAATTAAATGTGGTAAAAGAAAAGGCTAGAGTGAGTAAGAATAAAGGTTTTTTTTATATACAGGGAGTGTTAGCTAAACGTAACTATAACATAGGGCGTGATAATAAACCCGAGTATAGAGTGGTGGTTCCGAGGACTTTAAAAAAGTTAGTTCTAAAAGCAGCACATGAGATTCCGTTAGCTGCGCACATGGGTCATAATAAGACGTGGCAAAGACTTAGCCGACATTTCTATTGGCCAAAGATGCATGAAGATATAAAGTCCTATGTAAAGGCATGTCAAATATGTTGCAGACATAATAGTCTGGATGCAAAACACAAGGCTCCATTACAACCGATGGATTTAGCCTTGGGGCCGTTTCAGAAAATCGCAGTAGATATAATAGGACCGACTGCTACTATGACTGATAGGAAACATAGATATATGCTTGTTATAGTAGATATGTGTTCGCGTTGGATAGAGGCTATTCCGTTGAAGAACATTTTGGCAGACACTATATGTCATGCGATGTTAGGAGTTTTCACAAAATTTGGGTTTCCTGAAAAAATATTGTCAGATAATGGGACACAGTTTAGGTCTCAACTGACAGCTGCATTTGCGGAGATGTTACAAATAACGCAAATATTTGCGGCTAGATACCATCCGCAATCGAATGGCGCAGTAGAAAGGGCTAATAGAACTGTAAAAACTATGTTAAGAAAAGTAGTGCAAGATAAAGAGAGAGATTGGGATAGATTTTTGCCTATGGTGGTGTTTGCTTATAATGAAACTCCACATGAAGCTACTAACTTTAGTCCGTTTCAACTTATTTTTGGAGCAAATCCGAGAGGTCCGTTAGATATATTAAAAAACGAAATAATTACTCCGGATGTAAAGAATAGATCTGCGTATGATATGATTACGGAAACTAGAGAGGAAATTGCGTATTCAGTTAAGGAGGCCAGACATAATTTAGAGGAAAGTAGTGAAAGACAGAGAACAATTAAAAATAAACATAGGTTTTTAAGACAACTTGATGTAGGGGATAAGGTATTAGTGTACTTGCCGAATGGAAGTAGTGGAGGACAATCGTGGCAAGGACCTTACACAGTAGAAGAAAAACTCAGTCATGTAGACTACAGAGTTAATATAAAGGGAAATAGCAAAACTTTTCACATAGATTTACTGAGACAATATTATATTGATCTTGTGATGTCCAATATTGCAGTGGAAGAGAATAGTGATAATGTGACAATACACACTGTAGAAATGGGAAATAGTAAAGATAGCGATATAGTGAATGCTATAAAGTTTAATAAAGATATTGCCAGTGAAGTTAAGAAGGAATTAATACAATTGATTGGAGAATATAAGGATGTAATTTCTGAATTACCAGGACAAACTAATGTCAGTCAACATGAAATTAAGGTGAATAGTGACAGTTATTTGAAGCAGAAGCCATATCAAGTACCATATCATTATAGAAAAGATGTAGAAAAAGAGATACAATTGTTGCTAGATAATGGTCTAATACAGAAATCGCAATCGCCTTATGCTAATAAGGATGTGATAATCATATTCCGGATATACTATCTAGAATGGGTAATGATTATGTGTAAATTTGGTTTAAGGATAGGGATTGTTGTAGATAATATTGTAAATAGTGTTTTTTATATTATTATTTTGAGATATTAACAAATGTTACATTTTTCACAGATTTTGATTTGGTTATTATGATGATGATATTTTGATGATGATGATGATGATGATGATGATGATGATGATGTTATATTGCCACACATTGTACCCAAGTCAAGTTATATGTTCTATATTGGTGTTGTGGTTAAGTGGAAATAAAATGGGTGAACATGAGTAAATGAGTGAATGAATTAGATGTAATGACTGGTTGAGGAGAACACATGTTGGTGTGCAATTTACATTTTACAATACTTTGTTTACTAGGTGCGTAATGGATCTCATGAGAGATCTTCATAACATGTAGTAACACAACTCAATAAACTTGATAAGACTTCACTTGAGGATAATAACTTTAATCAACGTATTGTATATCACCATCACTTCTACACTTCGTTACTACTACCATATCAAGACCAAGAACATCACTCTTCCACGGCCTAACATACACTCTCCTTGTTTACCATCCCTCTCTCCCAAGTAAACATTACATGACGTCAAACACACATTTCCTAGTTACTCCTTAATCGCACCTATTGCACAAACTTATTCCTTATAACTTCACACCAAGTCATGCATCACTTACAGCTATGATGCTGAAAATTTGATAGAATGTATTGTTAGTCTGGACAAGTCTGCGACCCAAGTTTCAGCTCGTTTGGGCGACGGGAAGTGGTCAAAAAATTAATGCAAAGTTTTGCTAACCAACGTCCAAGCAAGCAAGCAAGCAAGCAGGCAGAAAGAAAATACAAGTTAATAGAAAGGGAGTAATAACAACTTTCCCTTTCCCTCATAGCCTTTCTTTTCCCCATTACTTTGAAGGGAACTACAGCTAGCATGTAATAGTATAATAAAAAGAAACTGTGTTTGTGTGTCGCTGGGATTAAGTGTCCGCCTGTTTAAGTGTCGCGTGTTTATCCGTCGCATTTTTAAATGTCATGGTGCGGTTTACTTATACATTATATCATTAAATTGCACACTATGGACATATTCCTTTATTAATTTGTTTATAGAATTATTATTTTTTTTTAATATAAAAAAATGATCTATTGACGTCTTTAATCTAGACACTACGTCTAAATTGTCGCTACAATGATTGATTCCTGACGTTATGTTTGTAACTGCTTCCAAATGCTGCCAATATTCTTGAAATATTCAAAAATAAAACAATCATAACCGTAAAGAAAATTCTGTCAATTTCAAAAAAATAAAAAAGAAGATTTTTTTTTTAAATAGTAGGCCTATTTCTATATGCCCTCGAGGGCCGTATCAGTTGCCGGGCCGTAGTTTGCCCACCCCTGGCCAAGAAAATTATGTCCATGTTCTTGCGCAATGGTGTTTGTTGGCAGCACTATACAAATATAATAACTATTGTTATTTTTAAAACATATGTATATTATATGTAATGTATAGATTACAGTTTAAACTTGTTTTCGAGATACATAGCAAACTTTTTAAAGGAACCTCGGGTCCAATATCTTAATCCAATAAACATACTAAAATTGTTTAAATTGAACCCTTTATACATTGAATCGCCATGATAATAAATATATTTACTCAAAGTAATAAGAAACGTCTGCTTTATTATTTGCTGGCTTGAACGGGTATATTACACATGCACGATATAATATTGAGTAAATAAAAATGTATATTTTCCTACGTTGCATACATAAAGCTCAGTATTGCATAGTTAAAGGGGCATAACAACATAATTGCTTTACTTTGAAAAGTTTAGTCTCAGTATTCTCCTCTTAGATCAGCGTTTCCCTAACTTTTTTTTCTTCTCATGACCAGGTTATTGTTATACATTTACTTTGTGAACCATTAACAGTTAAACAAGACTAGGTATGCCATGGACATTAAAACTAGTAAGCGCTGCTTCACCGGCCCTTTGGGTCAGTTAGTTCCGACACGATTACTTGACATTTTTACTTTATACTTTCATTTGGGAAATATTTGATAGTTATGTGTTTAGATTTGAGAGCACATGGGAAACATTTGACAGTTATGTGTTTAGATTTGAGAGCACATGGGAAACATTTGACAGTTATGCGTTTAGATTTGAGGGCACATGGGAAACATTTGACAGTTAGATCTATGTGTTTAGATTTGAGAGCACATGGGAAACTTTTGACAGTTATGTGTTTAGATTTGAGGGCACATGTGAAACATTTGACAGTTATGTGTTTAGATTTGAGAGCACATGGGAAACATTTGACAGTTAGATCTATGTGTTTAGATTTGAGAGCACATGTGAAACATTTGACAGTTATGTGTTTAGATTTAAGGGCACATGGGAAACATTTGACTGTTATGTGTTTAGATTTGAGAGCACATGGGAAACATTTGACAGTTATGTGTTTAGATTTGAGAGCACATGGGAAACATTTGACAGTTATGTATTTAGATTAAGAGCACATGGGAAACATTTGACATTTATGTGTTTAGATTTGAGAGCACATGGGAAACATTTGACAGTTATGTGTTTAGATTTAAGGGCACATGGGAAACATTTGACTGTTATGTGTTTAGATTTGAGAGCACATGGGAAACATTTGACAGTTATGTGTTTAGATTTGAGAGCACATGGGAAACATTTGACAGTTATGTATTTAGATTAAGAGCACATGGGAAACATTTGACATTTATGTGTTTAGATTTGAGAGCACATGGGAAACATTTGAAAGTTATGTGTTTAGATTTGAGAGCACATGGGAAACTTTACAGTTATGTGTTTAGATTTGAGAGCACAACCGAAACATTTGACAGTTATGTGTTTAGTTTTGAGAGCACATGGGCAACATTTGACAGTTATGTGTTAAGATTTAAGAGCACATGGGAAATATTGGCAGTTATGTGTTTACATTTGAGAGCACATGGATAATATTTGACAGTTATGTGTTTAGATTTGAGAGCACATGGGAAACATTTGACAGTTATGTGTTTAGATTTAAGAGCACATGGAAAATATTTGACAGTTATGTGTTTAGATTTGAGAGTACATGGGAAACATTTGACAGTTTTGTGTTTAGATTTGAGAGCACATGGGAAATATTTGGCAGTTATGTGTTTACATTTGAGAGCACATGGATAATATTTGACATTTATGTGTTTAGATTTGAGAGCACATGGGAAACATAGGACAGACAAGTGTTAAGATTTTAGATCACATGCATATACGTATTTTTCCATTGTTATAAAATACAACGACGTCTACATTAAAATGGAGGTGCTACACTTATGAACGGGATCGAAAACTGGATTAGAATATATAAAAAAAATTCATAGTTACATACTGTTATAAATAATATATTTGAATGAAAATGGTTAAGTTGACTATACAGTTAGAGGAGTTAACTTGTAAGTAAATATATTTAAAGGTTGTTTCAGTTATAATATGAAAATATAACTAGATTCACCTTTGATATGAAAATATAACTAGATGCACCTTTGATATGAAACTATAACTAGATGCACCTTTGATATGAAAATATAACTAGATGCGCCTTTGATTTGAAAATATAACTAGATGCACTTTTGATATGAAAATATAACTAGATGCACCTTTGATATGAAAATATAACGAAATGCACCTTTGATATGAAAATATAACTAGTTGTACTGTGGTATGAAAATATAACTAGATGCACCTTTGATATGAAAATATAGCTAGTTGTACTGTGGTATGAAAATATAATTAGATGCACCTTCGATATGAAAAAAGAACTCGTTGTACTGTGGTATGAAAATATAACTAGATGCACCTTTGATATGAAAATATAACTAGATGCACCTTAGATATGGAAATAGAACTAGATGCACCTTTGATATGAAAATATAACTAGATGCACCTTTGATATGAAAATATAATTAGATGCACCTTTGATATAAAACTATAACTAGATGCACCTTTGATATGAAAATAAAACTAAATGCACCTTTGATATGAAAATATAACTCGATGCAATTTTAATATAAAAATATAACTAGTTGTACTGTGGTATGAAAATATAACTAGATGCATCTTCGATATGAAAATATAACTAGTTGTACTGTGGTATGAATATATAATTAGATGCACTTTTGATATGAAAATATAACTAGTTGTACTATGGTATGAAAATATAACTAGATGCACCTTTCATATGAAAATATAACGAGATGCACCTTTGATATGAAAATATAACAAGATGCACCTTTGATATGAAAATATAACTAGTTGTACTATGGTATGAAAATATAACTAGATGAACCTTTGATATGAAAATATAACTAGATGCACCTTTGATATGAAAAGATAAGTAGATGCACCTTTGATATGAAAATATAATTAGATGCACTTTTGATATGAAAATATAATTAGATGCACTTTTGATATGAAAATATAACTAGAAGCACCTTTGATATGAAAATATAATTAGATGCACTTTTGATATGAAAATATAATTAGATGCACTTTTGATATGAAAATATTATTAGATGCACTTTTGATATGAAAATATAATTAGATGCACTTTTGATATGAAAATATAACTAGATGCACCTTTGATATGAAAATATAATTAGATGCACTTTTGATATGAAAATATAATTAGATGCACCTTTGATAGGAAAATATAATTAGATGCACTTTTGATATGAAAATATAATTAGATGCACTTTTGATATGAAAATATAATTAGATGCACTTTTGATATGAAAATATAATTAGATGCACTTTTGATATGAAAATATAATTAGATGCACTTTTGATATGAAAATATAACTAGATGCACCTTTGATATGAAAATATAATTAGATGCACTTTTGATATGAAAATATAATTAGATGCACCTTTGATAGGTAAATATAATTAGATGCACTTTTGATATGAAAATATAATTAGATGCACTTTTGATATGAAAATATAATTAGATGCACCTTTGATATAAAACTATAACTAGATGCACCTTTGATATGAAAATATAACTAAATGCACCTTTGATATGAAAATATAACTAGATGCAATTTTAATATAAAAATATAACTAGTTGTACTGTGGTATGAAAATATAACTAGATGCATCTTCGATATGAAAATATAACTAGTTGTACTGTGGTATGAATATATAATTAGATGCACTTTTGATATGAAAATATAACTAGTTGTACTATGGTATGAAAATATAACTAGATGCACCTTTCATATGAAAATATAACGAGATGCACCTTTGATATGAAAATATAACAAGATGCAGCTTTGATATGAAAATATAACTAGTTGTACTATGGTATGAAAATATAACTAGATGAACCTTTGATATGAAAATATAACTAGATGCACCTTTGATATGAAAAGATAAGTAGATGCACCTTTGATATGAAAATATAATTAGATGCACTTTTGATATGAAAATATAATTAGATGCACTTTTGATATGAAAATATAACTAGAAGCACCTTTGATATGAAAATATAATTAGATGCACTTTTGATATGAAAATATAATTAGATGCACTTTTGATATGAAAATATTATTAGATGCACTTTTGATATGAAAATATAATTAGATGCACTTTTGATATGAAAATATAACTAGATGCACCTTTGATATGAAAATATAATTAGATGCACTTTTGATATGAAAATATAATTAGATGCACCTTTGATAGGAAAATATAATTAGATGCACTTTTGATATGAAAATATAATTAGATGCACTTTTGATATGAAAATATAATTAGATGCACTTTTGATATGAAAATATAATTAGATGCACTTTTGATATGAAAATATAATTAGATGCACTTTTGATATGAAAATATAACTAGATGCACCTTTGATATGAAAATATAATTAGATGCACTTTTGATATGAAAATATAATTAGATGCACCTTTGATAGCTAAATATAATTAGATGCACTTTTGATATGAAAATATAATTAGATGCACTTTTGATATGAAAATATAATTAGATGCACTTTTGATATGAAAATATAATTAGATGCACTTTTGATATGAAAATATAACTAGAAGCACCTTTGATATGAAAATAAAATTAGATGCACTTTTGATATGAAAATATAATTAGATGCACTTTTGATATGAAAATATAACTAGAAGCACCTTTGATATGAAAATATAATTAGATGCACTTTTGATATGAAAATATAACTAGATGCACCTTTGATATGAAAATATAATTAGATGCACTTTTGATATGAAAATATAACTAGATGCACCTTTGATATGAAAATATAATTAGATGCACTTTTGATATGAAAATATAACTAGATGCACCTTTGATATGAAAATATAATTAGTTGCACTTTTGATATGAAAATATAACTAGATGCACCTTTGATATGAAAATATAACTAGATGCACCTATGAAAATATAACTAGATGCGCCTTTGATATGAAAATATAACTAGATGCACCTTTGATATGAAAATATAACTAGTTGTACTGTGGTACGAAAATATAACTAGATTCACCTTTGATATGAAAATATAACTAGTTGTACTGTGTTATTAAAATATAACTAGATGCACCTTTCATATGAAAATATAACTAGTTGTACTGTGGTATGAAAATATAACTAGATGCACCTTTATATGAAAATATAACTAGTTGTACTGTGGTATGAAAATATAACTAGATGCACCTTTGATATGAAAATATAACTAGTTGTACTGTGGTATGAACATATAACTAGATGCACCTTTGATATGAAAATATAACTAGTTGTACTGTGGTATGAAAATATAACTAGATGCACCTTTGATATGAAAATATAATTAGATGCACTTTTGATATGAAAATATAACTAGATGCACCTTTGATATGAAAATATAACTAGATGCACCTATGAAAATATAACTAGATGCACCTTTAATATGAAAATATAACTAGATGCACCTTTGATATGAAAATATAACTAGTTGTACTGTGGTATGAAAATATAACTAGATGCACCTTTGATATGAAAATATCAATAGTTGTACTGTGGTATGAAAATATAACTAGATGCACCTTTGATATGAAAATATCAATAGTTGTACTGTGGTATGAAAATATAACTAGATGCACCTTTGATATGAAAATATCAATAGTTGTACTGTGGTATGAAAATATAACTAGATGCACCTTTGATATGAGATGGAGAGAGAGGGGGAAGGGAGAGAGAGAAAGAAAGGAACAGAGACGGCTGGGAGTGAAATGGAACCATACAGATCTACAAGATTGACGGAATGGAATGAAGTCAACATTTTAAGACATACATTTAAACAATGTTTAGAATAATTGCAAATTTATTAGATGGTTAACCAACAGAAATGAAATACTGTATTAGAAATGGTAATTTAGACAATGCTTCTAGCTGCCATTGATAATTGTATAGTTCATTGTCCAAGCCAGATGGGGGATTATATCTATAAGTTGGTGAATTTACATTAACATAAATCTCATTAAGTATACCAAAGCAGATACAAATTTTATTTTATTACTTAGATATAATAATAATAATGTTTTTTTATATAGTCCTAGTATACATGATATTACATTTAGCAAGCTCAGTGCGCTCTTTGCAGTGGCAGATACATTGGTATGCCTGTAACACAGCCACTAGCTAAAGATAAAGGTCTTTAAACTCCATTTTAAAAGACAAGCTGTACCATATAAATATCTAGAAGTCGCCAAAGATTTAAACACGAGCGCTGCATATGACATTTGTGTGTGTCCAGCCACACTGGGAATTCTAAGGAGTGATTGTGATGAAGAGCGCACTACAAGTTAGTAATAAGACACATATGTGTTTAGTGTGAGAGTTTCGGATTACCGAAGCTAGGGTCTCGAGTGAAGACGAATTTATTTAGGTTATAATTACATCTATTATTATCTAATGTATTAATTTAAAAAAAAAATTACCATCGGAAAGAAGAAATTATCAACAAAATAATGCATGCACATGTTGAATTGATATTGCTCTTAAAAAAAACAATGTATAGCATTCTCACTTACGTGTTAAGCTTTAAACACTTGGTGAGCAAACTAACTGATCATAGGGCTGGTGAAGCAGCGTTCACAATAATATTTTGCCACGGCATACGAGGAGGGGATGTGTGGCCGGCACACTGCCCAGCAGCCTGTGCTTTACCCCCAACTAGTGTCAGGTACCCATCAGAGCTGGGTAGACTCAAGGGGCACTCTCAAGTCCTATAAAAATAATCCTAGCCTGCACAGGGATTCGAACCCGGAACCCTCAAACGCGCTGCTACTCGACCACCGTGCCCATATAGAGGCCTAGTTAAAGTTATAAGTAAAACATGTTTGATGGTTTAGTCTATAAGAGTTCGTTTACCAGGGATATCAATCGGTGACCCACACATATAAGAGTTCCTTTACCAAGGATTTCAATCGGTGACCCACACATATAAGAGTCGTTTACCAGGGATTTCAGGGAGATCCAACGCTTAATCGCAAAGCCACAATGCGCCCTAACATTTTCGCAACGAATAGCCTACCTTTCTAATTTACAACATCCCAAGCATTTATAGGTGCCAATTGAATACAACAACTACTCCAGAATAAACAACATTTCACACGTCGTTTTAAAAAAAACTGTTCTAACTTTGGAACAATTATATTGATAAAGAAACCCTAAAACATTTTGTTTGTATACATTATATAATAATGTCCGCATTATTTTCCGCATGTTTGTCATTGTAAGTAACGTATTATTATATAGATTGTAGAAACTGCTTTTGGGTATAATCATGTTTTTATCAAATTAAGAGCATAAACAGTTTGATAGTCTGAAATAACCAGAAAAAAAACAACTTCTAAGCATTTAAAACCCTTATTAAAATGCAGGACTGGACTAAAAACCTTTCTTATAATCTGATAAGATAGACATAACATTATATTGATAATATTCACTCTTAGATTACATACTTACTTTATTTCGAGACAGCAGTCTAACATTTATATTTGACTAGAAACACAAAGGGGCAAGTTAATATACTGATAGATCATACAAGCGTAGTGGAAATTAAACACACCCAATTACCGTATATACTAGCGTATACGTTGCACATTTTGTACAAAAACTTTTGATCTGTAAAAAAACAAGTTAACAAAATAACACTTTTAAACTTTCGAGTCAAGATTAGGATGCGACTTATACATAAGTCAATGACAACATATAGGTAAAAAGAATCCTAAACTAAGGGTGCGACTTATATGCCAGTATATACGGTAATATTTTTGAAAACAAAAAAACTATATTTATCTTAATTTTTTTGTGCATTAGCTTTTTAAAATGTTTACGCTTCGCCACTTACAAAGAAAAAAAAATGCATACAAATAAAAACCTATCTAAGTAAATATATCCTTTAATGGATTTAAAATAAGACAAAATCATCTAGAATATTGTGTGACCAGCACTAAGCACAACCGCCTTTACTGTACTCCAACTACGCCAGGTACCAATCAGAGCTGGATAGACTCAGGGACACCTTCCAGACCCGTAAAAAATTATCCTAGCCTTCACCAGGATTCGAATCCAGGACCTTCGGATCGCCATCCGTTTTAAATCTGACTAACCATTTGCTTGGGCGTGTGGTTATGGAGAATGAGTTGTTGAATGAAAAACGTCTGTGTGTCAAGCTTCGGCTAGATGTCAGGGTGGAATGTAGGCCAAATTAGCTTTCCAATAATCGGGTCAGTCTTCTTAGAATGCAATCGAGTTGATATTCTTTTGATCCCAAGAATTGACAGGGCTCCAACAGCACTAATTTATCCTTCATTTTATGCAACTATTCCGGACTATGGAGAAAGCTTTCAAAATAGGAATAATAAAATAATCTGTCCCTGTGGTTTTCGACGAACGTTTTCTAATATATAATCTTTCAACACAAACAATAAATATTTAAGAAATACAAGTCAAACAAAATAAAATGTATAATAAAAAGAAATGAATAATCTCAGTATTTCTAAACGAAACAAGTGAATGCGATAATTAACTTTGCTGTATTAAGAACTTTTTTGTATAAGTATATTATTAAATGTAATGCAATTAATTGAAATGCATTTAACATGTAAAAAAATAACAATTAATATACGTAGATCTATATAAAAACGTACTAATAATATTCTCATAGACACACATACACTTTCTCTCTCTCACACACACACACACGTATATATATATATATATATATATATATATATATATATATATATATATATATAATATATTAAAATGATTATTATATCATTATTCTATATTGTAATAAAGTAACAATATGTTCATTACACATATTGAAGTATGTTTGTTATACACGCTACACAATATATAATTAGTTAGCTTTTTGTATGTTAATGATGTAACAAGTGATTAAATTTACAAATTAATTAGTTCTCCTTACTTGGCTTCATGCATTGGTCAAATTTAAAGACAATGAAGGCAAATAGAAATATATAATGTATACAATGGAGGCACATTATTTTTCTGGCCGTCTGTTGGATTGATTGCAGATCATCGATGATATTTCAGATGTACATGAACAGTGGATTGATGCCATGCATTAGTTAAGGGCAATTACAAGTCGGATAAGAAGTGTTGCTGGACGCATAATCCCGTCGTTTGTCGTGGCCAGAGAAACTTGACACGGTGATAGGCAGTCGACGCATGTTACTGAATGATGAAAGAAAGCTTTCGAATATTTATTTTTTGTCTCCAAGTCAACAAGAAGTTTCCAAACGTTTTATAGAATATGTGTTCATTAAAACATCGTTAATATTATTACATTATGTGGATCAGCAACATAGGATTAAACATCACACTGACATAAAATATATACGTATATATGTTGGAATTTTTAACATAAAAGTAGTGTGTATACTAGTATTAGATTAAACAATGCTCTCTATATATAGAAATGTAAAATTATAGCTTCAAATCTCCTAATAAAATTAATGAGCATTATATATTATTTTGTTTGTCATTGTATACGTTCAAATATTATTTTTTTTAAATGGTGTATTACGATGCAGTAGTGTGTATTTTAGGCATCGTGCAATGAAACAAGTTTGAAGTTTTCTCTCCAACTTCCCAAACACTTAGTGAAGTAAAGACGCCTTCCAATTTCTTTTGTTCATCAATTTCGTCTGGAGATCCGTCGAGCAGATGAAGGGTTTTCTTAAAGAGTACAGCCCCTTTGATATCATACTTTTCAGTCCAAAGTTTAGCGACGAACGAAAATCCGATAATTTCTGAGTTTGTCAGCCTCCATAAATTTCCATACACATCTAAAATGTATGTGTTTCTGTCATCGCGAAAGCTCTGTAAGTTCTGGGCATATAATTGTCATGTTTTGCCCACACATCTGTTTCTGGATTCCAAGAATGAACAGCTGCTTCTTCGACTCCGTTCTTGACTACAAAACTGAATGCAACAATTTTGTTGTGAACGCTCAAAGCATACTCCCACGTATTTGTTTGAAGAACATAGACTTCAGCTGGTTCTGTCTCTAATAAACACACATAGGGTTTTCCTTTGAAAATCGTTAACTTGGCATCTAAATCCTTTGGTAATTTTTTGACGGGAAAACAAGTTCCATGTTTGAAAGATATAACTCTGATTTTCCGCTTGTCCACGTAAAGGTCTAGATGATCGATGTCGCTGAAGTTTCTTTGTATAGCTTTCGTCGGACAATAGTTGTGCCAATTGTAACACAGTTTAAAGTTCAAAGCTTAAAACAAAATCTCTTTGACCAAAACGTCACTTTGTATCAGTTTATCTGAATACAACTTTAATATGCAATCTTCACTAGCCAAATAGTATCTACTTGCCTTTAATAAATCAATTAATAACTCTTTTCTTTCATTTGATTCTTCCTAAGGTGTTGAATCAACTTATGCTATTGAATTAAGATAAACATTTAAATGTGATATTGCTCTACTCTGTTCGCCCAGGCTTAGTGTGGAACCTACCCCAGGTACAGTAATCAGTAAGACGCCTTCGTTTGCCGTAGAGGCTGTAATGGAATTAGTTTTCTTTGTCAAAATATTTCCATAATTGACCCAATCTAAAATTGAATACAAAACTGAATCTTCACAGTTGACTCTAAGCTTGTTGCTTTTTAACATTCTCTTTAGACAATCAAAATCCAAACGTAAAAACATATCTTTCTGTCTCAATTTATCAAAATTATTTAACATAAATTTGTAAATATATTCTTTGACTTTCTCTGACTGAAGTAAGTAAACTTGTTTTTTTATACATCTCAACAGTATCTAACGATAAGTTGTTTATTACAAAGTCTTCACAATGCTTCACTAAAAACTGAATCTGTAGTTGATGTACTGCTAACCAAACATCTAACACATTTTCTTTTGTTAAGAAATCACATCCACTGTAGAGAGAATTGAGAATCAGCTGAAATGTTGGTGATGAAATATTGTTAAGATCAAACTTCATTTCCTTTTTTCTCTTTCATATTTGACGACAGCAAACCTGAGAAAACTTCAGAGCAGGAGGCAAGGATTAAGCTGTGACAAGAAAACGTTTCTCCATCAACAGAAACTTTGAAGTCTTGGAACTCATGATTTTTCCAAACATTGAATAGAGACTGGACAATTCCTTTTGATATACTGGGATGTTGGTTATTTGTTGTTGGTTCGCTCTAGATAATGAAAAGGAAAAGAAAACTATATATAGCATTTAGCGAAAAAAGAAAGCACTGGACAAGGAGACAAAAAAAGAACGTAAAATTAAATGATATGGATTATATTGTTGATTTCTAAAAGAGATTTATTGCAATAACGTTTTTAAAATTTTTCGGGTTACTAATGGCTTGTAGTTTTTATGATGGTTATGGCTTAGTTTAAAGGTTAGAGCTGATATTTATGTCAAATACTAGGTAAGAGTTATAAATTAGACACTTTTTTGTTAAAATTCATAGTTTATCATTCTGACACCCCATCCTCATCATTGATGTGTCTTTATTATGAAAACGTTTCCACAATGATATTGCCAGTTTTTATGCTACTATGTCTGTGTTTATGAGGCGTAGTGACCGAGCGGCAGCTCGTTTTTGCTGGCTTACCAAACGTCCCGAGTTCGAGTCCTGGTGATGGCTAGGAATTCTTTCCTGGTCTGGAAGGTGTCCCTGTGTCTACCCAGCTCTGATGGGCACTTTAGTTTAGTCGGGGTAAAGTAAAGGCTGCTGTGCATTGTGCTGACCTCACAATCCCCTAATATACCCTGACCACAGCAACTACGTTAATGTTCTGAGGGGTATCCACAGGATAGTAGATTTAGAGTAGTGACTGTGACTATGTGGACCTTTGTGACGCGGCACGGCTTGTCGGCGTCAGTTAGTAAATAAATGTATATATACGTCTCAGTATGAATTTGTAACAAAAGTACGTTTGTGTCATAAATATTTTTAATAATAATAATTCTATATTTATAGCGATGCCAACAAACATAAAATAAGCTAATAGCGCATTTAACATTGATCAACAAACAAACAAGAACCCGGATATAATTATATAAGCTAATATGATATAAATCTAATTAATAATATTAAATTTAACAAACATAAGACAAAACAAATAAATGTAGTATTTACCGACATAAAAGTACTAAAAGTGAAACAGTATTTCAAGTGTTTAGTTATTTATCATAAGTAATTTTTTTTTTATGTCTATGCTTTTTAATTTACCTCATTCGACTTTTCAGTAGCCATTAAGTATGATAAAGTTCATTAAATTATGATTCACTATTATCACATTAAACAATACATATCAAACTAGATCTTCATTGTTTCTCGGGCAAACACAATATTATATAGTAAACATTCTGCAATATATTTGGATGTCTCTATGGCGTAAATACTCGGGCAATCACGACAAAGATAATTTAAATTTAAGGGAAGACCCATACAGAATATTTTATTGTGCAACAAATCCAAGTCCTCTCCAGGTACCACAACACAAACAATACAATTTAAAGCTAAACATAAATCAGAACTATCAATTGAATGTTATAGCTATATTATTAGCTTGCTTTAAATGTGAATACAAAATCTTAATATGAATTTATAAAATTGAAGTAAAAGTCATAACACCATTATTATTGTTACATATCCACGTAACATCATTTTCGCAGTGAAAGTCCCACGTAACATCATTTTCGCAGTGAAAGTCCCACGTAACATCATTTTCGCAGTGAAAGTCCCACATAATGTAAGTTTGTTAGTGTTACCATTAAAATCATTTTCTTATTTAAAGACACAAATAACATCATTTTTTAATTGAAAGTCCCACATAACAACTATTTTGTTAGTGAAAGATCCACATAACATCATTCGTTAGTGAAAGTATCACTTAATATTATATTCTGTGAAAGTTCACACAAAATCATTTTCTTAGTGAAAGTTCCACACAGAATCATTTTCTTAGTGAAAGTTCCACATAATATCATTTTCTTAGTGAAAGTTCCACATAATATCATTTTCTTAGTGAAAGTTCCACATAATATCATTTTCTTAGTGAAAGTTCCACACAATATCATTTTCTTATGAAAGTTTCATATACTATCATTTTCTTAGTGAAAGTTCCATATAATATAATGTTCTTGGTAAAAAACATCTGGCAAGAATCAATACACTTCCGAGAGGCTCCGATACTCGGCGGGGACAAAGCAACATTCGTCTCAACACCGCCCTGGTGCCTGGATTTAGGTATTTGTGCTCCCGGACAATAGTGCAGGTATACGAGTTAGTTGCAGTTACCGTGCATGTGTGTTAAGCACTGTACTCAATGCCAGCGAGACCTGGACCCTATATTATAGACAAGAGAAGAGATTAAGTGCTTATCACATGCGCTGCCTCCCACGCATACTTGGAATATCCTGGCAGGACCATGTCACGAACAACGAGGTGCTGCATCAGGCTGGGATGCCAAGCATGCCTACGCTAATCCGCCAACGCCGTCTTAGAGGGCTAGAACATAAATACCCAAAGACATCCTATACTCGAAACTAGCCAGAGGAAAAAGGACTACAGGCCGGCCCCACCTCCGATATAAGGATGTCTGCAAGAGAGACATGAAAGCCCTGGCCATGGACACAAACAGCTGGGAGGAACTGGCCAAGGACAGGTCCAGCTGGAGACACGCACGGACCTCTGGCTGGAAGCAGGATGGCGAAATCTCCAACGGCTCGCTGATGAGAAGCGCACCAGAAGGAAGGGAAAATACCAGCTCATGACCAGTTCTTACTCCATGTGCCAAACGTGCATCAAGAACTGTCACTCGCGTGTGCGCTTGTACAGCCACAGCAGAAGCTGCAAGGCCAGGAGCGCACATTCCCCCAAGAGATAGTACAAAAAATCCCGCCGGACCCAATTGATCCATAGGGCTGGTGAAACTTCTTTCACCAGTCTCGGTGGCCACGGTATACGAGGGAATTGTTTGGCCAACACAAATGTCATGTTCCCATTAGAGCTGAGTAGACTGAGGGAAACCTTCAAGGACCTTAGGTACTCCAGAACAACGCTCTCGTACACCGCCCCCCTATACGCGACAGCCACCATGTTAATGATCTGATAGGAATTTCGTGGAAAGAGAATTGTACTGGATGTACTGAGGAGGTGATGTACCATTCTTGATTCTCCCCTTTAATTACTCATTTTACGTAAAATCTGGATGGCTCGTCTGTTGTGTTTTTTTTTTAGACAATTATAAAACAAAAAGCATCAATACATGTAATTGCATTGTAATGTTATGAGAACAGTAGAAATATGTATCTCCCTTTTCTGTAAGTATCTTCAATTTTAAACTAGAATATTTTGATTCATGATTAAAGCAATTTTTGTAATTTTCTTGTTGTTTAGTATATAGACCTACTCTCCACACGACGTAAAGAGGACCAGTAAGCTATAATATGTGAATGTTCTGTCCTTAGATATATGAGACAGAGAAAGTTAATAATTTTGTATAATGTATCGTCTCAATTAAGTAAAAAGAATTGGTTCCTACCTTAACGGGATCTTACGTTTTAAATTTAAATTTATTCAATCATTTGAACTATTAAAACTAAATTACAGAGAAAATAAACGACATGTCGCGGGGTTCCATCCCGGCCGCCGACCGATCCCTGTCGCCCTGCAGGAGCTTTCGTCCTAGTGGTCGTAAAAATCTTCTAGAGCGCACTGAGAATGCTATAGCATTGACAGTTGCGCTAAATAAATACCCATTATTATATTATTGTTATTACTTGTCTAGCTTTAAATCCTTACAAATCATTGCAAATTGAACCTATTCATATTTTTTTGTTTAAGTTTTTACCCACTCGCACTCACACTTGCCAATAGTGAGCCATTATTGAGCACGGTTCGTTTTTTTGTTGTTGCGTCCATTCGGCTATTTAACCTTTAACCTCTGAGCGTTCCTGCTTAACTCTCACGGTATCAGGACCATTTTTTCTTTCTGTTTAACCCAATTCGTTTAAATTACGCCATGGTGGAGTTTTAAACTGTTTTTAGAAATGTGATTTTAATGATTTCGAAAGTATGTCTAACCCAATGATCGGCAACTTACGTCCGCTAGTCACACCTGGCACGCCGAGTATTTCTGAATGTCACGTGGAATACCCACAAAAAAATACATACAAGAAATATAATGCTAGAGAAGAATGACTTTAAGTCTCTCGGCACTCTGAATAAATTAGAAATCCTACTTTGGCACAGTGTTGGTCAAATCCAGTGATTGGCAAATTTTTTATAATAGTGTGCCAAAGTAGTATTTATTATTCAATCCACGCGCCAAGAGCCTGATATTTATCCTGTTCTAAAACTATTTTTTTTGTAGAAATGACTCGATTTGCATTTTGTTAGGGTCTTCCGCGTGCCATTGAAAATCGCTCTGCGTGCCAAGTCTGGAAGGTGTTCCGTAGAATTCCAACCCCTGATCTAACCAATCTTGTAACGACAAGTAACAAGGTTCGGCGTACAATATTTCTTTAATGCGAGCAACGTGGTCCAGAGAAAGAGTTCGTGGTGCCGTTTTAAGGGCATTGGATCCATACAAATCTAGAATTCACACCTGTTCCTGGGTCTGATTGATCTGTCACAGTTTCTTTTATTTGTCTATGGTGTACTACTGGACAAGTGGAGGTGATAACAGTTCCAAATGTTGCGAATTCCAATACAGTTATTAATGCCGAGAATCATTGTTTTCTGGCCACTCAAGTTATTAAGAGGTTTAAGCCGAAGCTGATGATTCTAACTGACTTAGGTTTGACGAAGATGGTATGAAAATGATGTGTATATTTACTATCGGTGCCACTCTACCTTAAATTATTTTAAAACAATCTACAAATATTGAACAACAACATGAACTATTACTAAAAGTCACACACAAAAGGATATGTGATACTTTTTTTTATTTATTAAAGAAGACATAACTTTTTAGTGTGTAGGGGAGTACAGCAGAGATGCATACAACTGAAATGCATTAATTTATTAATGAACTACTTATATATATATATATATATATATATATATATATATATATATATATATATATATATCTTATGTTTAAATTACAAGTATCAAGATTTTGAAAAGTGTTTATCAACTACCATCATTTTCTAAATAATAACAAATGTATCTTTTTTTCTATAATACTATTTCTATTTTAATTCTTCATATCTTAATATTTTTAATTTGAAGATGTTAAGTCTATTGCATTATAAAGACTATTTTATAATAATATATTTGCATGTAAGTGTTTAAGACAGTAACAAAAATACAACAACAACAAATATAACAATGTTAACAAATTATTAAAGTGAATTGGTTTAAACGGCTTCTTTTGATTAGGTCAAAATATAACTAGACCAAAAAAGAGACAAACCGCGAAATCTAAACAAACATAAGAATAAGATAAATATATACGTATAGACATCGTTGGATTTATGTATAAATTCTAGAATGTTGCAAGATAGCACTGAGGTTTAATGTAGCGTAATGGAGTGAATTCAGATAAGAACTGACTTCATCGCAAATAATTATTACCGGGTCAAGAAGGTTCATTTAGTTCAAGAGTTGGCTACCTTTAAACAACAGCCTGATATTCATACTGCTCTGACACTCCATTTAGTGTAGAACAGACTTGAGTTGCCTTTTTTGTCAGTCTTTTGCGTGCCATTGAAAAATTGCTATGCGTGTCAGGCCTCTGACACGCGTGCCGTATTTTGCCGTCCCCTTTTTTAGTTGAATTAAGCTCAGATTGACACCATTAAGTTATTTGACGCGAGGGATATCCGGCTACACAAAATGCTGGCCACACAATTATTGTTAGTCCTGTTCAGAGAAACTGTGTAGTGTGGCAGGTCGATTAGAAGTAGTAGATTGGTGAATGTTAAATAACTTAGATAATAGCTCTTTGTCCATTTAATAACAAACTATAGAAATCGTTCACATTTGCAACACACACACAATACTTAGCGGGGATCCGATGTACACCTGATATTTTTATTGATCAGTACAATATCAATGAACATAATAATGGTGTACATATAATTATTAATTTGTTAACACAATAAACTTATATAAATATTAGAAACTAATACTTATAATAATACTAATGTAAAAAAATGTTAACAATATGGAAAATCTTATAGTATAAAAAATATGTCTTTGTTTAGAAGAGTTTACGTTGCAAGGTAAACTTTTTTTCATCATGTGAATTACCAACCGAAAAGTTTTATTTTGTCACTTTGTATGACATGATGTGTCAAATTTGAAGCTGTTAAAGCTACTTTCCAAAAACTAGCTGAGGTGAAGACGCCCTCCAAGACACCTAACTCATAGTCTTTAGCTAAGCTTAGATCCTTAGAACAATGGCCAAAAACAAAAAGTGATTCTCTGAAAAGTAAAGCTCCTTTAATGACGTACTTTTCATTCCACAGTTTGGTCACTACCGTGAATCTAAAACTGTTTGCGTTTGTCAGTTTCCACAAATTTCCATTACACTCTAAAATGTAAGTGTCCCTGTCATTACAAAAGCTGGTCATATTCTCGGAACAGAGGTGAAGATTGTCAAATTGTGTCCATGCTGGTGTTTCTGTATTCCAAGAATGAACAGCTGTTTCTTCGACTCCATTGTTGCTTACAGAACTAAATACAACAATATTATTGTTATAAACTAGAGCATGAGCTATATTGTCAATTGTATGTGTATGAGTTTCAACCTTTTTTTTTAAAGCTTGTGGGTTAAATTTTGACAGTTGTCCATAAGTATTGAGCATATAAATGAAATTTCCATGTGCAAGAAGAATATCAACAGCATGCGAAATATCTGTTACTGGAACCCACTTGTTACCTTGAGTGAGGACGAAAAGATGGTTACCGGTTCCATTTATTGAGCAGCCATACAGTTTCCCATTAAAAATTGTTATTTTGCCATTTAGGGTACGGGGAAACCATTTAAAATTAAACCATAGTCGCCTTTTGAAAGAAAAGGCTGAGATGTAGCTCTCTTCACAACAGACACCTACATGTTCTATTCCACAACTGTCTCTGTGTATAGCTTTAGTTGGGCGATAGTTGTGCCAGTTGTTACAAAATTTAAAGGTGTAAGTTTCTAACAAACTCTCCTTGACCAGAATGTCACTTTGGATCAGTTGGTTTTTATACAGACTAAAAATGCACGACTCACTAGCCAAATAATATCTAGTTGCGTTTAACAAATGACATAAAAACTTTTTCCTCTCATTTGGTTCTTTATGTCCTATCGAATCAAGTTGTTTTTCTTTTGAAATGGAGTGATTATTCAAATTTAAATCTAAGGTTTCTCTGTTTGGGTCTCTTTGATTAGAGTTATGAGAATTCAATGTATTTAAGAAAGCAGCTGTAGTTGGTTCACTTGCTGTAACATCTTTTCTGGCATCCATTTTTTGGGTCAAACTATTCCCATATTTGACCCAATCAAAGATTGAATACAAAACCTCATCTTCAGAAGTAACTTCAAGCTTATCACTTTGAAAAAGTTTTACTAGATATTGGAAATCAAAGTTATGTTTCCCTAATGGTACTGAAATGTTTAAGACTAAAGTTAAATATATATTCACAAACTTTCTCTGAATGAAGATAGCCCGCGTGGTCTTTATACATCTCTAAATTGTCAAGAGATACATTGTTCATAACAAAATCTTCGCAGTGTTTTATTAGGAACTGAATCTGTAGCTGATGTACTGCTGACCAAACTTCTAAGACGTTATTGGTTGTTAATAAATCTATTCCAGTATAGAGCGTCTTCAGAATAAGCTGAAATATCGGTGAAGAAATATTTCTCAATCGTACTTTCATGTCCTGTTTCTCCTTCATGTTTGATCGAAGTAAAGCACCGAAGAACTCTGAACATGACGCAAGTATAAAAGTATGGCAAGAGTAAATGTCACCTTCAACTGTCACTTCGAAGTCTTCTAAATCACGATCTTTCCACAATTTAGAAATAGACTCAACAATCCCCATGGAGATACCCGGATGTTGTTCCTTCTGTTCGGAGACTCTTGAGTCAGACTAGAATAAAAAAATTAAACAAGATAGAAAGATTAGTAAAAATAAAGAAAGCACTGGACACTATACAATTTATACTCTAGACCAGGGGGTCATCAACCTTTTGATACCAGTATGCCAAAGTAGCATGTCCAAGCCATTGAGCGTGCCAGCAGCCTATAAGTCTACTGTTATTTTTTTGTACAAGAGAGTTCCATTTTGTTTTCTTTTTGGTTTTCCTTATGCCATTTAAAGTCGCTCTGCGTGCCTATTGTGACACGCATGCCGTAGGTTGCCGAAACCTGTTCTCTACTCTATATTATATAGTTTATTATATTTAACAACATGTTTCTGATCGAGAGATATTAAGAATAATTTGACTACAGCATTGCTTATTATGTCTCAATTAACCATATAATTTAGCATTTTTACAAAACATAATATAATACATTATATTTTGCAATCCTACGCTTGTCAGTTGTTTTGAGAACACACACGTATAGTCAACTAAATATTTAAAATTTGCAGAATGACAATAAAATAGGTTTCGAGTTCAGGATTAGGTTTAGGATAGGTCTACATTTTTGGCTGAAATAGGGGGAAAATTAGGCCATGGGTTAAGGCCTTGGATAAGAATTGGTCTTAGCTTTAGGGCTATGGGCAGCGTTGAAGATGGGTGTAGTTTTATTACTGTTTTTTAAGGTTTTGTGCGGACTTAGTATTATTGACCTTACGCTCGAGTTAATGATATCTTGTATATTTTATCTCTAGGGCTGTGTACCGGTTAAAGACATTTTTATCATTTAAAACACCTTAACATTAATTTTTCCTTATCCTTAACTATTGTTCAAAACGTTCCAACAATCCTTTTTTTTAGTTTGTTTGGTACCGAATCATGACCAGTATCCACATAGCCTCAAAGACTGGCGGTCATGTGAACACGGAGCACAGATCCTTGCTCTCGAGGACTCTGCTCCGGCTAATAGTGTGGAGGCCTCAGCCGGCTCTCGGTTGGGGAAGTGGGTCTGAGTGTTATAAGATATCGTCGCTCTTTGGACGGTTGTAACGCTTGGACAATAGTGGGATTGAGTGTTATAAGATATCGTCGCTCTTTGGACGGTTGTAACGCTTGGTCAATAGTGGGATTGAGTATTATAAGATATCGTCGCTCGTTGGACGGTTGTAATACTTGGTCAGTCTCCTAGCCTCCGCAGTAGTAGGTTATGGTCCAGCGCGATGGAGCTAGTTTCCAATACTGCAGCATTGCAGCCAGCTGTCCTCTGATGGCTAGCTCAGACTTTAGGAGAAAGTCGTGCTAAACGTACCTCAGCGACATTGAGGACAAACACCAGCAAACGGTTGACTTGACCCTTTACTCTGGGTCTTGCAGGTAGTGCGGCAGAGGCATTGCCGATCGTTTGTTTTGCTACGTCACTTTAGCCCCCCTGGGCGATCGCTCCCCCTGGAGCAGACAAAAACATGGCTTGTACAACCGAAACGAATACCCCGAGTCTGGGTATTACTCAGTTGAGCTGCCCCGGTCACTTGCCAACTCGCGTTGGGGCATTGACCGATAAGTCCGCGACCAACGTGAACTGTCAGTTTCCAGTCTCCATCTCGGATGGAGGAGAACCACGCGGTTCTGAAGTCTCAGAAAGTGGGACCGCTCATATGAGGGTAGAGGTATTAGCTTGTGACCCTTCTAGGGCAGGACTGCCATTGCAGGGGCCCAAGGTGTGCACTATCTCTGTCCGTACGGGAAAAGCAAAGCCTGGGAATGGTGAAAACCCGGGCGCTGTTGTAGCTAAGCAGCAGTCGAAAGTCACCCTCTGCCAAGCGGAGCACAGATCCGACAAGCCCCACCTAGGAGCTTCGTGTAGCCGGACTGGAGAGGCCCGTTCGCGGGATTCCCGGGTGAAAAGGCAAGACACGATAGGACTCTGTTCCCAGGATAAGCAGAAAAGCAGCTGCCATTTGCCAGCCAGGACATGTAGCCGCTCTAGACGGGAGCATTCCTGGAAGACTGGAGGTCAAAGCGGCCTACGTAATGGCAGTAAAACCAGGGCTGGTGGTACCCTGTGTCCCGGTGTACATGACATACATCCGGGGAATCCCACCTTGGGTGGTCAGGTCAGTCACAATAAGACCGCGTTCTGCCAATCCCCGACGGTGACTCCCGCGACTAGTGATACGGCGCACAGATCCAACAAGCCCTTAGGGGTTTCGTGTTCCCGGTTTAGGGGTGCTCGTGCGCGGGTATCCCGAGCTGAGAGGCGTAACACGATAGGACTCTGCTCCCAGCGAAAGCGGAGGAAGCCCGACGGTAGACGTGACCTAGGCAAAGGCTCGCACCAGAAGAGCGCCCAGCTCCGGGTGATGCACCTGAACGTGTTCGGCCTGATCCCCAAGTCTCTAGAGATCCTAAAACTCTTGCATGAGTATGATATTGACGTGGCAATGTTCCAGGAGTGCAAAATTGGTAAGAAGAGGGTGGCATCCTTTTCGGGATATACGATCTTCCGATGCACCTGCTGCTTGGGAGGCAGTGGAGGGCTGGCAACCCTTGTCCGAAGTTCACTACAAGCTCGAGTGGTGAACCGCAGAACGGGCAGTTGCAAGACCGATATCCTAACCCTGGAGGTGTTGAAGAATGGAAAGGCTTATACCCTGACCAACGTCTACAACCCTCCGAAGAAGGATTTGGACCTCACCGTGGAGGCACATCTTTCTCGCACTTGTATTGGCGGTGATTTCAATGCGGCATCACCGGCCTGGGGCTATGCTGTCGCCAACAACTCAGGACGACTGGTGGAGGAGCTATGCAACAGCACGACGCTTATCCGATTACAGGGTACCGATACCCCAGCTACCTTTTTCCACACGGGAAATGGTAGTGAATCGAGGCCGGATCTCACGCTCGTGAGTGCTGATCTGGCTGCTAGCACCTCTATGGAAGTCTTGGGCGATGTTGGGAGTGATCATTTGCCCGTGTTGGTCACTATCAATATAGGAAAAGCAAGCAGCGAACCTTCCGGGCCCAGGAAGTGGATCTACTCGAAGGCACGATGGGACGAGTACAGAGTGCGCACCGATCGCGCTCTTGAAGAAGTGCTTATCGAGACTGGGCCTATCGACTCAGTGTATGGTACGATGGTCAAAGCCATACTAGGGGTTGCCAGAAAGACGATACCAAGGTCACATGAGAAGCGCAAGTTCAGACCGTTTTGGACAAAAGCCCTAGGAGAGTTGGTCCGCAAAAGGAGGGCTGCTCGCAAGCTCGCGAGCAGGCGGAAGACGGCCGAGAGCCGTCGAGAGTACAACCGTTTAACGGCGGAAGTAAAAGGGGCTATCGCGGAGGCAAAGTTGTCGAAATGGACTGATACATGTGCTGGATTGGACCTTGCGGATAGCCGGCAGGCATGGAACCTAATCAACCACCTTGAGCGAGCTGAGGTAGCTAGCAGAGCACCAGCTTCGTTGGCAAGAGCAGGGGCAGGCCCCATGGTATCGGATACCAAGCGGGCTGAGATGCTCAACCGTCACTTCGTAAGTGTCGGAAAACTGGGTGGAAGAACGAGTGTGTCTGCTGGGCTTGATAAAGTCCGGAAGGCAAACGAACGCCACATGACGGGAGAGGGTGAGGCTAGCACATTCACGGTGCCCTTTACTCGGCAAGAACTGGAGTATGTTTTGAGACGGTGCAAAGCGAAGAAGGCCCCTGGGCTGGATGGGATCAGCAACGAGCTGATCACTCACCTTGGGGCTGGTGGCAAGGGCAAACTCTTGGAGCTCGTAAATCGAACATGGTCTGAAGGTGTCCTACCGAAACAGTGGAGAGAGGCCTTGGTGGTACCCATCTTGAAGAGGAGTAAAGACCCGGGTCAGGCCGAAAGCTACCGACCGATTTCTCTAACATCGTGTGTAGGGAAGGTAGCTGAGAGATTAATCAATAGGAGGCTTGTGAGGTTCCTAGAGGATAATGGACTGGTTACCCCCACTCAAGCAGGCTTCCGTAGCGGAAGAAGCTCGATGGATCAGGTGACGCTCTTGGTCCAGAAAATGGCTGACGGGTTTCAGCGGAAAGAGTCTACACTAGCAGTGTTCCTGGATTTTAAACAGGCCTATGACAAGGTCTGGCGGCCGGGGTTGTTGTTGAAGCTACAGAGGCTAGGAATAGCCTCTAACATGTACAATTGGATCAAAGGGTTTCTATCCCGAAGAACAGTTGCAACTCGTTACGGGAAAGCGGTTTCTCGGAAGCGCGTCCTGGAGCAAGGATTGCCCCAGGGCTCAGCACTGTCCTGTACATTGTTCCTGGCTTTTATCAACGACCTGCCGAACTATCTGGGATGCTCGTCGCTGCTTTTCGCAGACGATCTTGTGGTCTGGTCGACCGGGAGGGAAGCGCGTGCTCTCGAGCGGGCCCTCCAGCAGGATTTGAACGCAGTAGCCTGTTACGCCAAGCTATGGGGTATGGAAGTAAACTGCCTAAAAACAGTTTACTCGCTCTTTACCCTCGGAATCGATATCCTCAAAGATCCGATCGAGCTGAACATTGACGGCCGCGCCCTGGCATGCGACCAGAAGCCGGTCTATCTCGGAGTGACACTGGACCGAAAGCTAACGATGTATGACCATGTGAGGTTAGTCCAAGAGAAAGCATCTTCTAAGCTGAACATTGTCAAGAGACTGGCCAGTACTGGCTGGGGTGCGAAGGCGAGTGTGTTGAGAAATCTTTACCTAGGAGCGGTAAGATCTCAGATCGATTACAGCCTCCCGGTGCAAATCTATGCGTCTGATACTGCTTTGAAGACGTTGGACTCTGTACAAAATCAAGCCCTCAGACTAATATGTGGAACGTTCCGAACCGCCCCGACATCGGCTGTTGAAATCATGGCAAACGTGCCGCCTCTGAATGGGAGAAGGAAAAGGGCCGTTATTACTGCTTACGAGCGGTATAAGCGGTTGGAGGAAAGTTCCCCCCTCAGGATGCTCGTGGATTCCTGGGTGGGAAGAGCTCGGATCTCAATGCAGTCCTTCATGCACCACGCACTGAAGCTCAGCGCAGAGATTGGACTCCCGGTCGACCGCATGCCCATGCGGACGGGAGTGGAACCTCCTCCTCACCTATCTTTCAACCTACCAGAGATACGGGCGAACCTGATGGAAGCAGTCGGACCCAGCGCTTGCCTGACTGAGAGGCGCGCAGCTGCTCTAAGGACGGTACGGGCATACTCGGGATTCGTTGAGGCATACACTGATGGGAGCGCGATCAGTGGTACCGAAGCGCGTTCTGGGTATGGTGCTCTTGTGTCGTACCCGAAGGCAGAAGAAAAACGGGCTGAGCTAAGTGGGCCGTGTGGAGCAATCTGCATCTTTGATGCGGAGATGGAAGCCATCAGAATTGCCGTTGAGGCAATAGGGAAAACGTTCGAAGAAACACCATCTGCTCGTGATGATGTGGTTATCTTCACTGATGCACTTTCAGTTCTCCAAGCCATCGACGGCTTGGGGAGTTGGCCCGAACTGCTTGTCCGACTATTAGCTGCTATTTCCGATCTGATCCTCAGGTACGAGGTGAAGGTCATCTTGCAGTGGATTCCAGGTCATGCAGGAGTCCCTGGCAATGAGATAGTGGATGCCTTGGCCAAGAAGGGATCCCTGACACCCACTCCGGAGGGTCCGTCCACCTTCGCGAGTGCCCGCAGATCAATACGTGAGTGGGAGACAAGACAATGGAACAAGAGTTGGGACGAGTCTGACAAGGGTCGAGGTGTGTGGCAGCAACTAAAACGGCCAAATCGAGCTGATCCGTGGTGGAAGCTCCGCAGGAGAGAACAGGCTACGATAGCCCAGTTCCGTACAGGGCACTGCCCTATTGGTGCCTATTTCGGACGATTTAGGCCCAATTTCGATTCGCGGTGCCGACATTGCTTTGAAGCAGAAGAGACGGTCGAGCATTTGCTTTTAGACTGCCCTGCCTTGCAGGAGGAAAGAGTGGATGGGAATGGTCAACAGTTTGCACCATCCCTTTATGGGAACCTGGCTGTGCTACGTAGTACAAGTGTGTTTGTCCTACGAATCCTAAGAGATTAGTCTCGATTCGATCACTCCGGTGAGTGAGGTTTAAAGTCTGGTACCGAATCTGTTTGAATCATGTTTTGGGAAAAATGGAAACATATAATATGGTTATCAAACAAACAAAAAAATGAAAGGGACCCAAGACATGTACTTGTTATATTTTAATATTTCAACGGAGTAATCCATTTGCTAAATGTGTTTGAAAACATGGGATAACCCACACTGCTTTATGGACATTTAAATATTTATGTAAATTTTTACTACCACCTTCTATACATTCTCAGCAACGTACTCTCTTATAGTTTATAGTAAAAATAAATGGCTTTTAAAAAAATGCACATTTGTGACGCAAAATTCCATTTCTGCATAATTGACTTGGCACACACGTGTACTACTCATATAGAGCAAACTGTGACGTCACAATGTGTACTCATATAAAACAATGTCAATGTAATTAAGACTGCAGCCGTACAATGTAAATAATCGAATATTAAATATCTAGAAACTATGGAAATGAGAGGCTTCAAAAACCTTTTCGGTATCTTTTATAAAGAATATATCTCCACTGAGCAGATACAATAAATAATTCTACAGGAAATCGGACAATACGTAAACATGCTGGCCACAGTCAAGAAAAGGAAACTAGAATGGTATGGCCACATAACCAGAACCGACGGGCTTGCCAAGACCATTCTACATGGTACCACCAGAGGAGAGAGAAAGAGAGGAAGACAAAAGAAACAATGACAGGATAACATCAGGGAATGCACAGGATTAAATCTGTGCGACGCATTGAGAAAGGCTGAGAGACGGGAGTAATGGAGGAGGCTTGTGTACATGTCATCTTTGGCGCCCAAACGGTCCAACAGACTACGGGATATTTAGGGTGTAGGCCAGGGTAGGTAGAAACATAAAATCGTCAGCGACAACCCCGACGAAGTCATTCGTCATCAGGGAGAGTATAACTTTAATTTGATAAGCTACATGTTACTAGGCACACGTGACTGTAAATATCTTCACAATGGCCTTAAGTAATTGTTCATGTTAGCCTATATAATGATCATTTAGACTTCTATTTACCGCCATGCTATCTTTACAATCCATGAGTACTGTAGGCAGTCAGAACTTCATCGGCAGTCTGACAATTACTTAATGTATTATGACTTAGCCTCTCATGCAAAACGAATGTGTAGTACATTACTTTTAAAATACACAATGCACAGGTATCATTAAATGTGATTCAATTTCATCTGCGACAAAAATTATTATAAGCATACAGCCATCTTGAAATTATAATATTTTTTTTGTTTGCGTCAACGTTCATGCAACTAACGAGACACATTTGTCACAATCGGGAATTTCCCATACAGAACAACTTCTAGTGTGCATTTTACAACTCAAAGAGAAACAATACAATCACACTACTTACAGGATACATGAACTGCGAGTAACACCAATGGGCTTTATTCACAAGTCCTTAGCGATAGCAGCTTGGTCACGTGATCGGACCAAAACATACCAATAATGGCGTCTTTCGCCTCTATTTTATCTGCATCAATGCTTATTAAAAACATTGAATTTAGAGACATTATATAACGGCAAAGATGTCTTAAACACTGCACATGGGTGAGATTATAACATATCCACATGAACATGGTTTTTAAAAGCCAAGCATTGTTTAATCATGGAGAGATTTAGGCCTATTGATATTGGGTGATGACGTTCGAAGCGACAGTCGACACTATCGACATCGAAGTATAGGCCTACAGAATTACAAAGTACGACTTGTAATGGACCTTAATGGTATAATTACCATATGTATGAATAGTGGAAGCAACATTAAAGGAAAGGTCTGAATAAAATGTGAACAGCATAAGCCTACTCGACAATTCAGGAAAAGTAGGTAGGCCTATTACTTTTAATAATAATAATAATAATGAAGCTTATATAGCGCATATCCCGCAATCAGTTCTATGCGCTTAACAATTACATTTACAATTACAATTTTTACTTTTACTTTTAATAAGACTTAAGACTTTGTCTTCCTTATTTTTATTAAGTTCCATTAAAATAGTACAAGATAATAAGAGAAAGTTGACAGTTTAGTTAACGTAAATACTTTACTAAAGTGTAAAGTAAAGTAAATTGTAGGCATAGCCTACATGAAAATAAACTGATTTAAGGCCGACCTATGGGGACTTACTTTATTTATTTGATGAAATTATTTAGCCATATTATTATAATCATCATATTTGAGTCATTTAGTCTGGTATGATGATTTAGACTTTCGGATTAGTGTTTTTTTGTGTGTGTCACATTTCGTGATATATTGTAGGTTTAATTTAATTGTCATTGATAGGATAGTATATCCCCTATTTACTATATTATAGTTATAGTCCTATCCTATAGTCTAGCCTATATATAGGCATAAGATAACATATAATTAAGCCTAGTATTAATTAGTCAATATTCATTGACATGCTGCAGCTGGTATATATAGAGGCTATATTTTGGCTATAGATCTATCAGCACCACTGCTTTGAATAGTCTTATAACAGTTTTTAATGCTATATAAAATTAAAACTATTCAAAATACAAATGTAAAGCTTGATGCCAGTAGCCTTATAGACTATAGGACATAGGCCTATAGTAGTATTGTAGGATTCCATTGTAGGATGAAGTCCAATAAACATTTTGGTGTGGTGGCTATAAAGACCTATATATTAATATGATATAAAACTAATTGACTTTTTTTTATTCTGTAGATATAGGCCTAGGCTATGTAATACCTATATATTTTTTAGTTAATTAATATTTTTTCATGTAACAGAATAGTCCTTCCTTCAACTTCAACATTTGAAATATGCTTCAATTCAGATAAAAATGCTATAACTATAAGTATAGGGTAAAGTAAAGGAGGTTCTGGATAGTGCTGGCCACATAATCAAATAGTATGCCGTGGCCACGTAAACTGTTGAATGCTGCTTCATCTGGCCTTTGGATCAATTTGGTGCAACAATTAGTTTATTTTAGGCCTCTTGAATTAATAAAAAAAATATATAAATATAATATATTTATTTATGACATGTTACTTGTTTCCCCCCCCCCCCCCCATCGCAAACAGGTAATTGAAGCAGAATGTCAAGGCAGGGTGGACGAAGACAGCTTGTTGCAAGTACATGTTGGACTGTTTAGCTGCAGTATAATCCTAGAGGAAAAGGAATTTCATATGTTGCACACTTAGGCAACCCACCTCTATACATGACATCAGTCTACTGTTAAAAATAAATTCTATATTTAATTTCATCACATATTTTGTTGTAATTTATGTTTAATTGCTAATTATATTAATATATATTTATATTTTAACTTACAAAAAAATTAAAAAAGAATCATAAAATATTTTCATAAAATATTTTTCAATATTTTTATTTTATTTAATACATTTAAAGAATCAAAGGCTAATGTCAGCACATCTTCCTTGCGAAATACATCATTGACTATCCTTTACTGGATGCAATTGAAACACAGTCTCCTTCAACAGCACATGGTTACATTTTCTTTAATTAAGCAGTGTCAATGTCAACAACTGATGCAGGACTTTTTCTCATGTCTGGCAGCTAACATCATTTTGTATTAGATGATCCCCATGGACATTTTGTTTCCATTGATTGATACATTCAATCTAAATAGAAAAAAAAATACTTTTATAAAACAACATATTAATATTTAGGCTAAATCATAAATGTTCAATTTCCAAAATTTACTACAGTACCAGTACATAGTTTTCAATATATTACTTATAAAATAAAATTACATAAAATTATAAAACATATAATCATACCCAAACATTGAACATATGTATGTTGATTATTCTTATAGAAATGCAATGGAAGTAAATAAAATTTAGTTAGCTATTTCATTTCATTAGTGTAAATAATTTTAGATCCATTCAAAATAAGCATAATCAACCAAATTTTACACTAA